>OZ010610.1:52679894-52797394 GCA_963932145.1 Acanthosepion lycidas | reverse complement strand
CGTATCAATTGCAAAGTGTAAGGACTTTCATCCTCTGATCAATCACCACTGGAGAACTTTTGCCGATGGTTTATTTCACAAACTGTCCGTTCGTTGTTTGTCTCTTCAGTCTTGTTTACAGATTAAGCAACATTTGGAAGAGCAAGAGATAGTTTATTACGGATTACCTTGTTCCCTGAAATGTGGTTACTACCTATGATTTCTTTTAGGTTCTTAGGTCTACGATATGCAAGAAGGCCGGGTTCCTTAAACAGTTTTTTTAGGCCTGGTTTGAGATGTAGTATTTCCCAGCGACGTTTGATTATTTGGGATAGTGGAGGCAGAGTGGGATTGAAAGTGGTTACTAGAGGGATGAGGCTAGATTCATTTTTAACCTTGTACATTAGGGTATCTTCTCTAGGTGTGGAAATTGCTTTATTTATTTGTTCCCTGATTAGGTGTTGTTTATAGCTACGTGTTGTGAATTGATGCTCCAGATTTTCAATGTGTTTATTTAATTCTTCATTGTTGGAACATATCCTTCTGAGTCTAAGTGCTTGTGAATAGGGAAGGTTCTCTTTGAGGTGTTTAGGGTGGGAAGACTTAAAGTGTAGATAGTTGTGGGTGTCGGTGATTTTAGTGTGTAGTGTCGTTTGTAGTTTCCTGTTTTCATCTATGTAAATGCGGGTGTCTAAAAATGTTACTGATGTTGTGGATTTTTCATAGTCAAACTTAATTGAGTCGTGCACTGTGTTTAGGGTCATAAGGAATTGGGTAAGTTTGTCATCACTACCCGTGTATACAAAGAATATATCATCGCTACCAATGATTGGATAGATATGGGTCTCCTCAAATTTTCCCATGAACATTGTAGCATATGATGGAGCTGCAATGGTACCAATGGCACAACCTCTTATTTGAAGGTAGTGTGTGCTCCACTGAAGTTGAAAGTATTCAATGTAAGGACATGCTCCGTGAGTTTTATGATAACTTCTGTGCGGGGTCTTGTTTTCTTCTTTTAGTAAGTGCTTCCTGAAGGGCGGTTAGCCCTTCGATGTGTTTAATGTTTGAATAGAGTGACCTTACGTCCATAGTCACTAGAATAGCATTTTCTGGAACTGCTTGTATGTGATTAATTTTGTTTAGTAGATCTGTTATGTCTCTGATGTAGGATTTTACTTCCTTAGCTAGCGGTTGTATGTAATGGTCTACGTATTTGGAAATTTTGGTCGTGTGGCAGTTGAATGTTGAAATGACCAGCCTTCCTGGGTTGTTGCATTTGTGTGTGTGTATATATATATATATATATATATATATATATATATATATATATATATATATATTCTCAACAATTAAAACCATCTGCAACAAATAGACGTAAAGTTAGTACATTTTATCGTTTATTGCTTTATTTAGTTGATCATTTTTGCTAATCGTTCCTTGATAATCAGAAACCAACTTACTTGACATGATTTCAAAAACCCCATTAGCATTTTGTTCCCAGACAAAAACTCATAAAAATTCCGTAGGATACAAACGCCACAATGATTTTCCTTTTAAACACACAAACTAGGAGAAATAAAATCTAACAAGAAAAAGGAAAAAAAAAAAATAACAAATAAAAAATTAGGGAAAAGAAGGAAGATAAAAAAAAAAAAACCTATCAGGGCTTCGAGATTTTTCCATTAAACTAAATTTTGGACTCAGCATAAAAAAATAATTTCACGACAGTGAAAGAAAAAAAAAAAAGAGAAAAAAGAAAGCCATAGTTTATGGCGGAGTTGCGGTGTTTCTAATTATTTTTTCATAAAGCAACCGTCGCTGTCACCACTTTTTCCCCAAACACCACAAAACACCGGAGACCTCTCACTCCACGATCGAGCAAAAGAGAAATTATTTCCTTATTGAAATGCATAAGTTCATTTTTTAGGCAAAATGACGTAAGTTTGGTTACTTAAAAATAGCATTAATTCTACCAAATCTTCTGTATATGCTCCGTTTAGTATCTTGCAACTAAATTAATTATCTATCTATCTATCTATCTATCTATCTATCTATCTATCTATCTATCTATCTATCTATCTATCACATACTATTTATATCTATCTAGCTATCTACATCACGCTATTCATATCGATCACAGACTATTCATATCTATCGCATACTTCACATCTATCTATCTATCTATCTATCTATTAGGTTGGTGGAAAAATAATGTCGTTTTTCTTTGAGAAGTTGAACGTGAAAAAAACGACATTATTTTTGCACCAACCTAATATCTATCTATCTTACTTTCTCAGTTTCTATCTATCTATCTATCTATCTATCTATCTATCTGTCTGTTTTCTTAGTTTCTATCTATGTATCTATCTATCTATCTATCTCAATTTCTATCTATCTATCTATCTATCTATCTATCTATCTATCTCAGTCTGCTCTTATCTATCTATCTATCTATCTATCTATCTCAGTCTACTCTTATCTATCTATCTATCTATCTATCTATCTGTTTTCTTAGTTTCTATCTATGTATCTATCTATCTCAATTTCTATCTATCTATTTATCTATCTATCTATCTATCTATCTATCTATCTATCTATCTGTTTTCTTAGTTTCTATCTATGTATCTATCTATCTATCTATCTATCTATCTATCTATCTATCTATCTATCTATCTGCGTTCCATTCTTTCTTTTTTCCCCTTAAACTGTTCATATTTTTCAGCTGTTCATATCGTCTCCAATCTATCTATCTATCTATCTATCTATCTATCTATCTATCTATCTATCTATCTATGCTTGACTCTCTCTCTCTCTCTCTATCTATCTATCTATCTATCTATCTATCTATCTATGCTTGACTCTCTCTCTCTCTCTATCTATCTATCTATCTATCTCAGCCTGTTCATTATCTATCTATCTATCTATCTATCACAGTCTTTTCAATATTTCTCTCTCTCTCTCTGTATACACACACACACACACACACGCACACACACATACATACATACATACATATATATATATATATATATATATATATATATATATGTATGTACAAACACTAAGCACCGGTTTCTTCGTACATTAAAAACATTAATTAATTTTTTAATGGGATGAAGATCTTTTCACTTTCGGCAGTTAACGGTGTACTTGAATTTTGTCAAGTATCTTGAGATATACAGTAGTTGTACCAAACCACATATGGTAGCAGTATTCAAGGATGTCCAAGGAACCATTCCAAAAAATGGGCAGTGGATTGCGAGACAGGCAGGATTTCCTTTGGTAACAAAGAAAAGTGTGCTGTGTTTCTACGTGGCATTAGTCCTCTTTTATGGCAGTGAATGTTGGACTGTCTCCTCAAAAATTAAGAAGAGACTCGAGCCAACGGAGATATGGATCTACAGAAGGATGGTAAGGATATCATGGACCGAACGCCTGAGGAACGATGAGGTCTTAGAGAGGTTGCAAACAAGGAGGGAGCTTATACTTAACATCAGGAAGAGGGAGATGGGACACGCTTTGAGAAAGAAGGGCTTGGAGAATCTGATACTCACAGGGCGGATAGAGGGAAAGAAAGACACGGGAAAGCAACGCATGACAGACCTGGAGCAAGTGGATGACAGAACATGACTTGGGGAGGTGGCAGAGGGACGAAACTTACTGAGAGCTACAAGGGATAGGGCGAAGTGGAGAGCCATGATCGCCGTCATATATGAATAACGTGTCGATGCCGAAACCTAGGTTTGAAAACGGATCATTACAGAGCAAGCACAGTCGACCTCGTCTTGAAATAATTAGATCACGTGACGGGTAAAGGTATATATATATATATATATATATATATATATATATATATATATATATATATATATATATATATATATATATATATATCATCCACTGAGAGTCCTAATACTAATATGATATACATTGGGTCCACGAAGAATGATTTTAAAGCTAGATGAAGGCAGCATAAGTGCTCTTTCAACAATATAAATAAAAGAAATCAGACTTCTCTATCTAAATATTTTTGGCATCTGAAGGAAATAAATAGGACACCTAAGGTAAAATGGAAAATTATAAACAGGACTAGAACTTGCAAAACTTGGGATGACCCATGCCTTTTGTGACTCCATGAGAAACTGCACATTATCAAGTTTCTAAATAATAAAAATCTATTAAACAATAGATATGAGTTAACGGTTTTTTGCCAGCATCATCAAATTCACGCATTGAATAATTTAGCTTAAAAACTAACATACAATAAATTAACTTTTATAATCCATGGCCCCAATAAAAAGTTTTAACACCCTACAAAAAATGATAGCCCTTTATGAAGTCGTCAAGTAACAAATGTTACGAATGTTTTTATATACACAAAACCCTTTCATAAAGAAATAAAACAAAAAAATAAATGAATCTTCATAGACAAGTTAACCTGACTGATTGAAAACATCTTCCGCTTTAAATTTAGACACCCCCACCTTACCCTGACTTGACATCTATGAAAGTAACTCTATGTTGATACATATCATTAGCAGACAACACCCCTACCTATTTCAAATATCCACCATGGCTGTCACCATGGGAATTTTTGATTTCAATTGTAAATATACTATTAAAACACGTAAATTTCAGAAATAAGTTATTCCCCCAAAAAATTTCGCTTGAAGATGAAACAGAGGTCACTTTAACTCAATTTAATTCTAATAATTATATTGCAGTTTTCGGCTCTTGTTTTTGAAACATGAGACCTCTTATGTAGCGTGTTGGAATCATATTTTTAAATATATAATTATATTTATGCTCTACTTTTGTATCGAGCACTATTTTTTTTTAAAATAATAACTAAAATACTAAAGAACTTTGGATTACTTACCTAACCCGTTCTTTCCTATTTTCTATATATTTTCACACACACACACACACACACACACACACACACACATATATATATATATATATATATATATATATATATACACGCTGTATCTCAGATATTGAACACTTTATCCCATAATTATAGCATACCTTAAGAGTATATTTCTCCATATATATATATATATATATATATATATATATATATATATATATATATATATAGTTTAGGAAAAACTAGGTAATCCGTATGGGTAAACCGAAAGAGGATAAAATCCAGAGGGCTCAATGTAAATCCAGAGCAAATAATTTTAAAAAAAAACAGACCACTTTAAGGTTCCATGTAATAAATTATTTCACTACAGCCCTTTTAAAGGACTGCGGATCATCAGACTTTACTTCCAAACGTTGAAACGAAGTAAAGTCTGATAATCCGCAGTCCTTTAAAAGGGTTGTGGTGAAATAATTTATTACATGGAACCTTAAAGTGGTCTGTTTTTATTTATATATATATATATATATATATATATATATATATATATATATATATATATATATATATATACTGGGGTTGAATAAGTGATCGTACACATGAAAATATTTCATATTTTTATTTGTAACATATTAAATTAACAAAACAGGAATATATCTACTGTATCAGATTGCATATTAAAAATGTATGCATATAAAACTAAATAATATTCCATGGTTAAGAAAATATAGCAATATTTCAATTTTTAGGGGTTTAAAAAATGGTCGTACAGCAGAACAAAAACATGTTTTCTCCATTTAATATTTTTAGCAAACCCTTTATTAATTTCAACAGCAACGAATCTCTTTCCTTTAATCTTTAATTAACGATTCGTATACTTTAGTATTTTATCCCATTCTTCCTGACTAATTGTCTTCAGGTTTTTGATGTTTGTTGGACCTCTATCACGGATCTTATTTTTCAATAACAGCCATAAATTCTCTATTGGATTCAAATCCGGCGACTGACTGGGACATTGTAAGATGTTAACGTTGTTATTAGCTTAGCAAGCCAATTCTTCGTACGATTAGCAGTATGCTTGGGATCATTGTCCTGCTGGAAGATCCAATCAGGAGGAAGCCCAAGATTCTCTACAGAAAGCGAAAAATTTTCGCTTAAGATTTGTTGATATTTTTCTGCATTTATCCTGCCGTCTATAAATGCTAGTTTGCCAACAGCTCGCATCGAAAAGCATCGAAAAGCAGACCCAAATCATGATACTACACCCACCAAATTTGACAGTTGGTATGGTGTTCTTGGGTGCGTATTTTTCTCTCATCTGTCCAAAGTATTCTTTCCTAATAAGAATTTTCCTTTTTATGCTCTGTCGCAAATTTCAACCTGGCATCTCTATGCCGTTTCTGAAGGAGTGGTGTCTTTCTTGGGGAGCGTGACTTTATACCGTCTCTGCGTAGTTCATTAATCGATTGCTTAGTTACGTTAACTCCTGACAAACTGAAGGTCTTGTCTGATGGCTATTGGTTTATTTTGGACCTGTCAACTTTCTTCGTAATCTGGGAGAGATGTTCCTGGAAGAACACCGGGTCTGCCTTTGTTCTCAACAGTATTACGTTTTTTAAATCTTGCAATAAATGGATCAATTGTTGAAAAAGTTATGTTCGTGTCACTGGAGATGTTTCTGTAACTCTTTCTATTGTTGCATAGCTTAATAATTAGCTCTTTCTGGCTGGGTGAAATAGCCATACAGATAGTATATCTTTGAGTTTAATTTATATGCGGTTTATTTATATATGCTCTGTAATAAATACATTGAGCTCTGTTTGTGGATCAGTTTTAATATTTTTTATTATTAGGATTCACTTGGATAACTTACCCACGAATTTTACCTGTACACACACACACACACACACACACACACACACATATATATATATATATATATATATATATATATATATATATAGTACAGATGATAAATCCGTTGGTATATAATCAAGTGGATCCTAGTAATATCAAATATTAAAACTGATCCACAAAAAGAGCTCAATATATTTATTATAACAGAGCATATAAATTACACAACAAAATAGAAAATTAACCCAATAAATTACGCTACAAAATTAAAAATGAACCCCTATTTCAACCATTGAGAAGTACGTTAGTAGTATATATATATATATATATATATATATATATATATATATATATATCCAGGTACGATGGGAACGAAAAGTGTACAATACCAACGTTCGTAACATTTAAGTAAAAGAGGGCTCTAGACGTAGTAAAGCAATATTATTTATTTTAGGATATTCGACAAATACATAAGAATCCCTACACAATTGCAGTCGTTTTTCAACATATATGAATGCATCTCCACGGGCGACTGTAGATTACTCGCCCGTAATCTACAATCGCCTGAGGAGATGTATTGTTATGTGTAGAAACAAGGCTGCAATTTTGTAAGGACTCTTCCATGTTTTTTGTAATATCCCAATATATATATATATATATATATATATATATATATATATATATATATATATATATTTCGTTGCATAAGACGCACTTTTTTTTTTAAAATTTGATATCATAATCTACTTGCGGTCTATACACCGAAGTTATCAATCTATGCACGTAAGAACATAAACAAAAGTTGATAAGACATCTGGCTGTTGTAACCGGCGGTTTATTGAACAGCAACAAATCAAAAACCTCTTTAATGCTTTAACGAGAGATGAATAGAAGAACTGAATGAAGGGGGAAGATTTTTGCTTTGATCCATATTGGTGTGCATGTTGGTAAAGCAACTGTAAACGAAATAAATGATATTTTGATTAAATCGTTAAAAAAAGTGTGGGATCAGTAACGCAATTGTTGGCAGCTGGGTTCGTGGCACCATAAACTATGGATCCAAGAAGACCGAGATCCGTTCGTACGTCTGACCACGAAGAAAACATTCTACAGGTTGTCGAGGACGACAAAGGTATCAGCACGCGTCAAGTGGACGTAGCATGTCATGCATCTCATAGTACCCAATGGAGGGTACTTCAAGTGCAGCTTCTATACCCTTAATATTTCCAATCTTTCATGTTCTGATCACTCACCACGGGAGAACTTTTACCTATGATTTATTGCACAAACTGCCGATCCTTTGTTTGTCTCTTCGATCTTGTTTACAGATGAGCCAACACTTGGAAGAGATGGAATAAAAAATTTACACAACTCTAGGCGGATCGGAATGTCCATGATGCAATGCCGGTTAGACATCAGTATCAGTTTACGATTAATGTTTGGGCTGGAATTGTAGGTAACTGTCTGGTAGGTCCATATGACCTCCAAACACGTCTTACAGGAGCTGTCTCCAGGGACTTTATTTCGAACGCATTTCCAGACCTGCTAGAGGATGTACTCCTGCTAATATGAAGACGTATGTAGTTCATAGGTGGTGAGGCTCCAGGATATTTTTGTCACGTTGTTTGCGGTGCACTGCCTGACATCTACCATAAAAACCGGCCTTGTGCCACATGATACCCTCGTGGTGGGGGGTGACTAAATACTAGTCGATGTCGGACGACCGGCTGAACGGTTGAACTCTCTGTTTTCGGGCGGGGAGGAACCCGAACGAGGCTATGCCGAAGGGCAGAGTCTCGTTCGGGGAGGTAAACCGACCCTGAACCCGTTTATACAGGTTCAAAGGGTATATTTTTGGCCGGGCCCACAGTCTCGGAGATCCCACGTTAAACCAGCCTTGTGCCACATGATACACTCGTGGTGGGGGGTGACTAAATACTAGTCGATGTCGGACGACCGGCTGAACGGTTGAACTCTCTGCCTTCGGGCGGGGAGGAACCCGAACGAGGCTATGCCGAAGGGCAGAGTCTCGTTCGGGGAGGTAAACCGACCCTGAACCCGTTTATACAGGTTCAAAGGGTATATTTTTGGCCGGGCCCACAGTCTCGGAGATCCCACGTTAAACCGGCCTTGTGCCACATGATACACTCGTGGCGGGGGTGACTAAATACTAGTCGATGTCGGACGACCGGCTGAATGGTTGAACTCTCTGTCTTCGAAGAGAGGTAGAGAGGAACCCGGACGAGGTTATGCCGAAGTGTAGAGTTTCGTCCGGGGAGGTAGACAGAACTGATCTCGTTTATGCGGAGTCTACGGGGATTTTTTGGTCGAGCCTACGGGCTCGGGAACCCCACATTAAATTCGGCCTTGTGCCACATGTTATTGCGTGGGGCAGTTACTAAATAGCGTCGATGTCGGACGACAGTAGTCGAGAGTTAGTCGAATAGGAAAGTAGTCAGCGACCACAACAAGATTACTCTGCATAATACCTATTATATCAAGTTCCTAACGTTTTGTACGTCGAACCTATTTTAGAACCGATTTAGTACAAATACAAGCCTCCACTGCGAAATCACTCCATAACAGCAGCAGACATTAATAATCCAGAGACGCTTTATCAACGTGTCATAGGGGTCTGCAAAACCTTTCGACGCCGTGTGTAAATATTTGAAAGTGTCCGCCAGTCAATGATCTGACGGGTGCATGCGTGTGTAGAAGCAAGTAGAGGACATTTTGAACATTTGTTATAAGTAGAGGACGTTTTGAACATTTGTTATAAGCTGGTGTGTTGGTTCAACGGTGGCTATTTGGACATCTGTTTATATGGACTTTTTACCTTGTTTTGGTGTGAGGAGGCCGCCTCCAAAAGTTTGTGAATGTTCTTTTATTACACCCTGTGTATTTGAACCCATAGACCCTGTACACACACACACACACACACACACATATATATATATATATATATATATATATATATATATATATATATATATATGCCTGTATACTCCATATAATTTAGTCGTACACAGTGAGGTTTGTATTGATTGAAACAACAGATTTACACTTCGCTGGAAGTTTTTTATGAGCTAAGTACAAGACTGACGGTGCCTTGTCTGTAAACAGGGAAAACACAAATATTGGAAAACTGCCAACGAATTAAAAGTCATAGAACCTACAGTTTTACAATTTCCCTTAATACTTTGCCGATAATACAGAGCGTATATTGTTCTCCTCGGCACATCTTTATTGACCTTTCGAAACGTCTGGATAAGACACAAGAAAACTGACATTATAAAGAGATAGGTTTGTTCTTTGTAGGGTTTCGAATCTAATTAATTTCCTCAAGAATATGTTGACTCCTGATAGTATCGCTATGTACTGAATGAAACCGAATCTTCTATCATCAACATCCCTAAGGTTCTGCTATGTTCCCTTTTAGAACCATGTCAGAGTCATTTGTCTCATCCACGCACACGCACACGCAGACAAGTTTTATGCCTCTAGTCTGTTGTCAGATCATCGACATGCGTCTGATCATGGTCCTTCACAACTTCCTACTCTTTGTAGCTCTTTCTATTTCAATAAGCTTGCCAGGTAGTTAATTTTTGTTTTTTCCCGCTCATTTTGCTTTCAATATGTCCTCCATTACTTCCTTGAAAAACGTTCAACTGATAGTCATTAACTAGTGATTACGTCTGTGGTCACGTAGATAATCCTTGTCTCTCTTCTCTCTCTTTTTCTCTCTCTCTCTCTCTATATATATATATATGGAGAGAGAGAGAGAGAGAGAGAGAGACAGACAGACAGACAGACAGAGAGGATGACATGAAGATTCCGTTCACGCATCAAACACTGTTGTCACCTTGTGCTGTTTTCAATGTTCACTTTTATACACTCTTTCTTTGATATTGAGTACTTTTCAATATAGTACTCATCAATATAGTAGAGCATAGAACTCTATTTTTATTACACACACACACACACACACACACACACACACATATATATATATATATATATATATATATATTAAGACATTTTTATGTTTATACATTCTTTTTTAAAATAATTGTCGGACTTTGTCCATTTCATAATGTGTGGCGTCATTTGTTTACATTTGGATACGCATCGAGCAGATATGAATGTATGTGAGAAAATCATGGAAAATTGTAGTTTAAAAACAGTAAAATCGACCTTACTAACCGTAACGCTCCTCTATGGCGAAATCGGTAAAAGCACATCAGCCTATATGACGGTTCCGTATAGGATACAGGTTCGATTCCCGTCGCAGGACTCATATTTTCTATGACAATGTCTCGGATATTCAGACCAGTTAACACTGTTTATTATAAACAGAGCATTTACTTAAATATTTGTATCTATAAAAATGAATGTATAAATATAAAAATGTCTTAAGACAATTGTCGAACTGTGTCCATTTCATATATATATATATATTTATATTTATATTTATATATATATATATATCCATATATATATATATATATATATATATGGCGAGAGAGGAAGAGTCAATTTGAAAACAAAATTTCCAAAGCTCTGGAGGACGAGGCAAAATTGCGAAAATGAACTTTGGCCGAGCGCTCTATAGCACGCAAAGATTGGTTTTTCCTCTTACGAGACGCAGGTTTGAACCCTGCCAGAAGCAACATTTCGTTTATTAAAAATACAATGGCCAGTAAATTTAAACTTTATAAAAAATGGCAACGTCTTCCCAAATATATATCCTCACTAAATATAACATCTGAAAAATAAATTCCACTTTAAATACTTAAATATCATAAATAATAAATTCCTCTTGCAAAAATCGAGGAGTCACAGAGATCCAATCACCTGAAGAAGACCGGAGCGTACAACGGCTGAAACGTTGTGAATATGGCAATGAAGATGTGGATAACATCCCAAATAATATAAATAATGTAAGGAAGACCGATATTAAATAACAGTTCAGCCCTCTTTTATTTTTTCTTAATACTGTTGCGATATTCAAATACTACTTCGGATTTCTGTGTCACTGAACGTCCTTTCTCATTTGACAGAACAATAAAGCATTGTTCATTCTTGGAAGCAGATACGAAGACATAACTGATTCAAGAACTTTTAATTCGAGTAAATTAAGTCGGCTAAGACTTTGCAAAAAATTCAATAAATATTATTTATTTTTTATAAAAATAATCATAGGTTTATGCATTTATTATATCATCACGTGAATAAATATATTATATAGAGTTTTGCGTGATTTTGCATGTATGGGAATTGTATTGACTTGCATATGTGTTCGCTACATTGCCTTGTGTATTTAGCTTTGTGCTTATTGTTATTGTTTATATAGTCTTGTCTAGGCTATGTATCTATTAGTTTTAAACACCGTTGTTAGATCGACATTTATATTCTGCATAAATTTTATCTTTTTTTCCTACTGACTTGTCTTCGCGTTGATTAATGGGGTGATTTTTTTTATTGTGGGTGGCAATTCTGTAAACAAGTGTTAATGACTGCATAATCCTTTCGATATAAGGGATAGAAAGTTGACAGGCTTGTTTAGAGTTTTTAGAAATATTTTGTTTTTTTAACCATGAAGATCAAATATTGTTAAGGAAATTTTTAGTCATTCCCAATCAACAACTGCACGTTTTTTCTTTCCGTTCCATTTTCTGCCATAAATCTTCAATTGAAGGAGGCCTTCATTAATTTTTCAAAGAGTCCATTTATCAAAACGCAGAATGTGGTTCAGCCTTCTGAGTTCAGTCTTTACTGGTTGTAAAACATTTCTTTCATTTGATTGGGGACCCTTCTTCAGATAATATAATCCATAAATCAAGGGAGAGGCCATTTCTACATGAAAAGGTAGCAACTAAAATGCATGCAAATATCAATCCGATAACCCATTCTCAGGTCGTCGGAAGACATGTACTGTGGCATCATCAATAATCATAATGGCAATAGCCGTTTCCTTATAAGGAAACATTCGGTATTCAGTGACTGAGCAGCCAGAGCTACCGTCGGGTGAAATGTATAAAAACTTTGTCAAAAGAATTTTCCCGGAAAATAGGTTTCTCACTAACTGCTATCGTTCTTTCCAGTATTTGGGGGGTTTCCTTCCTAACTTTTTATTTGAAGTTGTGTGGAAAATCAACATTTTGATTATGTCATTATTTTCTCTTCTAGATACATGTGCTATCCATTTCAGTTGTTGCTGCTGTTGAAAGTCCTTAAGTGATGTAGTTTCTGTTATCTGTTAGTGTTATCGCTCTTTCTAATATTGATGGGGGTTTCCTTCCTAACCTTTTATTTGAAGTAGTGTGGAACGTCAACATTTTGATTATGTCATTATTTTCTCTTCTAGTTACATGTGCTATCCATTTCAGTTGTTGCTGCTGTTGAAAGTCCTTAAGTGATGTAGTTTCTGTTATTTGTTAGTGTTACCGCTCTTTCTAGTATTGATGGGGGTTTCCTTCTTAACCTTTTGTTTCAAGTAGTGCGGAACGTCAACATCTTGTCATTATTCTCCCTTTAATTTATATGTGCTATCCATGTTACTGCTATTGCAAGTTCTCAAGTGATGTAATTTCTGTTATATAGTACAGTTCTTTGTTTGTGGGTCTGTAGCGCCAGTCCACGCATTTCGGAGAAGGAATGTCCTCGCTAAGGCATACATACTTGATTAGCCCGAGGCCATTTTTAACCATTGGTCTGAGAAAGCGGTTTTATATAGATGACAGTTTAAATATATCTGAACGAGTTTTTCCCCATGAAATGCTTGGACGGTATATATATATATATATATATATATATATATATATATATATATATATATATATATATATATATAAGCGTTTCACCCCAAGCAAGGCGGGAAGCCACTAGCACGCAAGGGGCTACAGAGAGTTGTAGCGAGAGCAAATAGGAGTGATAGAGGAAACGATGAAGAGAAGGATAGGGGATAGATGAAGGCATCTGGAGACGTCGATTGACATTACATTCGAATAGTTGGAGATTATAGCTATCAAGGAAACGGGAAGAGGGGAGGGAGTTCCACAGGCGAGAAGTGCGAGACATGAAGCTATTGGAGTAGAAGAGACGGCTACATTTAACAATTTCGATAGTGAAAGGTGAGAGCGAGATGCCAGCCTAGTAGAACGCTTAAATTCATGGAGTCTGGGAAACAGCGAAAGCAGCGCATCGGAGCAGTTACTATGAAATTATTTGTAAAAAAAACAGAGGGAGGCGACGGCACGATTGTGAGAGAGCGACTGCAGACGAGATGCCAGATCAGGGCTAATTACATTGCATATCCGTCTCTGGATTTTATCAAGAACCTTGAGACAAACAAAAGGGGCTCCAGACCATATATTACAGCAATACTTCATGCAAGGGCGAATATATATATATATATATATATATATATATATATATATATATATATATATATATATATATATATAAAGAAAGAACAGTAAGATATATAATCCGGTGTTATTTTTACAAAATAGTGCTCAATGTAAATTTACAGAGCATTAATATTATAAATTAATTGATTTAAAATACGTTTTTTCGCTACACAGTTCTAACCATGTTTCAAAAATGGAAGCTGAAGGCTTCGAATTTAATTTTGTAATTAAATTAAAGACATTAGTTCCATTTCATCCTCAAGCGAATTTTGGAGTAACTTTTAAAATTACTGGGTTTTACAGGCACAGCAAAATTCATAATTCACGTTTCCAAGGATACAGAGAAATCTATTCACCCAGACAAGTGGTGTTTGGGTGTTCATTATCGCTGTATTTTTATGTTTAACTACAATTTGAAAAAATATTTTCACTTTTAATTTTTAATATGCTATATTTCTTTTAAGAACAAGTAAATGTATTAGAATCACTTACAGTATGTAGAATTATTTTCACATTAAGTATAAGTATGCATATTACTATGTCATATATATATATATATATATATATATATATATATATATATATATATATATATATATATATATCACAAAATACATTTGAATGCTTAAAGGTGGTCCTCAGTGATGAAAGCCGTCTTCCTCGCTGATTTCGGGGTTCTTATTCATCATATCAGCTCCGACAGCCACCCCCGACTAGTTATCTTATTCAACAGGTCGCCACCGTGTAAAGGATTGTGCTAGTACTCATGACAGAATTTATACTTTCTGCTCTTAAAAAAAAAATAAATAAGATAAAAAAATATAAAATAAAATAAAATAATAAATAAATAATATATATATATATATATATATATATATATATATATATATATATATATATATATATATATATATTGCGTATATTTTGACAACATGTTTTCATACCGATACATCCGTACAAAATCTTACTAAAAATACTATGAAGATAGTGATGTAAAGAAAAGAAATAGAGTTCGTCTTTTCTTTAGATGACTATCTTCATATTTTATAAATTGGATTTCAGCGTTGAAATTTTGTGCACTGAAATCCAGTTTATAAAATATATTGCATTAATCTTCTGTTAGTAAGATTTTGTACGGATGTATTGGTATTTAGATGACATTTTGCATTGATTGGTTATTGTTATTAACGCTCCATATAAAGAACCGTTAGTCAACAGTTGGACATTAAATTACTAAGTAGAGCCTATACGTTTAAATTAGTCACCAGTTTCTTAAAGATCTTGTTTATTTATCAACTATCAAAAAGTTCTGGTCCTTTTTTTGTTGAAACTCACAGAACATGTATCTTGTTTAGGTTTTTGTTAGATTACCATTTATTTTTCCTAGGAAATAATATTGTCTGGTGTACAATAATGTAGCGATTTACATCCATCCGGGTTTAGCGTCTGATTGCTGTCTTTGATTCTAAAACTACAGCTTATGACCCATCTACGAAAGACAGGTTCTTAATTTTTGCTTCTTTCCTTACTTTAATAATTAGCGTAGATCATTTTGATTAGTTGATCAGAGTAAAGGCTACAGACCCTATAATCACCTTATTTCTTTTTCTTTCTTTCTTTCTTTCTTTCTTTCTTTCTTTCTTTCTTAAAAAGAGGTTGTATTTTTTTTAAAAATTTCAATAAATCGTTCAGTTATCAGTCATTTATAATCGCCTGATGGGATGCATTGATACGCACCGAAAGACGACTGCAATTGTGTAGCGACTTTGATGTGTTTTCGATATAATATCCTAATATCCTAATATATATATATATATATATATATATATATATATATATATATATATATATATTGGACACCTCAATCTAATATTGTGATATTTAATTTAGTTGTCAGTAGGGTTCTCTATGACAAGACGGTGTAATGAGTTCAAACCTTATTGGATGCTCTAAAATTGAGTTCTGACACCAAATAAAGCAAAACTCTATAAATATCATTCATATTGCTGTCAGCGGGAACCAATTTGGCATTAATGACACGGTGATTAACACCGTTTGTTATTTTGATTTATTTATTTAAGCTTGCAAATAGATTGGTAAGGTAGTCTGATTGAGTATGTTGACTGGATGGAGTCGCGTCGCCACCCATTGCTAAGGAACAGCACTGAAAAACAGATTCATCGGCATTAATTAGGGGTATCGGTTCGTGATTTGAAATTGAATCCATAAATTAGTATTTATTCATGCGTAACAAAAATACATTAAACCTAATCTCTCTCACCACATCTATCTATCTATCTATCTATCTATATATATATATATATATATATATATATATATATATATATATATATATATATATATATATATGTGTGTGTGTGTGTGTGTGTGCGCGTGTGTGTGTGTGCGTGCGTGCGTGCGTTCGTTTGAATTCAGGCAGCAAATTCTATTTTAGGCATGTCTGATTGAATAAATTACAGACATTATGTCTGCTAATTTTTAACAAAATCCGTTCAAAATCACGAATAACCTTCCGTGTATTGATATTAAAGGATGAGAGAAATGTGCTTATAACAGCTTAAATTTCTTTTATTTTCATTTCCCAAGTACTTTCGATCTTCTTCCAAGATCATCTTCAGGGGTCCATGACATTATAATATGGAGGGAAAAGTTACATTTTTTCACGTTCTAATGAATGCTCAGCACGTTTGTCAACCGTTTTGCATTTAAAAGCATAATGAAAAATGACGGTAATGGATAACAACGAACAACTTTGTATAAATAATTGTATAATAAGGAACAAGATGTAGTTTTGTACTATTTGCACCTCAAGTCGTGTTTGATTGGCTAAAAAGTAGCGTGGGAATAATCGATATAGAAAGGGATTTCAGTGTGTCAGTTCTTACATGTCTAACAATGTAGATGTCTGGGAACTTGTTTCCCAGTGGATGTGAGAGAGCAACCCTATTGGCTAGTTAGAAAATGTACACGTCGAGGTATATATTTCTCATTTTGAACAGGATCATATTGCTTTTCAAACTGCTGCCCAAATTAACAGAGTATGATTATGAATACACTTGTGATCGGACCGTACAGCGCTGGTTTTTGGAGTTCAGCAGAGGGGATATGAGTTTGGAAGATAAAGGTAGTAGAGGACGTCTAGCTGCAATAGACATCGTTCGACATCTGAAAACACTGGTAGAACAAACCTACGTCAAAGAGTCAGAGAAATGCCCCACGTAATGGAAGTCAGCATTTCAAAGATATCGAAAGAAAATAGCCGAAATGAAAAAAGAAAACAAAAAATCGATATATATTAGGTTGGTGCAAAAATAATGACGTAATAATGTCGTTTTTTGACGTTAAAAATACGTCAAAAAACGACATTATTACGTCATTATTTTTGCACCAACCTAATAGAACTCAGTGAAAAATCAAAGTGTTTGACGTTTTCAAGTGCGTTCGATCCGGTATCGAAAATCGAATGACCAATTGCTGGACTGAATAGTGATTTTAGATGAAAAATGGATCCTTTATGACGATTATAAATGGACGGCTCAATAATTTGGTTATGATGAAAGACCCAAAACCTTTCGAAGACATTGTCACATTCACCATATTCCCATGATCCCTCGCCGACTGACTACCGCTTTTTTTTTGAACATCTTGACAATTTTCATGCGAAAAGATCTTCCGTTGCAAATAAGACACAGAGACAGTTTTCAAAGTTTTCCTGGCGTCTAAACCCCAAGGGTTTTTATCGTAAAAGTATACATAATCTTGTGGCTCAACGGCAGAAAATGTATAAATGCTCAGAGTTGATTCAAACACTTTTTAAATTCATTAATTCAAGAATAAAATTTACTTTTAAAATCGGACATTATTTTGCGAACAACTTAATAATTCCTGTTTAATGGAATGTGAGATGAGATTTATTTTTTCTGAACGAAATCTGAACCTATTTTATCAACCTGATACAGTTGATACCAATTCTGTTTTACCTGCTTTGTGCACCATTTGCAGGGTAGATTGGCATTAATAGTCAGTGATAACCAATTACCTGACAAGATACAGCTAGGAATCGATTCAGTTGTAATTAATACGTACCAGGATTGATTAAAATGGTCACTAGTCGATTCCGAACATCCGTATAGTTTAATGACAAGGTGTAATTTTGTCGTTGAACAGACTGGGGTTTAGCATACTGGTCTTCGCAAATTGAAAGGTTGTGGAATTTCTGCACGAATTTTTTGATCTGATTCAATCTGTCTTATCAAATCGCGAAATGAATGTTGTTTTCAACGGTTCGAAACATTTTTTGCCTTAATGCAGGCATCTCTCGAGGAGCTATCTTTGGACCTGCACTACAGTTCGAAAGTTTGAAACCATCCCCAGAATTAACATGGGATGAGCTTAACAAAAGAATGAAAAAAATAAATGTAAAAAGAGCTGTTATCATTGAGAAAAAAGTATGGAATCAGTTATCAACCGTTTACTCTGAGAAACTTTTGCAACGAATGCCAAAAATTTGTGTTGCAGTGATCAAGGCTAAAGGAGGATATTTTGACGGGAAGAAAATTCAATCATAAAAAGCTTTTTATCCTTTTTGGCATAATAAGATCATACTTATTATAAAACCGAGGTTTTTTGTGTGTGTCTGTTCGTTTATATATTGGATCGGATTTCCTACATCTTTCAACCGATTTCAACTAAACTTCACAGGACTATGTAAAAGTACCTTGCGGTGGTTCTGAAAGCGCCAAAAATTGGAAAAACACAATTTTTTTTGCGCGAAATCAATTTGAAAACACGATTAAGACGCATCGTTGACGCGAGAATGAAAGGGGGATAACTCATATCGAGTTATACTTATTATAAAACCCAGGTTGTTTGTTTGTGTGTGTGTGTCTGTGTCCGTTTATATATGGGATCGGATTTCCTATATTTTTCAACCGATTTCAACAAAACTTCACTTTTTTTTTGACAGGTAGTGTTTCTTATTGTCTTGCACACTTTTTTCTTTATTTTTACATTCAGAATGCTTTAAAAATTCCATTTACAAGACAATTGTTTATAATAAAATTCTATTCAATCGGTAGACTCATAACGATTGAAAACAATGTTTTTGTTTGAGTTTGGGTTTTACCAATTCGTAAAAATAAAAAAATTAAAAAAACTAATTAAGACATGCGTGTCCGTCAACCTTAAACAATAATCTTTGTCAATTTTATTTTTCAGTCTTTATGATGGTCGATACTTGATCTATCTCTTACTGTTACATCCCCGGGCAACGCCGGATTCTACTGCTAGTTTCTAATAAAAGAAAAATCATGTCTCAATTTATTTTAATCATGTATAATAATTTTCTCTTATGTCTTCCCAACTAAGCTATGGTGAGACGAAAAAGATTATTCTGGACTTCAGTAATGCAACCAACATTCTGGCTTCCATCTTCAACGTCCATTCAAGAACCATCAAGTGAACGGCGAATAATAATAATTTTAAAAAAGAGCGAAGACTTCAGAAGAAAAATGGATCAGCAGGTCATAATAGCAAGAGGGATCATCTTTTCAACTTAAAGATAAATACATTCTTATTGTTCAAAGTAATGCCCAATAGTGATATAAAAACCTTGGAGAATTCCAGTAAGATATCTTTAATCATTTCTAAAATGCAGCGGTTCAAATCTTAATTTAAGAACTGGACAAGAACCCTTTTTAATTTTTGGGGATGGCAAGGTTTCACTCTTCTATCAAGTTCATCACCTGCTAATTCTGAGGGTGGCTTCAAAATTTTAAACAAGTAGTGTAAATGATTGTAAATTCTTGACAATCTTCTCACAGATAAAGAAAAGAGACGTGAAACGACAAAGATAGACTTCAACCATTAAATATAATGTAGTTGAAATAAAATTTATGAATTAATTTTTTAGATGGTTAGGTAAGAAATGTTAAAACCTAGTAATTTTTAGTAGCAGTGTATTTTAGCTCAGACCGTCTGAGGATGACCTTTAAGGTCACATGGTAGACAAAATAGAGATGTCGATTTTGATTGGCTCAGCCGAACGTGGGAATGTTAGAATGTGATTTAACGGAGTGAGGTTTTTTGCACGTCATACACATTACACATGGTTATTTCGTGGCTCTGGGAAATTACTCCCCAGTGGGGGGGGTGATAGAACGATCCCACTGGCCAGTTAAAAAATGTACACGTCGACGTGTTAAATAAAATAGATAATTTAAAAATTCCCTTTTGTTGAAGTTCTCATTATATCCCCTATCTAAAAACCAACTAGCGATCACCCGGCCAAGAGAAGAAAGAGATGAAGACAACTTTATTATGATCGCCTCGAGACCTTCACCCAGCACCCACTTCGAACAAGGAAGAGTATACAACGTTTTGCTTATTTGGCGCAGTGGTCAAGACATCCCCAGAAGAGAGATAGTATACAACAAGTAGATGTTATATTCTTGGGCCATTTTCTTTAAAACTTCCTCGTTACTTAATCGCTCTGTCCATTTCATTATTGAACCAAGCATATTTTATGTCTTAATAGCTTAATGGACTAAAGCGTTGATTAGAACAATCATCTTACCCTGGCATTTTGAATTCAATCCTTGAGTCTCGTAGTGTTAAGTCGAAGAAATGTAGAATAAGCTTGGTGAATATTAGCTGATAGGAGTTATCTCCCCTAAGCACAGGAAGCAGAATGTGATCAATCACTTGTTGATTGAATAAAGATCGATTAGAATTCCGTGAGGGTCACCGAATACGGAGACAGACAACTGAAGAAACGTTCATAGGGTCAGCTGGTAGACAAAACAGGGATGTCGATTTTCAATGGATGAGCCGAACGTGGGAATGTTAGTGAGATAGCAAGTGTTTTCATTAAATGAAGTTTTACGCGTCGAAGAATGCAGACGTGTTAATTTCGTGTCTCGGGGAAATTGCTCCCCAGTGGAGGGAGGTGATAGAGCGACCCCACGGGCTAGTTAACAATGTACACGTCGACGTTTTAATAAAATAGGTAAGTTTCAAATTCCCTTTGTTCATGTCTCTTTCATCTCCGGACGCCCAAAAATATTTCGACAAACGAACGGGAGTCGGGAGCCTATATAGAAGAATGCAACTTTATTATGGAATCGATTCACTTAATCAGCACCCACTTCCAACAACACAACAGCAAATGTGGGGAATATCATAGACCGAACATGTGGGCAATGAAAATGATTTAAAGAATTTGAAACTATAAAGAGGATGATATTTACCCGCAGAATGAAATGTTAAATTAAATGTTAAGAAAGAATGTTAAATATAATGTAGTTGAAATAAAATTCATAAATGACTTTTTTTATGGTTAGGCTGATGTTTAAGGCCAGATGGTTGACAAAATAGGGATGTCGATTATGAATGGCTGAGCCGAACGTGGGAATGTTAGATAGAAAGTGATTTCAGAGAGTTAAATTTTTACACAGTAGACGTGTCTCGGGGAAAATTGCTCCCATTGGGAATGACAGAGCGACCCCACTGGCTACTTAAAATTGTACACGTCTACGTGTTTAATAAAATAGATAAGTTTAAAATCTTTTTTGTAGAAGTTCTCATTTTATCTCCGAACAAACCAGCTAGCGATCACCGAGCCAGAAACAATAAAGAGGACGATAATTATCTTCAGAAAGAGGCAGCTCCGACGCATGACGAGGAAAAAGGCTTGGAGAATTTAGCACTTACAGGATCTACTCGAAGGCAAGAGAAGCAGAGTGAGACAGCGTGTTTGCCTGAATTGATTGCAGAACAGGAATAAAGTTGGAGAGTAAAGGGTCTAAAATAAGGACGTTATGGAGAGACATGATCGCACGTATCTTTAAAGAACACGGCGTATAGCAGAAGATACTATTTTTATAGCTCCGTTTAATGTCAGCTCACAAAAAGGTTGCAACACCTATAAAGGGGGAAAATATATGTTCACTGGAGGAGATCAATACTGATCGATATTTTAAAACATTGCAAAAAGACGTAAAACCCACAATTAGGAAATCGAAGCCAATTTTTGCTCCTCTTATATTTCGTTTTTATTTTATTCCTTCTGTTCCGATTTACTGACAAAAAAAAAAGAAAATCTAACGAGAAAAGACTTCAAATGACAAAGTAAAGAAAAGCAAAACACCCCCCCCCCCGCCAAAAAAAAAAAAAGAAAATCAGCTAACGAGAAATTGAAGATTTATCTACACGTCATGTGTTTATACTGTATTTTAAAAGAATAATATCTTTTTTATTTTTATTAAAAAAAAAAAAACAACCCACAGCAATGAAAATATTTACAACAATCCCACTTTGTTAGTAAAACATGTATCAATTCCTGACCACTGACAATCCCCTTATTACTATAGTGAAATCATTGATTATTATATTATTTACATTATTAGGACTGCTATCCTCATCTTCATTGTCATATTCACAACGTTTCGGCCGTTGTACGTTACGACTTTCTTCAGGTTATTTTGATCTCTGAGATGAGGTATTATGATTAATTACATTATGTACATTATTCGGCCTGTTATCCTCATCTCATTGTCATATTTACAACGTTTCGGCCGTTGTATGCTACAACCTTCTTCAAGTGATTTGATCTCTGAGATGAGGTATTATGATTACTTACATTATTTACGTTATTCGGACTGTTATCCTCGACTTCGTTGCCATATTCACAACGTTTCGGCCGTTTTACGCACCGGCCAGCTTCAGGTGATTGGAATTTCGAATCGAACCCTTTATTTCGACCACCGCGGTAGATTGTTCTAGTTCCACGTGACATGCCTCTTCCGGATGTCTCAGTTGTTTCCCTTTAACTCAACGCTTTAAGCTTGCTTTATCACTGCATTGAACTCACAACATAAGACGTGATTGAAGGAACAATTACTAAGTACATTTGATTTTAAGTATATTGATATGCATCCGTTAGCCCTCTATATAAATAGTCGAGAAAAAAAAACGCACAACTCATGTGGCCTAACGAATGCGTTTAGCATGAAACATTCTGTCGCCTCTGAGTGTTGACTTCAATGTCCACTTTTCTATTTACATAAGCTCTATATCTAATATTCAGAACTTTCTTTCATAAATATAGTATACCTTAAAACTATATATATATATATATATATATATATATATATATATATAACCAAACAAGTTTGAATAAAAACAACTGAGATGTTAAGTTTGTTTATTTCTTTTATTGTTGAGTTTTTTTTTGCGTGAAATTGTGAAGTTTATATTGTGTTTTGTTCAAATGCTTTAAACAACCGATGTGGAATATATATATATATATATATATATATATATATTAAGATATTTTTATGTTTATACATTCTTTTTAATGATACAAATATTTAAGTAAATGCTCTGTTTATAATAAACAGTATTAAACAACATTTACCGCCCTGAATACCCGAGAAATTTTCACAGAAAATATTCGTCCTCCTTCGGTGAAAATTTCTCGGACATTCAGGCCGTTAAATGTCGTTAATACTGTTTATTATAAACAGTGCATTTACTTAAATATGTGTATCTATAAATACAATGTATAAACATAAAAACATCTTAAAATAATTGTCGGACTTTGTCCATTTCATAATGCATATATATATATATATATATATATATATATATATATATATATATATATATATATATATATATAATATTAGTGGTAAATATACACATACATATGAAATCATATATCTAAAATATGTAAATATATATGCATACATACATACATACACCTACATATATATTTATATAAAAAATAATTCCCAGGGGATAGAATCCAGGTAGAACTAAATGTCAGGGACAGACTAAGGATATAATAAAAAGGTTTAAACACTAATATTCCACTAATATTAGTATTTAAGCCTTTTTATTATATATATATATATATATATATATATATATATATATATATATATATATATATATATATATAAAAGAAAGAGGTTATAGTAGTTCCAACGAGTGAAGTGTTTATATTAAAAAGAAGATAGAAACCGCAAACGTTTTTGGTTGTAATGTGGATTTTTAAAAAAATGTCATGCTTTATTTTCCATAATATATATATATATATATATATATATATATATATATATATATATATATATATATATATATATATATATATATATATATATTGGTTAGCACGTATTATATTCTGTTGATCGCAGGACGAACTACTCCCCTGATTTCTTTTCTGCTATACTTAGGGCTAGGACGAGACTCCATTTAGACATTTTTGAGTTTATTCTTCTTCTTATTATTAATATGCAACGTCCTGCCCTGTGACAACGGGAGATGATATATAGATTGGCCCTATTGGGAGAAACTACTGCCTGACATATTTAGGACCATATTTAATAGCATTAATACCCCTTATATGTCTCTTGGTATTTCTTAATACCAGTTGTTGATAAATATTTTCTTATCAGCATTTTTGTTTTATATTGCCGACGATTCATTTTCTGAGGAAGTGTCGACCAAAAGGCGCCTAAAATTCTGTTCTTAAACGAAATACTTTTGTTTATATTTTAATAATAAAAAAAATATGATCCTTGTCTTTAAAGCTATATATATATATATATATATATATATTGTGTGTGTGTATTTAGGCAGCATTTTTCATTCATACATGTTTCATTAAATAATATAAACAAGTGTTGTCTATTTATTTTATGTAAATTCTTTTCATAACGTCTGATAAGCTTAATAACATTATCATTAAACGAAGAAAGAAAATCACAATATTGATACATATTTTTTAATCCAATCTAAGCTTTCGGCTGACATAAACCATTATCAAAGATGTCAATTACTGTACAACATATTAAGCAATATACGGACAAGACAGTGATGATAGTCTGTGATTGTTTACATGGATGATTTCTTAGCAACGATAAACACGTGCATATAAGACGTTAGAAGCGAAAATCGCACCGCAGCTCATGACGTCACACATGGCCACGCGAGAGTGAATTCGAGAAGCACTAAGTACGGGAAGCCGTTGGTATAAACCAATGGCTTCTGTTACCAATTATAAACATTTAAGTATATTTGTAGAGATTCCATAGTTGATTTTGTTTAGGTTGGGTTTCAATTGCTTGATGTATAATGCTTCAAGGATTTAAAATTTTTGTCTATTGTTTTCATGTTGAAGTATAGTTGTGTTTTCGACGAGGATTTTACGGAATTGTGTGCGCGGCCAGGCTTGTTGTTTTAAATGCTTAGAAATGTTAGAGTTATCATTCAAGCTCGCTTTCCCGACGCTTGACACTACATTTGAATTCAACGGCACTACATTTGAATTCAGCGTCTTCCCATGCAATGAATCTTTAAGGTTTTCTTCTCAATTTATCATTAATATAATGCTCTGTAGTTTACATTGAGCTTTCTCTGGATTAATGTTCCCCTTACAGTTATCCCTACTATTAACAAATTAATATATATTACAATAAATCATTCATATAAAAAGTAGATTAGTAAAGTTAATGATCAAAAATGGCGAAATCCTTTCGTAAACAAAATTTTATAGTTGTATTAACCTACAAATCACTCGATGAATGTTATGATCTTTGTTTTTAATAACTACAAGTTGTAAAAGGTCTTTTTTTTAATCTGCAAGTGCTTTCAACTGTACATTCAGTCATCCTCAGGCATGGAAATTATTTTGTTTTTAGTAAAATTCAGGTAGCATCAGAGACGAAAAAATTAAATGTGAATCGAAATATGTTTTTTTTAGAAATGTGTTATTGTTAACAGATAAAAACTTTTGCAGCGTGCTGTCGCAACGCTAAGATTGAATTTTTTTTGCAAATTTAAGAGAGTACGATTTTTACTACTATGGCAATTTGAGAATTTTTTTGTTATAAGACTTTTTTCAGTCAATGTGGTATGAACTAAACTGTTCAATAATTAGAGGAATGTCTCAGGTGTTATCCCGAAAATTTGAACGTCGGATCAGTTCTTTTAAATCAAATATGTGGTGCAGTTCAATTTATATCACAATGAATCATTCATACAAAAAGTAGATTAGTAAAGTTAATGATCAAAAATGGCGAAATCCTTTCGCAAACAAGATTTTAAAGTACACACACACACACACACACACACATATATATATATATATATATATATATATATATATGTGTGTGTGTGTGTTTGTGTGTGGGTATGTGTGTGTGTGTGTGTGTGTACACAGAAAGGTATATACAGGTAAATGACCTTTGTAATTCCGCAAAGAGCCATTATCATTGTAAATTTGTTCAGCTGATCGAATTTTCTCTTTACATTGATTGTTTTTGGTTAAATAACTTTTTGGCCGATCCATTTTCTTACCTTCTTTTGCTGACATACACCCGCGCTCAAAATGAAAGCGATACGGTGAGTTTATAAAATACGTGTGCTTCAAGGTAGCAACGGAGGGTGAGAAGAAAGGACTAAGCACAAAATATAAGAAGACAGAATGCATGGTCATTAGTAAGAGGATGATTCCGAAATACGATTTGCAGGTCGGGAACACTAGAATCAAGCAGACACAGAAGGTTAAATATCTGGGAAGCTTCTTGACAGAGGTCGGTACCCTGAGTTCTGTAGACGTATTGTGATGTCCAATGGCAGATTCCAAAGGCTGGGCAGAGTATTGCGAGATTGAACGATTTCTTTGGTAACAAAGAAAGCAATACTGAGCTGCTACGTGACATCTGTCCTTCTTTACGGCAGTGAATGTTGAACCATTTCCTCAAAAATATCGAGGCGACGGAGATGTGGTTCTACAGAAGGATGCTAAGGATATCATATACCGAGCGTGTGAGCAACGATGAGGTCTTGGAGAGGTTGCAAACAAGGAGGAGGCTTATACTTAACATAAGAAAGAGGCAGCTGAAGTTTCTGGGATACAAAGGAGGAAGGAAGGCCTGGATAATCTGATACTCAAATGTCGAAGAGAGAAACAGAGACAAGGGAAAGCATCGCGTGACATACCCGACGAACTTGAGCAGGTGGATGACAGAACGTGGTCTGGGGGAGGAAGCAGAGGGAAGGAACTTGTTGAGAGATGCAAGGGATAGAGGGAAGGTGGAGAGCCTTGATCTCCTGCGTCCTGAAAGGACATAGTACTTAAAACGAAAAGTGCTTTATTGCTGTTCTGGCCCATGCTGGAAGTTTCAATATATTTGACTGTTTTTAGACTTTTTTCTTTTACCTCTCGGGGTACTTATATCAACACAGAAGAGCATAAACTTTGTTCTTTCCTTTGTGGTAAATAATCCATCGTTGGAAGGAAGCTAAAGCGGTTGCATTTAATCGATGACCTTCGCTAGTGACGCCGCTCGACGCAGTTGTTTGTCAAAGCCTCGACTGATCTTTCTTTCTTCAGATTTTTGACTGCCACCTTTATTTTTGTTCCTCCCCCAGCGGATTTCAACATCATCACTTCCGATAAAGCTTCTGAAATTAACTCGCCTCAATTGAGCCAATCCTGAATGGAAAAGAAAATACCGACCGACCCAGCTGATGACCTCTGTTCTCTTCAGATAGTTTACTAAAAAGTCTGTTTTATCTTTTCGACATTCGAAAAAACGAACAAAAAAGAACAAGAAAAAGCAAGCAGTTCTTTAACTTATCGATTTGGCTTCCAGATACAATTCGCATGTCAGAGGATTGGTTTAACTTCGTAACTATCATTGTATATATCAGTCTATTTGGACCAGTGTCCTCATCTTGGTTGTTATGAACGCAACACAACAGAACGAGCGTTGTATTAGGTTGGTGCAAAAATAATATCGTTTTTTGACGTATTTTTTTAACGTCAAAAAACGATATTATTTTTGCACCAACCTAATAATTCTTCTGCTGTTTGTATATGTTAATCTGCTGGGAATTTCAAACTGAATCCTTTTATTCATGGAGACACGGTCGAGTAATGGATAGGAGCTCGGATTGAGGAATCGGAGAGCCGCGTTCGAATTCCAGTCGAATCTATTACATTTACTTACGTATTAATACCCTTGGGAAAGGTCTGAATCCTCTTCTTCTACCCCAAGGTATGGATACATAGTAGGACAGACCGGGTTCTATGGCAACTGGTCTACCGCAGAAAGAAATGTCAGCCTACTATGGGAAAAAAATCTGCCTCGTCAGTATCATGTATCGAAAGATACATGATCGCCTAAGCGTGTATCACGCTTGACACATAACTGATTCAGTTCATATGAATAAATTATCCGCATTCACCTTTGCGATGAGGTTTTTATAGCATTCACTGCCTAACATCAGAATTGAACTCACAATCAACTCTTTACTAAATATATCGACTTTGAACTTTTTCATCTAATAGACCTTAAAATGTTAAATAACGAAAAATAATTACTAAGGTGAGGGTTAGAGGTTAGGGTTAGGGTTAGGGTTAGGATTAGGGTCATTTCTCTGTGGTTTGAACAATGGATTGTGTTGGAGAGGGTTCTTGTTTTCAGCCAAATGCCACTCAAGGTAGACAGCTACTGAAGAAGATGTGTGCTATGACCGTGGGAGTAAAAAGTAGGAAGTGAATATTATGAGTAAATAGCGGAGGGATAAAGATGGACACTAGACGATGGGATTATGATAGCGATGGTAGGTTTACATCCACGCAGGAGTCAGTTCTACAAAGTAACGTTAATTCAGTCTGAGAGACAACTGGAGAAGATCGGTAAGCTGAACGATGAAAACGCTGTGATTAAAACAAGCAAGATGGGGGACACTTGAATTAATATTTTTTTTCAGAATTTCATATTCTATCAGGTCATGGTCGTTAATAGAGCTCGCCAGCTTCCATGTACACATTATCAGAGAATGACCACGACATCTCTAGAAAGGGGGTTTATCGATGGTGTCACTGTTTGATATGTCCCGGAAAGGGATATATTTGTTCGAAGTAGCAAAGTGGTTTGGGGCTACTGTAACCGGGTAGGACAATCTAGCAGGTAACCGTAATGGATTGGTCCTCGTCGTAGTGGTAGGCAATAGGCATAGACAATAGGCGTAGTCAATAGGCGTCAGATGTAGTTTATCGTCGTACCCAGGACGGTCGCAATACTTTGTCTAGCTTTTGGACAGCTTTTTTTATGTGCCACTGTCCTGCAAGTCGCATTCCGAGTTCCTCAAAATGTCAAGGAATAAGAATTAAAGGTTTCGTGACGTGGGGTTTTGAAGTTCCACGAGTTGGGATTTGAAGAACTCAACTCAAAGTTCCACGGAGTTTGTGCTTCGAAGAACTTAGTTTTCGCCCTGAATTGGAATTTCAGTCCAAATCGCTTCTTTGGCCGGAATTGGACTCAAAGAGCGAATCAGATATAAAATGAGGTTTCGAAGTTCCATGGAGTGAATTGAGTTAGGAACGCTTCTCCTTAAAATTAGAAAGTTCTGAAATTTGTAGAATTGACTGATTTATTTCTCGGTATATCACAATTTTTACGTTTTATTTAAAGCTAAGACATAAATTTAGATTGTCAGAATTTTGCCTAATCTATTTTGCTGTCTAATGTTAATCTTAAGACGGGAGGATTTCAAATTTTAGGTAATCCATCTCTATAAAATTAAACCCCATGCGGGTTAAATGGTTTCAATGTCCTTGCTTAAAAGCATTTATTTAAATCGAATAAGCTATGAAACTTACTATTAAATCCAGAGTATGACCGTGAATTTCGGCCTATATATATATATATATATATATATATATATATATACATATATATATATGAGAATAATTTTACGAAAACAGCACGCCTTTCAGTAAGTTTCTGAAGGCTAAAAAACTACACATTATTAAATTTCTAAATAATAAAAATCTATTAAACAATAGACATGAGTTAACGGTTTTTTGCCCACATCATCAAATTTTCACATTCAATAATTAGCATAAAAACAAACAATAAAATAATTTTTAAATTCCATAGTCTAAATAAATAGTTTAAATGCCCTACAAAAAAAAAAGGATAACCCTTTATGAAGTCGTCAAAAAAACAAATGTTAGCGACTTACAACAGTTTTTTTTATATAAACAAAACCCTTTCAAAAAAAAAAATATATATAATAAAATAAATAAATAAATCTCCATAGACACTTAACCAGAGTAGACGATGTCATCTTCCGCTTTAAATTTAGACACCCCAACCTTACCCTGACTTGACGTTCTGTGAATCTAACTGAGATATTGATACAAATTATTAACCCTTACGCCCCTTTTCTTTAAACAATTGCTCTAGCCGTTACCATAGTAATTTTAATTTCAATTATGAATATGCTTATAAAACGCGTAAATTTCAGGAATAAGTTATTCCCCCAAAGATTTCCCTTGAAGATGGAACAGGGCTTAGTACTTTAATTCAATTTAATTCAAATAATTATATTGAAGTTTTCGGCTCTGGTTTTGAAACATGAGAACTCTTATGTAGCGTTGGAATCATATTTTTAAATTATATATATATATATATATATATATATATATATATATATATATATTATAATAATAATAAATGCGAAAATTAGCTTTGGCATACTGATTATTGACTTCTGCATGAAGGTGCTTGGGATGCTCGCCCAGGATGCATAAACTGTAGCACGGAGAATATCCACAGTTTAAAATTGCGATCCATGTTTATAAACATCCTTTGGCATCCATCTTCAAATATTCTTGGTTGGCTTTAGATCAGGAGAATGATGCATGATAATCTGAATGTTTTTTCCAATAAAAAAACTCCTTTGGCCTTCAAGCGTTGTGGATTTCAGCATTGTCCTGCTGGAAAATCCAGTTTTCTCCACATAGACGAGGGCTTCCAGTAATTAGTGTCAATGTAACTAGCAGATGTTTGATGACCTTTTACCTCTTGTAACTCAAGAGTTTCATTGTACGAAAATGTACCCTATACAATAATTGATCCACCTCCACTGTGTCGTGTTGAGAAAATTTCTTTTGTGACATTATATGCATGCCAGTAACGCTGAAAACCGTCTCGGCCATCAAGGTTAAATTTTTTTCTCTTCTGAAAACAACACTTTCTTCCATTTATCCACATCCCAAGTTTGATAATGGGAAGTAAATTGTAAACGGGAGGTTTTATGGCAAAGAAGAAGGCAAGGCCTCTGCAGACGTTTCAAGTTCTTAAACCCTTTCTTATTTAAATGCCGTCGAATTGTTCGAGAGCTGCATTCAAAATCTGTATTCTCTTTTATCTGATTTGATGTTAGGCCTGAACTTCTCGCGTAATGAATCTGTCTAGAGATGGTGAGATTTTATTGTGGCGACCGCTTGATTTTTAGAAGTATATGCATCCGGATTTTTAATGAAGTTAGCAATGGCAGTTCTGCTACGACCAGTTTCATTTGTAATGGCACGTTGCGAAATATCATGTCCTCGAAGTTCAGCAATCCTACCCTGTTCGAACCTTGTTAAAATTTTATCGTTAGCCATTTTAAAACCTGACATGTAATACTTAATAGATATCTACATGCCTGAAACTATGATTAAATTGTTTAGTTCTAAATTTTTTGTCCAATAAATCTTTCACACATGGTTTTATATTTATGTCCAACCAAAAATACTTTTTCAATGTTTGTTTAAATTAATCAATTAAAAGCTTAAAATTTTCACTTGTTTGTCGATAAACTACATTTTCTAATTAAATGTAAAGGTTTAGCAAATATATTTTAATTAAAGTAACGGTATTTTATATTTTTTTAACCGGTTTGTATCTGGTCTTAAGATTTTGACCAGGAGTGTATATATATAGTACAGGTAATAAATCCGTTGGTATATAATCCAATTGGATCCAAGTAATATCAAATATTAAAACTGATCCACAAAAAGGGCCCACTATATTTATTATAACAGGGGGTATGGATCTATTTCAACCAACGAGAAATACGTTAGTCTTATTCAACACCCTCTTATTGACTCTTCATATCGGAACTAGAAATTTTAAATTTAACCTTGACAACAGTCGAAAAATTGATACAGAAATCCCGAGTCGGTGGTAAGGGGATGGTTTGAGGTATTAGCATTAAAGGGGAGAGATTTTATAAAATTAACCAGGATATTGACCTTATGACATTAAACTGGGGTTATGTGAAGAAAGATGTGTTAAATAAACCCAAAAGAGGGCTGAAAGGGAAGTTTTATACATAAAAATTTAATTATATATAATTACTCCTACTAATGAAATACTCTTTGGTAAAACGAATCGAGTTCTCCCAGTCACTGTGTGTTTATCTAAAAATAAATAAGCTTAAATTCGCCTTCATCACTCCCAAGCGCTTAAGCGTAAAATATCAGACTGACGCCAATAAAGCTGAGTTTCGATTCTAGCTAAAGGCAAGTGGATGTCTAGCCACACTGATGGGCTGTGATACAGCGAAACAGTCTCTTTGGATGACTCTATATATGTATATATATATATATATATATATATATATATATATATATATATATTGTTACGAACTTGTAGCATATAATATTGGGGGCTCGTCCGAGATCTACAGCATCTCGTATAGGCGTTCATTCAGTAGAAGTCCTTTCGTTCTCTAGTCGACAAATATTGCTGTCTTCTTTATTTCGATGGGCAGTCTATTTGGAATCAGGAAGATTCATTCAGCGATGTTCATCGTCCACTGGTTAGGCAGGAAACTGAAACCTTTTTTTTTTTTTTAGATTTTTGCTGTCCCCAAAGATAGTCACATGCTTCCCCCTCGTCTTTGAACTGGTGCGCAAGAAGATGGGGTGTAAATCACGAAGCGTTTGCGTGATGGCAAAAAATTCAATCAACCCTGAGTATGGTCTGATCACGTGATCGCAGTAGGACAGCCTGATGGTGCCTGGAATTCACGGCTGATGGTCGCGTGATTTTGGAACCAGGTCATTCTCGGGTAAAGTTCACAGGCCCTTGGCTTGCGGGTTGAAGAGAACTGGTAAAGAGAACTGGTAAAGAGAGAAAGAATTTGGAAGAGAAGAGGACGGTATGGCAGATCAATGAACATATTCGCTCGCACGTTGAAAGCATTTAATTTTATCTGCTTTTATTTATCTCTTTTTTATACCGAGTTTTCGATTGTAATTTGCGATTTTTCTTTAGGGGTGCTTTTTAACCTTACGCCTATATGGTTAATGAAATCGTAGGTACGTATATATATATATATATATATATATATATATATATATATATATATATACACACATACATATCAAATATCATTTGTAAACAATTCTTATCAACATCTGACTACGGTGTGTTTTATTATCTATTGGTCGAAATGAGTGCATTTGCAAACTTGCTCTTTCAAATAAGCGGTTTCTCAGAAGCTAAGTAAACATTTCTGAAAATGTGTACTTGGGTATAATACGACGCCCAATTTTTTTATGTTTTGTTAAAATTTTTTTCGTATTATAAGAATCTTCCACGAGGATGATGTTCATTCGCAAGTGGAATATGACAATTGAGAAGGAAGGTGAGTCTGTTTAGAATGTTTTCGAAGTTTCAAACGTTTCGGTTCAATTTTTGGTATATTTCCGCGTTTCCTTTGTCGTAATTAAATGGAAGGTATATATTTTTATCTGGCATTCATATATATATATATATATATATATATATATATATATATATATATATATACAAAATATCAGCCAAAAGCGTAAGCCCACCCAAAGGATTTAATAGTACGTTTCAAGCCTCGTTTCATTTGTGCATTTCGATCGATGTCGTGTAATAGCTGGCAAGCTTGATTAATTAGGACTGTCGTGTGTGTTCGATCCTCTATTGCTCATTCGCACTTTTGGCCTTGTGCCACATCTAATCCACACGTACAAAATCATTTTGGGCATTCTGACGTGGTGTAATGGTTAGCAAGCTTCGATCAGTTACGATTGGGTAGTGAGTTCCATCCTCTTGCAGCATTTGTAAGCAAGCATTTGCAGTCACCGTTGAAATTGTCAAGAAATATAGGTCAATTACCTCCTGTGACTTCTGGTTACGGGGTATGATAAAGAATCGCGTGTATTGCAAGAAAGATGGAGACATCAAAGAACTCAAAGACAGAATAAAAGGTGTAATATCAAACATTCCGCGTGAAATATGTGTCAAGGCACTACATTCGATCCTCACTAAGTGCCTCATACTTTCGGTCTTGTGCTGTATCTAACCTACTTTTAGAAAACCTACCTATCCTCTTTGGTTTAATTAACTCCTACTAATCCAATCGGAACCATTACGGATGGTACTTTTTTTTTTCAAATTTTTTTTTGATGTACCGTCTGTAACACGACAGGTGATTTCCTTAAAATAGTTTTGTGTATTCATTTTACAGACCGATAGACTGCGACATGACACAGAAGAACTTTTGTATTAGAAAGCAATTACAGTGCTATGCTGCCAGCAGACCGCAGTCAGTACATTTTATAAGTATGACGATTTTTAGATGTAAATTTTGCTTTTTCATTCCTTTCTGTGGCACTGAAAAAGAATCCTACACGTTTTCCTGTTGTAATAGTAGGAAAAGAAGCGATAATGCAATATGAAAACATTTAGAAAATATTTTGACAATTATTTTTCTTACTCATTTCACCCAAGCAAGGCGAAAGAGCCAATAAGATGAAAGGATTTACTGAGAGTGAAAGGTTATGTAAACAATGAAAGGGCAGGATTCAAACAAATAGAAAATGACATTGCATTTAAATCTTTGAAGATCGTAGTTGACAGAAAAACAAGAAGTCGGAGGAGACTTTCATCAATCCGGTAAAATATTGCAAAAAAAAAAAAAAAAAATGCGTTAATTTGACTGAATTTTCTGTTACAGACACGAAAATCCACTTGATATCGGTCTTTTGTTTTTGAAAATTGCGTCAAGTTGTCTGTCAATTACAACATTCATTTTAAAAAGTTTCCAATGATTTTGCAAGCATAAACTGATCGTCTAAAATCGAATAAACATCTCATTAATTTCAAACATCCAAAATTTGACAAATACTTTGAGTTTGGACAAAGTTAGACACGTTCTGAAAACCGGGGGCTCTTTACTTTAAATGTAATACAAATCACACGGGAAATGTATAAAAAAAATGCAAACCTTCTTTTGCATGCCCACTGGGCAATCAAGGATATTTAAAAAAACAAACAAACAAAAGAAACAAAACAAAACAAAAAACAAAAACAAAAAAAAAATTATGCTTGCATATCCTGAAAAAAATTAAGCGTTGTCAAAAATTGTCGTCATTCTCCTACAGCCCCTGTGTGTGTGCAGAAAGTCAAGCCTGTGACAAAATGCAAACGGAGAACGCAGACTAATTAATTTTAATCAGCGACAAACCTTTACGACCTCCATTGGAAGTGAACGATGTTATTTTGATTCGGTTTGGTTAGCAAGTCACAAGTGTTCGAATGTCTTCATTTTGGATAGAATTCATCACCTTTTGAAACAGAGACTAGCTTCATTATGATTAGGCGAATATACATTGAAGTATTATTCTGAGTGCGATATAATTTCCTTTTTCTATCAACGTCAGTCTTCAAAATAAAATTGTTCAATTATATATTCAGTATTATCTAGAGTAAATTGTTGTGTCTTATCAGGCACCTCTTGAATATATTTTGATTAAGACTGCTTGGATTTTGATGCGAAAAAACTTGCTACGACTTTTTGAATCTGGTTGAATGGTCAGGTAAATATAGCATGTGAATATGGCTGATCGGGTAGAAAAAACTAGCCGAGTTCCAAAATGTTTGTTTGTTATTCTTGCTATAAGTAACCTCGTGTTGTCATGGAAAGAACACCATTTTCCCCATTGACGAACCCATTTTGATGGAACGTTTATGGACACGTTGCAGGTGCTGGACGTATAAATATGCATTCAGTGTTTCTTTGCCCTTCAACAACTCGAATAATAATAAACGGTTGATCCCACAACACGAGCAGTATTACCTTTGAAACATGCAGTCGATTTGGGAGATTTATTCTTGCCAATTCTTTTGCCTCTTGAGTTGATCATCTCGTTTTTTAAAATCATTTCAAACCCAGCAAGGCAACAAAGTCACTAAGACACAAGGGTTTACTGAGTTTAAATGAATAAGAAAAAAGAGAAACATTATTAAAGAACAAGAAAAATACAAGGATAGAAATCATGAAGACAGTAGATAGCGATTGGCATTCCATTTAAATTTTTGAAAATCAAATGTGGCTGGAAAGCAAGAAGCAAGAGGACAGTTCCAAAAGCGAGAAGTAGGGGTGAAGAAAGCCACAGCATAGAACTTACGGTTAGATATTAAATGAACGAGAAATTTTATTTGTACATGTTATAAACTTAGCACGATTTAAAAGAAGACCCTGACAAAAGATTGAAGATATGTGAATGGTTCTTTAATCAACTGAATGAAGACGAGCGCTTTCAAAAAATCAAATCACCCCATGTAAGCCAGTAAAGCCACTAAGAAACACTGGGGTACTGAGTTGAAAGAATAGGAAAAATGGGAAACATTACTAAGGAACGAGAACAATAGAAGAGGAATCAAGAGGACAGGAGATAACGATTGACATTAGATTTAAAACTTTGAAGATCAAAACTGGATGGAAAGAAAGTTCCACAAGCCAGAAGTGCGACAAAAGAAACTCTTAGCATAGAACTTACGGTTATATCTAGCCAATTAAACCCTAAATCGATGAGACATTTTTGTCAATCTAGTTTCATTTATTTTTATTAATCTGCCATGATTATTTTAGGAACGGTTGCTCGATATGATACATTCTTCATTGCCATTTGTTCCCTAAAACAGAAATTGAAGTGACTCAACCTTTTTGCCTTTAACTTGTAGAATTTTGAAGCCAACATTTATATTTTTTGTTTTAATCCATTTTAATTAATATTAGAAGAAATATCCCATAACGATTTCGGAAAGAATTTCTTAAATTCTTTTCAGATGCAACATCCATTTAGAAGATTCGATATTACTTAGGAATGCAATAATCTTTTCTTTATTTTTAGAAGCATCTTCCCATGCCTTAATGCTTTGCTTAGCTTCGGGAAGATAAGTTTTGTTATTTCTAGGTGTCAGATAAGAGGAGTGTGGTAGCCATGCCAACGGTCCACTAAAGCCTATCCAATGATTTGGAAAACTTTAATCGAGACAAGCGTAAAGAGTACCAGAAAAAGGATGTGGTACACCATCCTGTTGGGAACACCCTTCTAATCTTATTTGTAGGGGTATGTTATCAATGGCAAAGTCTTGCAGCATTTGTAAGCAAGCATTTTCAGTCACCTTTGGTGTTGTAAAGAAATATGGGCCACTTACACCCTGTGACTTCTGGTTACAGGGTAGGATAAAGGATCACGTGTCTAGCCAAAAAACCTAGAGACATGAAAGAACGCAAGGACAGAATAAAAGGAGCAGGATCAAATATTCCCTGCGAAATGTGTGTAAAGGCACTAAATTGTACTGTTGATCGCTGGTTTTTGTGCATCAATCTTGCTGGTAGACAGGTGGAGATTGTTCAGCAAACTTTGAATAAGTGATTCCTCCCATACAAGCGTTAACATAATTTGGACTCACCCTGTATATTTTTTTATTCAATTTATCGATTACTAAAGATATTCAACTTTATTTGGATTTATTCTTGAAATAGTAAAATTTTGAGTTAGTTATAACATAATTTTGACTCACCCTATATAATTGCCTGACGAGTATTCCTTTCATCTTAGGTTGATTATTTGAGTTTATCACAAGGCCCGGGTACTCATTCTGGTCAGTCCAGATCAGAAAACAAGCCCCCCCCTCCATCAAGACTCGAATTCGTATTTTTATTTGCACATTATCTCGTCTTTCCGTGTCAGCTTTTCTACTGATTAGGCTACAATAGCGAGATTCCTCTTAATCCAGCGAAATAGACATATTCCTTAATTTTCTGAATTCCAAAGTGCTTGTATATTTGATAACATGCATTAGTCGTAGTTGATGACATTTTGTGAGAAACAGTGTTTTTTTTTTGGTGGGGGGCAGTATTTATTTGTTCTATTTGTTGGATATAATGAAGAATAGACTTACAAGAGTGGGGCGGCGATGTCGACTGGGAAGTCCTAACGAACCCCTCATTCTCCTCCCTTCCATTTGGATAAGCAGAAGAGGTGGTAATTTTCTAAGCATAGCTTAGATGTGGCACAAAGCTGAAAGTTTGGGGGCACCCAGTGAGGATCGAACTCACTACTAAGTTGTAATTGTCCTTGGAGACAAGCTTGCTAACCATTACGCCACGGTGAGGTGCCCAAAATGGCGGAAGAGGTGAGAGCGGAGATACGTTATAAAAGTCCCTGCACTCGAGAGCTTTTGGGCCTACATTGAAACAAGTTGTTATTGCTTCTGTCTTTTATTATTGTGGATACCTGGCCCTAGCGGAGAGGGTCGCAAAGGAATGATGTTTTCTTTTGCAATCCGCTCATTCCCCAACTTATCTCCACACTGGTCTTTTCAGTCGAATTCCTTTTCGACACATTCAAATTTTGGGCTGCAGTTAGATGTGTGTGTGTGTGTGTGTGTGTGTGTGTGTAATGTAATAAACTGAATGAGAAATACCAGAGCTGAGTTTAAAGTTTCAATCGAGATCGTTACATAACGCAAAAAATACCATTAAGAAAGGCACAAACGTATCTCCTCCCATCTATGGGTTAAATACTAAATCTTGTATCCGGAAATATCTTTGTTATTCTCAAACAATTGTTGATTCAGTCGCGAAAAAAGAATTATTCTTGCAATTCAAAATATGTTTCGACTTTGAATAAACAGGAAAGGGTTGATAAACCGTAACGAACCAACAAAAAACAAAACAAATCAATTAATCAACAACCCATTCGTTTGCAGTTGATTGCGGCATCAAGATCGTTATTCTACGATCGCTAGAAAATAGCGTTCCTCGGAAATAGAATATATATGTCGGCCCTTCTTTATCAGTCATCGTAACTGTTCCTTTTTATCGGTTTCGATAAATAATATTATTACCTGTACCTAAACAGACGCCTAAAATAAAAAAAAGAAAGACCCAAAATAAGAATAAAAGAAACAAAACCAGATAACTAAAGCAAAAAAGAAGCAAGACCAGAAAAAGAAAGAAAAAGAACGTTCCTATCCGCAACTCTTGCAAAATGAATTACTTTTGCCGCCAAATAAAGACAATGTAGAATTTAAAAAGAAAAGACGAATTCGTTGAATTACTGACACAATTGTTTGATGATACAATTCTTCTTTTTTATCGTGTTTTTTTTATTCATAAAACCTCATGTGTAAAAAAGAAGCGCCATGGTTTTCTCGGCTTTCTCAAGCAAAGTGGAATGGCGCAGGAAGCAAGATTTTCCGATGAGACAAAATAATCGACGAAGAAATAATTGTTTGACAATTGGTATTTTTTGCCTTGTAATTGGCGAGGATTTTTTTTTTTTTTTGTTATTCTCAGACTCCAATAATTTCTTGATTCTTTTTCTTCAATTATTTTCTGTCAACTTTCGTTATATTTCCCCCATTTGCTGCTATTTGTTGGCTTTCATTCTTTGTATTTTATTCATCTTTCATTCTCTTTTGCTTTCTATCTTTTTCTTTCTTTCTTTCTTTCTTTCTTTCTTTCTTTCTTTCTTTCTGTCATTTTGCTTTTCATTCCATATTCCTTTCACGTTCTTTCTTTCTTTCTTTCTTATTTGTCTCTTGGTTTTTTCCTTTTTCTATCCTAAACTTTATATTTCTTTCTGTCGTTAATTTTTCTTTCTTTCTTTCTTTCTTTCTTTCTTTCTTTCTTTCTTTCTTTCTTTCTTATTTTTGTCTTTGTTCTTTTCACAATACTTACATTCGCATTTCTTTCTTTATATTGCTAAGGGCTCCCCTCTTTACTAATTTTTCTTTCTTTCTTTCTTTCTTTCTTTCTTTCTTTCTTTCTTATTTGTCTCTTAGTCTTTTCTTTTTCTATCCTAAACTTTATATTTCTTTCTGTCGTTAATTTTTCTTTCTTTCTTTCTTTCTTTCTTTCTTTCTTTCTTTCTTTCTTTCTTTCTTATTTGTCTCTTAGTCTTTTCTTTTTCTATCCTAAACTTTATATTTCTTTCTGTCGTTAATTTTTCTTTCTTTCTTTCTTTCTTTCTTTCTTTCTTTCTTTCTTTCTTTCTTTCTTACTTTCTTTCTTTCTTTCTTTCTTTCTTTCTTTCTTTCTTTCTTTCTTATTTGTCTCTTAGTCTTTTCTTTTTCTATCCTAAACTTTATATTTCTTTCTGTCGTTAATTTTTCTTTCTTTCTTTCTTTCTTTCTTTCTTTCTTTCTTTCTTTCTTTCTTTCTTTCTTTCTTTCTTTCTTTCTTTTCCTTCCTTCATTCTTTCTTTTCATCCCACATTCCTGCCACTTTTTTTTTGTCATTTTTTTCCCTTTCATTTTTCTTTCTTTCATTTATCGAAGGGAAAATAATTCATCACCCACAGGGCCGCGTAACTGCTTTTGGAAATTGAGCATTATGCCTCCACATCATTTCCTTCATTTATCTGGATTCATCGTAATGCTCAGCCGTCAGGAAATCCAAGCTTTTTCTCTTGGGAACTTTATTGGATCTCATCTTTCCTAGAATATTTCTATCTGCGGTAAGACGATAAGAAACTCACGGAGACAAAGGGTTACATCTTTGCCAGATTAAGGCCGATACTAGACATATTTGAACAAACGTATTCTGTGTTTCAGCTCAACCATTCCTTGCAGTCGATTAAGATTGAATATTTTGGGAAGAATGCAGTTTAAATAAAACTAAAAAAAAACAAAAACAAAAAAACAAAAAACAGGATACTATTCAAAAAGCGATTATGGTGGCATCTCTTGAACAAAGAAAACGAAAGCCAATTGTTTTTAGCTTAATTCCGTCCCAGTTTTCGCGGAAATGTCCGTCATTTCAGACAAAAAAAAAAAAAAAAATTCCATCAATGTATTAAACCAGACACAATGGGAATATATAACGGTGTTTAAATCGAAAAACAGTAAAAAATAATAATAAAAAAATCACTAATATCTCTTGAAGATAGGAAGGTTAGTAAAAGTGTTTTGTTTCTGTCATATATGGAAGTCGGTTGGCGTCATCTGCTAAAGGCAGTGCACAGTTATTTTATTATTATTCTTTTTTAAAAAATTACTAATTGGTAACAGATTTTGTCTGCATCGTTTAATGGCGAATATTTTTTCACGTCTGAAGCAAAAAGTTGCTTCCAGCACTTCTCTCCGTGATCAGTTTTCAAGTTACCAAAACTATCAGCTTGTTCAGAAAGTAATGTTTTGATTTTTCCTAGACGTAATAATGATCTGTTCGGATGTAAAACAAGTTACATTTATTTATCAGGCATAATCGGCGTTATTAATAAAAGTTAAATAGTCGGGTGCGCAGGCGTAACTCTTAGCGGCTTGGAAACGAGAAATAGGTGGTCGAGTTCGTCACATACACTTTGGCGCTGATATCCCCCGGGAAAGCTATGAATCAATCTCTTCAAGCCCCACACCCGGGTAAATAACAGGGACTGGGCTCTTTGACCTTGGTTTACATCTAGTCTAGAGGAAGAACGACTCTGAATTTAAAAACCGTATAAAAGATCGAAAGGTTGTCCGATATCACGCTGACTCTATGATCGTGACTCTGGTCGCTGGGATAGATCGGACTATCATTGGGAAATAATTACGGTGATACCTCGGCTTAAGTCGTTTCGAGTTAAGTCATTTTCAAACATACGTCGGTTTTTCTTAAATATCATATGTAAAAAAAATAAAACTCGACTTAGATCATTTTACTCGAGTTTACGTCGGCCGTAATAGAAACGTCAACACACTAAAATAACATTACGCACATATAGAATCATATTTAAATAAATTTAAAATTAATACTATGTATGCTATATATATATATATATATATATATATATATATATATATATATATATATATATATCATAAAATCATCAAAAATAAAAAAATAGCATAATTAAGTATGTTCAGCAGATGTTCTTATTTCAAATTCCTTTTGTTTTCTGCTCCAACACCGGTTTTGAATTCAGACTAGTTTACATCTGTGCTCTGCCGTTGATTTACATTTTATATTTGATTTGTGTTTTAGAACACATTTTAGGCCATGGCTACGAAGAAAAGTCCCAGTACAAGTGCTAATTCTAACCTTAAGGCTATATTGTTGGAAGATCAGGTGGAAATTAATTATTTTATTCAGAATACAATACGTACATAACATAAATACTGTAATGGACAACGGGGAGTGCTTATTTATGGTTTATAGTGTGGTTATTTTGACTTAAATCGTTTTTCGACCTAAGTCGTGACATCTGGAAGCAATTAACGATGTAGAATGTGGTATATCTTTATATATAGCAGAGAATGCTGGAAAATCTTACAAATGAAGAAAAACTTGAAGCAACAGTAATGTCGTTCTACAGCAATTGAGTTAAAAGTAGTAGATGCTTGACCGAATTTCTTTCCTTACACGCACGCACACACATACACACACACATACATATTAGGTTGTTATATATATATATTCTTTCGTTTTTCTGATGTTCTCGGAATGATCTCTCAAGAATAATCTTGCGTACCATTTTTTTTTTTTTGCTTATGAATAACTCTTGTCCTTCTGGGTAACTGTCGTCTAACATTATCTTTCATTTACATTTCACTTGTGATTTAGAATTCATTTTTGCCAAAGAAAAGTCCCAGTGCAAGTGTTAATGCTAAGCATAAGACTATATTACTGGAAGATCAGGTGGAAATTAATTATTTTATTCAGAACACTATGTACATATCATAAATACTGTAATAGACAATGGGGGGTGCTTATTTATGGTTTATAGTGTGGTTATTTCGACTTAAATCGTTTTTCGACCTAAGTCGTGACCCCTGGAAGCAATTATCGACGTAGGGTGAGATATACCTGGACTTTTATTTCGTGTTGAAAGAGTCTAGGATTCTGCTCGAGATCTTTTCTAATATTAAATTTAAAGCTTGTCTACTTGTAAGGATTCCAACATTAAAACATTTGTGCTAGTGATCTAACTAAATTGAAAGTCCAACGTAGTACTGGAACTATCCCCGCAGTCTGAAATATCCCTGGCAAGGCTGAAGCCAATATGAAGAAACAAGAATATCTCATTCTATATTAAATTTCACACATTACAAGGCTCAAGAGCTCCTCAAGGTAGAGCGTTGCTGTACAAATGTTTATGTTGCTCGAGATGTATGATATGAGTGAAAAAGGATATTTTTCTTACTGTGCATATAAGGCATAATTGTCACTCAAGACAGAGAATTATAAGGATATTTAGGATAGCTAACGGTTGATCCTCGATTTGAAGGGTTTAAGATTGTAGCGATCAGTGAAGCGTCATCTCAGAAGTTTATTCTACATTGCAACAGTTCTGGGGAAGAAGCTATGTGAGTTCGAACTTTAATCTTTCCGACGGAATATGAACTGGGTGAGAATGTGTTGATGCAGTGTACGTTGCGTAGAGAGATGAAAATTATGAGGATAAGGGGGATAGATAACGGTTGATACCAGACTTAAGTACCTTTGTTGTATTCAAGGAAGTGCCTACGATTAAATCTGCTCAACAATTTGGGGTGGTGCAAAATCAATCTGAGTGAAATCCTCCTCTTATATTTGGAATACGGGGGAAATGTAGGTGATTTGTTTCTGTGGAAGTAGCATCGAGTGCGCAGCTTTAAATGTCTAGATCTCATGCGCGCACTGACTGTAGATAACTTCTGTCTGCGAGCGAGTTCTGAACTCTTGCGGCAGAACTTCGGAGAGGAATCCAAGCAGGAAAGCGAAATACATCAGACTATTCCTTGACAAGAAAAGAGGGGCAAGGAAAACTATTAGTGTAAAAGCAGACGGGGAAGACAGGTTAGGAAGTGGGCAGGCGACATTATTGTGTAGAACCCCATATGGAGTTAAGTATGTGACTTGAAAGGGTGTTGTGCCCATGAATCGAATTTAGGGGAATTTTGACGACTATCTGTTAGTGACGGAGAGGGATATGTTAGAGAAACTCCCCAATTCTAGCAGTTGTAAACCTGCATGTTGGTTATTAGCCGGGTATTGAAATCACACTCTTTGGGTCTTGTCACTGGATCTAACTAACGCCTTTAGCCAGTGACAGGACCCAATGAGTGTGAGTTCAATACCTGGTTAACGCAGTAGAGAACTTGGAGAGGGGGATTAACAGCAGATAACTGATAACTGACATCCATTATACATGACACGTGGAACTAGAACAATCTGCCCCAGTGAGCGAAATAAAGGGTTCAGTTCGACATTTCAACCATCTGAAGAAGGCCGGAGCGTACAACTCCCGAAACGCTTATCTTTATAAACGTTCCTCTTCAAAAAATAAAGAACAATTACATTGTATTTAATTATATACCCTTCCCCATAATTTGCAATGACACGTTGTCATTTATTAAGCAGTCCTTCGACGCCTTTTTTTTAAAATAAGGATTTGGGCAGTTTTCATGCGAAAAAGTTTTTGAAGAAGTCTTTAATTTACAAAAAAATGGAGAGGTGTTTACTTATTAAAGAGTTTTACAGCGATCGAAAAAGGTAATAAGTAGTTGGTACAAGGCCGGTTGAATATGCCAGGTTGGGGAGGACAGAGGGATATCTAAAAGTGTTCCTTCCTTATTTTTGCTGCATGCGTCATTGCGTCCACATATATTGGTTTGAGTTTATTTTGTTTTACGGTATATCAACCTCAATTGGTTATTCAATGCCGATAAAATCTTTACAATAGGTTCGTATGAATAGAATATGTATTTGTAAAAAATCAGTTTGTAGATCAGTTTGTTAATTTGTTTTACTCTATAGCAAATCAATGGTTTATTTACTGCTGACAAGATCTTTACAATAGGTTCGTATGTATAGAAGATGTATTCTTTGTAAAAAATAGTTTGTAAATCAGTGTTTTTTGTCTATTTTGTTTTAAATAAAATAAACAAAAAACACTGACTTACAAGCTGATATATTTAAAGATATATCAACCTCAATGAGTTATTTAATACCGACAAGATTTTTACGATAGATTCGTAGGAATAGAATATGTATTCTTTGTAAGAAATCAGTTTGTAGATCAAATTTCATCGACGTATTTTCGTAAAGAAGGTTTTTGTTGAAAGTCAAATGTATCACAGCTAACCTCCCCCTTTTTCTTTAAAAAAAATGTTATTGCTGGCAATATTCTTTTTTAAAGTGGTAAAACACTTTTTCAAAAAGGTATTGATAGTATTTTACTATACAATTTTATTTTTAAACTATCATAGTATTTTGACCCCAATTTTTTCTTCGGTGGGTGTAACTATTTGTCCATAGCTGGGACCCTAACAGGTGCTACCACCCGTGTCAGAAGTGGTTCACTCCTCAAAACCCACCGATCAGAGGCCTTGCTGCCGCATGTAGTTTATCATCATACCCAGGACGTCGCTCTCATGGAGGTATTAGGTTGATGCAAAAATATTGTCGGTTTTTGACGTATTTTTAACGTCAAAAACCGACATTACTTTTGCACCAACCTAATAAAAACGTTTTTCCTCTTGACAAGCAGAGGTTAATTTTCAACCCTAACTTCTATAGACACGTTGCGGCTGCTGAAAATATAAATGTACATTTAGTGTTTCATTGTGCTTTATGAACTGTATATAAGTAGCAGCATGGTCCGGCGTTGCCCGTGCTTGATTCAAAAATCGAACGACTCATACAGCAATCGCTATCACTTGACGTGCTGATGTTGCTACATGCCTTACTTCTTGCCTATCTCACACTGCGAGTTTTTTCTAAGCTTTATACTGAACATTAAATCTGTTAATAAAAAAGAACTAAACAAAATGAACACAAAACGATCAGATTTAAAAAAGGACTCGTGCCTGGAAAAAACCGAATGAAAAAAGAATGTTAACAACAAATACTTTTTTCACACCCAACCCAGTTCTGCGGAATCAGAATCAACGTTGAGTTTAAGCAAGCGAATGAGCCAATTGGAGTAAAGTGCCATTTGTGACGAATGCAGGTATCGATTTTTTTTTGCATGCTAGCATGCTAGTTAACATTCGTGTCAGTCAGCTGTTGGCTCTCACCCTGGCCAATAGAATCTTCCTGTAGAAAATGGCCGCAAACTACATGAAAACTGCCGTAGAAGCATGAAAAAAAATCGATTATTTCCACTATCGATGGGAGTTGGGAAATGTAATGTCGGTCTTGGCCTTCCCGCTAACTTGGAGCATGGGCATATAAATTTTGGTGCAAATCCGTCGAAAATTGCGGCCGTGCATTCGTTACACACACACACACACATACACACATCCTGCCTTTTATAGATAGAGATGTGACGACGATGCAAACAACATTTCTTTCAAGAAATAAGATTACGGGTTAGTTGTCATTAATCCTTTTCAATTCAGTGTCTTTTTTGACATTTGTCGTATGTCATCTACTATCCATCACCTGTTATGACTTCTTGAATGAACAATTAGTTTCGATGATGCATTTGTTATTAGAATTTAGTCCCCAAAACGGAAATTACTTATGACTCGACCTTTCTTATAATGCTCCTATAAGTTCGTAGTTCGAGTTAATAATATCCCACGGAAAACACAGGAAAAAAGATTAGTGAAGAAGCTGTTTAATCATATGGATTTCTCAAAAATAATACGCATATTTTTACTGTAAATTACAGGTGATAGTAGGGGTGCGTATTATAAATAGGTTTAAACAAAAATATTTTTTCGTTATTGATTTATAATAATAAATACGTACTTTTTGTTCTAAAATAAGAAAGATAGTATCCCAATTTTCATTTTAAATCCAACAATAATAATAATAACATTTTTTGTCAATAAATTTATGTTTATCAGTAACCGCATTTTTTATTTGGCTAAAAAATCTATCAAAAGGTCAATTTCGAAGAAAAGAGGATATCAAGTTAACAATTCACTGAAATTTTAATTTTCAACATCATCACCACATTCTATTAGGTTGGTGCAAAAATAATGTCGTTTTATCGCATAGTAACATATGTGAGAAAACGACATTATTTTTGCACCAACCTAACATTATACAATCAATATTTTCCTCTACCGATATCTTTGGCACTTGATTTACTCTAATTTAGTCCCTTTTTATTCTTTCTCGATAAACGTATGTTAGCCTCATTCAATTCATATTCTCCAGCTGCAGCTCATGTTTTCTATTCTTTCTGCTAATTCTATTACTTTTTGTTTAAAATTTACACTTATAACTCGCACGTTTAGACGACATTTTGGCGGTAAAATAAAATGTTATATTTATCGGTAAAACCGCTGGTAATTTTCAACATTATTTTACCCGTTTAGTTTCAATTTTATTCTTAATGTCAAGGTCGACAAAGTCTTCGCAGTTATTTTTTTGTTTTCTTGACAAAATTTATAGATGCGTATTATACATAGAGATAGATATTTTTCCTAATTTTTGGATCATTTATTGGGGTGCATATGGGTGCGTATTATTTTCGAGAAATTACGGTAATAACACAATAATAGTGACTACTGTAATTAGGGTTGCAATGGATCAACTTTCTTTCCTTGCCAATGAGATTTACCATTTCACGATTTTCCCAACTTTTCGGCCTTGTGAATCTTGAAGAAAAACTTATCTCCAGTTTTGGAAGATTTTATAATTAATTCCATACTATGCGAACCTTTTATTTTTCTTGCAGTTTGTAATTTGTCAAACACTGATTTAATTTTTCTGTCGAACATTAGTTACGTCATCTAAATATTCAATGGCAAAATCTAAGCCAGCCAGCAACGTATTCATTACTTAGTTGAATATGCTAGGGCCACATTGACGGCGAACGATAGCCTATTGAAACTGTATAGACCTTTGTTAACATTTTTTTTTACATTTTTCATCCACTTCAATCTGTAAAAAATCTCCCATCATTTAAAAAAAATAATTCTTCCGAGGATGTTAACTGATACGTGTGAGATTGTAAGACATTCAGTTAAATTTAATTTAAATCAAAGGGGGAAAATCAGAAGTGGTGGTGTGAAAACAGCTTGATCTGATCCCTTTGATGCAATACTTAATTGAGTGAATTAATCAGCAGATTTCGACATTGATATGACGGTTGAATTGTCGCAACAAATATGTATTATAAGGCACTACCCGCTGATTGGTGATTTCTTGCTCAACTTTACGTCCATATTGCCTGATTTTGATCTTGCCATGGTGACCTCCTGGACTTGTCCTATATTTGAGATAGAAGTCATTCTCTTGTTCAATTTTAAATTTAATTTAAATCAAAGAGAAAAAATAATGATTGGGATTTGACCCACCCCCCACCGTGAACACTACTTTGATAAAAAAAAAAGAAAAGAAATATACTTATCCAAGTAATCTATTAGGTTGGCGCAAAAATAATGTCGGTTTTTGACGTTAAAAATTACGTCAAAAACCGACATTATTTTTGCACCAACCTAATATAAACATTCCCTTGTTCAAATTTAAATTTAATTTAAATCACCAAAAAAAAAAAAAAAAAAAAAAAAAAAATAGTGGGGGTTTGTACCCGCCCGGAAACTCCCTTTGATCAAAATGATCTTGCCTATGTGACCTCCATCTTCTGGCTTTGTCCTATATTTTGCATAGGAGTCATTCCCTTGTTCAAATTAAAATTTAGTTTAAATTAAAGGGAAAAAAAAATCAGAAGTGGTGGTGTGAAAACAGCTTGATCTGATCCCTTTGATATGTGTTTGATGCAATAACTTGATTGAATAAATTAATGAGCAGACATTGATATGTCAGTTTAATTGTCGCAAAAAAATATCCGTTTTAAGCACTGCCCGCTGATTGGTAATTTCTTGCTCAACTTTACGTCCATATTGCCTGATTTTGATCTTGCCATGGTGACTTCCTGAATTTCTCCTATATCTGAGATAGAAGTCATTCTCTTGTTCAATTTTAAATTCAATTTAAATCAAAGAGAAACAAAAAAAACTTGTGCACCCCACCCCCCGTGAACCCCACTTTGATAAAAAATGAAATATAGTTATCCAAGTAACATAGGAATCATTCCCTTGTTGAAATTTAAATTTAATTTAAATCACCGTGAAAAAAAAATTAGTAGGGGTTAGTGCCCGCCCGGAAATCCCCTTTGATCAAAATGATCTTGCCGATGTGACCTCCATCTTCTGGCTTTCTCCTATATTTTGCATTTTGTTCAAATTAAAATTTAGTTTAAATCAAAGGGAAAACATCATTGGGGACTACTTTGATCAAAATGAAATATATTAGGTTATATTTATATTTCATTAGGTCGTTTTTTGACGTTAAAAAATACGTCAAAAAACGACATTATTACGTCATTATTTTTACACCAACGTAATACTTATCCAAGTACCCTGGGTAATGTAGTTTCAGAATATATATGGTCATGGTGGGGAGGGGTCTATCTCCAAAACCCTAGGAGGAGTTCGATAATAAACAAACAGACAAACAAAGGATAGAACATTTTATATATAGATATACTTTTTCATTTAGTTCAAATCTTACTAAAATAACGCGTTATTACATAGGCTGAAATAAGTGAAAATGATTTAGCGACTTCTCGTGTCGTGAATCAGAGGTTCAGTGTCGCAATAGAAGGACCTCGGGTGACTCATAGTTTTTTGATTCAGTCGAAAGATTTAGTATGAATCCCCTTCAGGGGATGAAGCTCGCCTACTCCATTCTCGATATTCAGTAACGCAACGGCGGGAAAATGAAGCGTGAATCCATTCATTCCGAACCCGCCTTTCGACGCTTTCATTTTACCGTTTCTCCGGAACCAATATCAATGATGAAGTAAACCTCTTAGATGTTTTCCTCATTTTGATGAAAACCTTTGACGAAGGTCGGCCACAAACTAATACCTGTTCGAAATTAAATTATTATTTTTTTTTTTAAAGTATTAGAACTCCTCCGGCTTTTTTTTTTCTTTATAAGCCATAAAGTGGCTAGAAACCTGAGGCAAGTGAAAGTTGCTGCCTCTTTGTCTATTCATAATCTCCTTTCAAAATGACTGCCTCTCAGGACAAACGTACTAAGAGAAAAGCTATCATAGAATTTCAGTTTCTGCAAACTTTATTTTGATGAACACGATTTATGTGAGTCGTCGAAAAGTAATTTAATTTTAAAAGCATGGATAGGAATTCCTCGGGTCTTTTCTTAGCTATAAAACCATAAAGCACAAAGGAATTCAGTGGGAAACTTGCGGAATTGGCTTAACCATTTTCTCAGATCAATTATCCAAAATAGCTTCAAGCGAATGAGTCCTCTTGGATCCTATAGACTGGCGCCTCCAATACAAAATAACAAAAATGATATCACTTAAAGACTTCCAACACGAACAACAACTAAAATGGATAGCATGTGTAGCTAAAAAGGAAAAGAATGATGTACCGTATTTTCTTATGGATAATATGAATTGCTTCAGTAAAATACGTCCTTGTGTTTCTGAAGCTAAAATCCGGATGATAAATTATTAGGTTGGTGCAAAAATAATGTCGTTTTTTTACGTTCAAACATATGTGAGAAAACGACATTATTTTTGCACCAACGTAATAAATCCATGACTATAAAACAACCCCGTATTACAGTTATCTATATATAATTCTTTTTGAATGGTTCTACCACATTATCCCTTACAATCTACATGCCGTACATATATGCCGTACATATATTTCATTAAAATATTTTTCAAGATATTAAAGAATAGAAATGAACTGGATGTTCAGCCATTGAATGTTTCTTCCTCTAACTTGTTTCATAATTTATTCTCGGATTTTGGAGGAAAGATTCTTTGTTGTAACATTTAATATTATTAAAACATGAAAAATCTTGCGTATTCCCTTCATTAATGTTTTAATCAATTTCGGTGAATTTCCTGTCTTTGAAACAAAAGACGTTCAGTTATACTGATTCCCAAAGAAAAGACATATCAAATATCATTTGTAAACAATTCTTATCAACATCTGACTACGGTGTGTTTTATTATCTATTGGTCGAAATGAGTGTATTTGCAAACTTGCTCTTTCAAATAAGCGGTTTCTCAGGAGCTAAGTAAACATTTCTGAAAATGTGTACTTGGGTATAATACGACGCCCAATTTTTTTATGTTTTGTTAAAATTTTTTTCGTATTATAAGAATCTTCCACGAGGATGATGTTCATTCGCAAGTGGAATATGACAATTGAGAAGGAAGGTGAGTCTGTTTAGAATGTTTTCGAAGTTTCAAACGTTTCGGTTCAATTTTTGGTATATTTCCGCGTTTCCTTTGTCGTAATTAAATGAAAGGCATATATTTTTATCTGGCATTCATATATATATATATATATATATATATATATATATATATATATATATATATATATATATATATATCTTGTATATCTTTGCTTGAACCAGCTTCTAATGCTCTGGAGTGAGCGACTTGGGAATAGTAGTAGTAGCTCGGGGGGGGGAGGCACAGTCCTATGGGTAAAAGAAAAACTGTGATCGAGTCTAATTTCATTACCTCATCATCATCGAGAACCGTTGGTACGGCGTTTGCCTACTATCGTAACGCTTCGGGTTTCAATTCTCGGTAATGGATGCGCACTGCTGATGAGTCCCAAATATAGGAGGAAACGGCCGTCCAGTGCTGTCTACATTCTGTTGAGATTTCTTCTAGACTCGACGAATTACGTAATTGTGATATATATATATATATATATATATATATATATATATATATATATATATATATCCAAGAGGATAGAATCCAGGTAGAGCTCAATGTCCAGGACAGAGTAAGAATATAATATAAAAGGCTCAAACACTAATATTCCATGGTTATAATTTATTACACTGGAATAGTAATCACGATCCAATTTATCAGATCTACAAATTCAAATTTTTAATTTGTTGGTCCGATGAATTGGATCGTGATTACGATTCCAATGTAATAAATTATAACCATGGAATATTAGTGTTTGAGCTTTTTATTATATATATATATATATATATATATATATATATATATATATATATATATATATATATCTGTGTGTGACATTATTACGTCATTATTACATTATTACGTCATTATTATATGTAATATATAAATAATTATATATATATTTATTTATATTTATACACACACACACACACACACACACACACACACATATATATAGTAAAATGGAAATTAATAAGAAAAACTAAAATATGTAGGTCATTAAATGACCCATGTCCTTTGTTCATACATGAGAAATTATATATTACTAGGTTTATAAAAAATAAAAATTTATTGAATCAGTCATGAAATAGCTATTCTTTGCCGACGTTGTCAAAAAAAGAAAAAAAAAGCGTAGTTGGTAATATGCATACTTACACGTAATAATAATGTTTAAATAATTAAAGTAATTCTATTACATTTATTTATTTTAAAAAGACATATAATCTATTAGTAATTCAAAGTAAAAATGATATTTTAAAATTGCAGATCAATACAACGTATTCTAATCCAAACACCCCTTTTAGAAAGAATCTGTGTGTATACAAGTAGAACTCTGTATGTATACAAGTAGAAATTTAACGAATAAAATGCCGAAAAACTTTTTGCTGTTGTTAAAAAACCAGACGTCATGCGATGAACGGTTGTCATAATTCGTTGAAAAAAAAGGCACCCCTAGCTAGACTTAAGCCATTTTCGAACGTAACTCATAATTGATAAAAAAAGGAACACGCTACCGCCCCTGTCTAAATGATTAAATTTTCTGTATCCTTGGAAACAAAAATTATGAATGTATGTGCTTTTAAAACACAGTAAATTTTAAAATAAGTTATTCCAAAATTCGCTTGAAGATGAAACAGAAATAATGCTTTTAATTTAATTATATAATTAAAGTTTTTGTTTTTGTTTTTGAAACATAGTAATTCCTGTGTAGCGATGAAACCATATTTTAAATCAGTTAATATATATATATATATATATATATATATATATATATATATATATATATATATATATAGAGAGAGAGAGAGAGAGAGAGAGTTATACAAAAAGACGCCATCTTTATCTATAAATGTCAGGATGTGTGTGTGTCTAACGAATGCACGGCCTCAATTTTCGACGGATTTGCACCAGAATTTACATGCACATGCTCCAAGTTAGCGGAAAGGTCAAGACCGACTTTGCATTTCCCAACTCCCATCGATAGCGGAAATATTTTCATACTTCTACGGCAGTTTTCATGAAGTTTGCGGCCATTTTCTACTGGCCAGAGTGAGAGCCTATAGCTGGCTGCCACGAATAGGCAGGAAGATTCTATTGGCCAGCGTGAGAGCCAACAACTGACTGACACGAATGTTAACTAGCATGCAAAAAAAATCGATAGCTGCATTCGTCACAAGTGGGAAAAATTTTAATCTGCATGGCACCTTACTCCAATTGGCTCATTCGCATGCTTAAACTCAACGTTGATTCTGATTCCGCAGAACTGGGTTGGATGTGAAAAAAGTATTTGTTGTTAACATTCTTTTTTCATTCGGTTTTTCCAGTTACGAGTCCTTTTTTAAATCTTATCGTTTTGTGTTCATTTTGTTTAGTTCTTTTTTCGTAACAGATTTAATGTTTAGTATAGAGCTTAGAAAAAAATCGCAGTGTGAGATAGGCAAGAAGTAAGGCATGTAGCAACATCAGCACGGCAAGGGCACTCCTTTAAAGGCAAGGAAGGGCAAAAATAGTTTAAGTCAAGTGATAGCGAATGCTGTATGAGTCGTACAATTTTTGAATTAAGCACGGGCAACGCTGGGCCATACTGCTAGTTGATAATGTGTACTAGGAAAGCAGAAATCGCTCGGATCCACAAATCATTTAGACAGATTTTAAGCATCTATGACCAGAAAAAAAATCACTTGAACGAATACAGATTTAGCTTATAACAGATTTGTTGAAAATACATCTATATTATATTAATATAATCACAAGAAAAAAGTAAAAATCCTTGAAGCCCTTTATATAAATGAATTAAAGACAAAAATAAATAAATCGACTATGAATATAGCAACAAAGACCTTAAATGTGTATAAAAAAAATGATATATTAATGAGCAAAAATGGAAAAGTTACTTCATTTATACTGTGGGAAAAAAACCAAGACACGTGAACTTTGAACTTTGAAATCTAGAGCGCTGCATAAGCAGTAAAAACGAATAGTTGAACTGTTTTGAATTCACAAAAAGAAAAAAACAAAAAAAAAAACAAACATATACATACTCAGAGACAACTTAACCCCCTGCAGACGGTATCAGATGAGATTGAAAGTACTTTAGAAAATAAAAACTATTTGAATAAAAATTTTATTATTTTTCTTAATCAATTTTCTAAAGCTAGAAAGGATCACAACGAATGTCTAAAATGTCTCATTGAATAATTTAGACAAGTTTTGTGTACTTATTTTCAAAAGTATGCGCTCATATTAACGGACACATTTATTAGTATCCTTATTAAAGGATGAGAGAAAATTACCATGTTGATATATATTCCATTATTCCGAGTACTTTCGACTGTAGTACAACGTCATCATCAGGGCGTTGTTTTAAAACAGAAAATGTGTTCATCATTTTCTAAGACAAAATTGTTGTGTTTATCTGAAAGTTAATTTTTTAAACTGGGAAATGAAAACCACTAATGTTATATATATATATATATATATATATATATATATACACACACACACATATATATATATATATATATATATATTGAAATTCTTGCTCAAATAATTATCGGATTGTAATGAAACTTTGAAAACTTATTGACAAATGAAATAACTAAGGTTATATATATATATATATATATATATATATATATATATATATATATATATATATACACACGCGCGCGCGCGCACACACACACACACACACATATATATATATATATTAAAAATGATGTAAAAATATTTTAAAAAACGTTCAAATATTTTAAAAAATATGTAAACATTTCATAACTTTGTTGCCTCCCCTGAATGTGATATCCTGAAATTTAAATCATACAATACATAACCTTAGCGTATATATATATATATATATATATATATATATATATATATATATATATGTATACACACACAAACACACACACACACACACATATATATATATATATATATATATATATATATATATATATATGCGGTTGTATGGAGATTTGTTTGCGAACTTAGGTAGGTTTCACGTTTTCATGATCTTCAGACAAACTCGTTTATTTTTTGAAAAGTAGATCTATTTATATAGATACTTCCAATAATTCGCTGAAAAAGCGCATGCCATGATGAAAAACGTCTCAAACTTTAAAAAAAGACAATGTTTATCGTCATAATGTTTGTTATTAAGATGAAATACCAAAGAATTTTCAATTATTTTTTAAATGTGCTTACTTCTTTCTAAAACGTTCGAAATTTTTTTCTTTTTTTTTTTGTCTACGGTGTAATAGAGCTGATGATGGACATTTACGCGCTGTTGTTTTCCGTGAAGAAGACATTAATTTTGAAATTCTTGCAAAAATCAAATAAACTGTCGAATTGTAATGAAACTTTCAAAACTTATTGACAAATGAATGAATTTATTTTTAAAATGATTATATTTCGAATATCTTAATTAAAAATGTTTTTTTTTTTACATCTGTTAACCCCCAATCCTTACTTAATTTCATAAAATTTTCTAGAACTTAAATTCGCTAACGAAAGATTTTTTATTAGTTTAAAGCAGGACACCTTGGAAAATGTAAATCATGAATTTTTTCCAAACTCTTACCAAGTTTCTTAAAATTTGTTCCAAATCGTAAAATAAAAACTGCTGTAAAACTATCGAATTATTTAATTTTACTTATTTCTATAAATGATATATATTAAGGACGAAAAGAAAAAGAATTCGATGAATAATAAATTTTTAGAAGAATTGTGTGCATTTTTCTTTTTTTAATAAAATAGTATAGAAAATGTTTTAAAATACTTCCTGACATCGCTAAAATTAGGTTATTGTGTTATTAAGTGAAGTCCATATTTACTAAGCGAAAATTGAAAAGCTTAATACAAATCACCCAACGAAAAATTTCACAATAATTTAAAATAATTTTTTGTGTATGTAAATATTCTTTTTTTTTTTTGAAAGAATGGTGTTTCATATGAAACATCATTGTTAGAAGGTCACGATTTTCAAGGGTTGTCCTCTTTAGGTTCATAAAACTTTTAGTTTTACTTAGTCAAGAAAAATAATTTGCTTTTATTTAGATTTTAAAATTTTTTTAAGCTTCTTTGTTATTTGTTTGATATACTTTGATAAAAATACCTTTGAAAGGTAATCCTTTACTTTCTTTTAGACCCAATGTTTAGTTTAATTATTTTTATACTTGTTGTTATTATTACTTTTCTCTAGCATTCAGTATTACTGGTTGCCATATTGTATTCATTTCTATTTGTGACCGGCTTAAGAGATTTTTGTGGCCTAGAATATATGCTGATTCCATAGGTTTTCGTATTTTCCAGTGATATCCTGTGTCTGCTATTTCAACCTCATGCCACAGGTGGACGGTGATTTTCTCTTTCGCTCCATACGTGGCTGAAACGTCGTGAATATGACAATAAAAATAAAGACAGCAATCCGAACAATGTAAATAATATAAATAATTACAGTACCTTATCTTAGAAATATAAACAGGTTCGGAAGAAGACCGGCGCGTACAACGGTCGAAACGTCAAGTATATAGCAATAAAGATGAGGACAACAGTCGGAACAATGTAAATAATGTACCCCATCTCAGATATATAGACAGATATGATAAAAATCTGTCGGTTGTATTAGAAGTGCGTCCACGTCGCACCAGAAATGACACAAGGTTTTAAGTGGGTTTTGAAGCAATAACGCAAAAACCGAAGATCCTCAGGACGTTCCCTTTTTAAGGACACCTCAAGGGCCAGGAAATGAACCCAGCCCACTCTCGAAGGAGAGATAATGTTTGTTGGGAAGGCTCTTTGGTGCTAGGCCTAATATTAATTAGTACGGTCCCAGGCCAAAAGAATTAATAAATAAATAAAATTAATTACTGCTACACACGCAAACACACACACATACATACATACATACATAAAGTGAACATTGAAGTCAACACTCAGAGGCGACAGGCTGTTTCATGTTAGATGCAATCGTCAGGCCGCCTGACAATTGCGTCTATCATGAAACAGCCTGTCGCCTGTTAGTGTTGACTTCAATGTTCACTTTTATATTTACATACGCTCTATCTCTGATATTGAGCACTTTATACCATAAATATAACACACCTTAAAACTATATTTCTTTATATATATATATATATATATATATATATATATATATATATATATATATGTATCAGGCGGCCTGACGATTGCGTCTATCATGAAACAGTCGGTCGCCTATTAGTGTTGACTTCAATGTTCACTTTTATATTTACAAACGCTCTATCTCTGATATTGAGTACTTTATCCCATAAATATAACACACCTTAAAACTATATTTCTTCATATATATATATATATATATATATATATATATATATATATATATATATATATATATATATATATATACTTGTGTGTAAAACAAACCCTTTGTTGTCGTCGGATTTGATAAATTAATATATGTGTGCGTGTGTGCTGTTAATAACGATAGACATTTTATTTTTATTTTAATTTGATGATCTTTTCTAATGTACGAGATTTTTTTTTTGCAGATGTGACGGTTGTGTGTGTATAAAATGACTAAAATTATTGCTACATATATATATATATATATATATATATATATATATATATATATATATATATATATATAGAGAGAGAGAGAGAGAGAGAGAGAGGGAGAGAGAGATGTTATTTATTTTAGGATATTAAAGCATTTTATAAAAAATCGCTATATAATTACAATTATGTTTCAACACCATAAATGTGTTTCTTTAGGCGATGGTAAACTACTCGCGAGTCGCCTTAAGTGACATATTCTATGACATGTTTTAATATCTTAAAATAAATATTATTTAGCTCTACTATGTATTGAGACCTCTTTCAAATTAAATGGTAGGTACGTACAGTTGAATCCTACTCCATTTGATCTTATTTTACACACACACACACACACACACACACACACACACACACACACACACACATATATATATATATATATATATATATATGATGACTACTCTTCGTACGCTATATTTTTTTCTCTTTTTTAATTAGTTGGTTTTGATCTTTTTGCTTTCTAATTATTTTTTTATTTATTTGTACGTCTTTAACTTTTTTTTCTCACTTTACACTGCTTTTTCTTTTCATGACTTCAACTGATTTAAAAGCCTCTATTTTTCTTCTATTTTTGAATTATATCTTTCCTTATCAGTCACCTCCGCTTAATGTTCTTGTTATGATTTGCATTTTTATCTTTTTCCCCTTCCTTCAAATTCTTGCTCATTCGCTCTTTACTTCCTCAACAGAGTTTCTGCTTTCTATTCAATTTTCTATTGCCATCCTGACTTTTATCTGACTTACCGTCCATTTCTGTTGTTTTCCTTTCCTACCATATTTCCTTTCTCTTGGCCTTTCTTGGTCCTTTGCCAATGTATTGGCCAAAAGTATCCCTAATCTCACCAGTTCTGAACTTTCTACTATTTGCAGCCTGTTTAATAGAAAATCAGTCTTCATTTTGCCATCTTCGAGACAAGCAAAGAACACACACAAACATGGCTGCCAATATCGTCTGCTCTTTGCCAAAATGGTGTAGACATAATTGAATGAGAATTCTGGTTTTATTCGGGCAAAAATATTTGGATGGGAGTTGCGAATGGTGGTAGTGAGTAGTGGAGTGAAACAAATTAATAAAAAAATTGTCTGGAGCAGAAATAAAAAGCTCTTTGGTGTGTAAGTGGGTAGGTATTTTTAGATGTTTGAGCTTCTTGGCTGATATGTATTTCCCTCGCTCAACATGATTCTGTTTCATAAATCATTCCTGTATACTTACCTAACGGGATAAACAGAGGTGAGTTGATCACACACACACAAAAGAATAAAGACACAAACGTACATACACATGCATCAAGAGCATATCTAGAAAACATTAAAGTATACGCATGTACTTGGAGCATCAATATTCATTTTCCTGCAATCATGTAAAGAATGTATTTATGCACGATTTTTAAATGCCTTACCTCATTTGCCCCATATTTGTCTATTTAAGACTCTTTTGATTTACCAACCATTATATAGCTACTTACTGTTTACTTAAGACAGACACAGGTCCGCGACGTCCGGTGAGGATCGAATTCACTGTACTCTATTAATTACTTGCATGTTTGTTAACCATCGAACCTTACTTCCCTGATCATTACAATCTTAACCTGTTAAAGCCTATGGTTAACCGTCATCTTCCGCACATACCCACATAATCTCTTCCTCTTAATCTGTAACACGCTACCTAGAGTGGCGTTCGAACCTTAGACAGGGTGAACATCATTGTCAAAAAACAAACAAAAAAAAAAAAAAAACTCATGATATACCAGTAGCAATCTATATTTATGGATCTATCTATCTATCTATCTATCTATCTATCTATCTATCTATCTATCTATCTATCCAAGGTCATCCATTATCTATCTATCTATCTATCTATCTATCTATCTATCTATCTATCTATCTATCTATCTCAGGTCATCCATTATCTATCTATCTATCTATCTATCTAAGGCAGTATCTATCTATCTATCGTTATTCACACAAAAAATAAAAAATAATTATCTCCGAGAATAGATAGAAACAGGATGAGTAATATGCAACGACAAACTAAGATATACAGATCTAAACATATATATATATATATATATATATATATATATATATATATATATAGATAGATAGATAGATAGATAGATAGATAGATAGATAGATAGATAAGAGCAGACTGGAATAGATATGACCAGTGAGATAGATAGATATGAACAGACTGGGATAGATAGATAGATAGATAGATAGATAGATAGATAGATAGATATGAGCAGACTGGGATAGATAGATATGACCAGTGAGATAGATAGATATGAACAGACTGAGATAGATAGATAGATAGATAGATAGATAGATAGATAAGAGCAGACTGGGATAGATAGATATGACCAGTGAGATAGATAGATATGAACAGACTGAGATAGATAGATAGATAGATAGGAACTGGCTTAGATAGATAAGACACAGATAGATAGTTAGATTGATAAATAGATAGATATGGAAAGACTGATAGTGACATACATTAGTAAACACACGCACGTGCAAACACAACTATATATATATACATACATACATGCATACATACATACATACATACATACATACATATATATATATATATATATATATATATATATCAGAAGATAGATATGAACTACTATAGATAGATAGTTAGATAGATAGATATGAAAGACAGACAAGATATAAATCACGATAGAGAGATAGATATGAATAGACTGAGAATGACTCAACAAAAATACAGACAACCACACATATGTATGTATATGTATAAACCTGATTTATTATTAAACAAATAAACGAACAGACATTAGAATACACACCTACGCGCATCTGTGAACATGTCCATGTGGACATGTTCACATATAAACACTCACAAACACCAAAAAAATCAACTTAATCCCTTAAGAGACCTAAATATATAACACCGAGATAAAAACAAATCAACTACTAAACATTAAATAAACGATAAACAATAAAATATGTATATACATACACTTATTTTAATTGCATACACTATTGAATAATTTCATATACGCACGTGTGTACTGCGGGCGGTGGGTTTGTAGATGTGCGAGGGTTTACATTATATATGTGTGTGTGTATATGTGTATAGGTATAAAAATGATAATAATATTATATGCACTAGTTTCTTACTAAGAAACTACAGGCTTAAGTGTACGTGTACCTGTGTACTCATGTCTGTGTGCACATATATACGCGCGCAAACAGATGTGTACATGTGCGTATACATAAGCGTATAATTACAGAAATATGCACAAATTATAACAATAAAGAAATCTAATTACAAATCTAGTCTTACACTTAATACATATGCAACCCACCTAAAAAACGAAATAATAGCCCAGTGAACATATATACATATGTGTATGTATGTGTATATGTGTGTATATGTGTGTATATGTGTGTGTAAATGTATGTATCTATGTGTAAGCATCTGCGTACATAAATATTTACAATGTAATCATTGACATCATTGGTATTACAGACACATACACGCACACATGCATCCGCACACACACTCACACACACATATATATATATATTAATTATTGCATAAGCATTAATATCCTTTTTATTATAAAAACGTAAATAATCGAGATACAAGCAGAAACAGAACTAGACAAACTCTACTCCTGGTGAAAAAGGTGAAAACGGCAAAATGATTAAGACGCACCTCCGTGCAGACAGCTGCACGCAAGCGCGCGAACAAGCGTATACACAAACGCAGAGAATGCAGAAAAATTTACTTCAGTACCAAATGTATATAAAAAGAAAAAAAATAAGAAATATAAGTAGTAAATTGCTGATGCCCCCTGAAGATTGGACGAACAGGCGCGACTACAGAACTCTGGGGTTGAGATGCTGAAGGTAACATTAAGTTAAGCGAGAATGTTACTCACATTATATATATATATATATATATATATATATATATATATATATATATATATATATATATTAACAGACTTAGCTCGATAGATATGAAGAAACGAACATAGAATGCCAGATAGATATGAATAGACTTGGACTGACATACACAAGTACACAAACGTTCACACAACCATATATATATATATATATATATATATATATATATATATATATATATATATATATATATATATAAGGGTGTATCAAAAATAATTTTACAGACTTTGGGGGTGGATTTCCCACATCAAAACAAGCCCCAAATCCATATATACATGTCAAAAAATGTTCCGTTTTTGACATAAATTTAAAGAAATTTATGGTTAATCGCCATTTATTACTATATAGATTTGATTACATTTGTTATTCGTGTACTTTTGTGGCTAGTCTATTTTCAACGTTTAACGTGTGTAGTAGTGACTTATCAATGGCAGAATATTCGTATCGTGAGCAGGCAGATAGGATTTTTACATACAGCCGCGCGAATGGTAAAGGCGCAAAACTGTATCAAATTCCGTTTCCAGACTGAAGTCAGCCGAGTCATTCAACCTTTGCTGCTGTTTATCATCGCATTGCATGGCAGAATCCGTGGCACCGCAAACTATGGGTTGAGAAAGACTGAGATCGGCTCTTACGCCTGACAACTAAGAACACATTTGACAGGCTGTCGGAGACGATCAAGGTATCATCGGAATCCCCATGGTATAATACAGGCGAGACAAAGGCATCAGTTTACGATTAATGTGTGGGCTGGAATTGTAGGTGACTGTCTGGTAGGTCCATATGTTCTCCCAGCATGTCTTACAGCAGCTGTTTGCAGGGACTTTTATTTCGAACACACTTCCAGACCGGCTAGGAGATGTACCCTTGCTAATACGAAGACGCATGTGGTTCATGCATGATGGGGCTGAAACACAATTTAGTCAAATTGTTCGCGATGAACTGTCTGACATTTAGCATGAAAGATGGATAGGCAAAAGAGGAAAATTCCATTGTGTGCACGTTCCACCAACCTCAATACTGTCCATTTAAAAACAACTGGTCTATGCAGCAGGCATTAATAATGCAAAGACGCTTTATCAACGTGTCATAGGGGCCTGCGAAATCATTTTTCACCGAGTGGGAGTATTTGAAAGGGTCCGGCAGTCAATGATCCGACGGATGCATGCGTGCGTAGAAGCAAGCGGAAGACATTTTGAACATTTCTTGTGACTTACTGTTTTAAGGTACAACGATGGCCTTTTGGACATGTTTATATGGACAGAAACACCGTAGGCGTAACATTATATGGTTTATTCTGCCTTTTAATCAGGATGTTCAAACGAATATCGGAAGATTTTTCCTAAATTTAGTTTATAAGCACTTTAAACATTTACCAACACTAAATAATATTTCTAACAAAAATAATATTGAAAGCTGTAACTGCGTTAGTAATATCGATAAATCTACATCCCAACATAACAAGATTGTATTAAGTATATAATTTAATTAATTAGTAGTTACTGTTTTTAAACATAAATGCAACTACCGAAAAAAAAATAAACTGCCCCTTAAACGGTCACTGTATGACTCATAATATTGTATACAGATCTACCATACAATCCACTAACGATGACAAATTTTATTTTGGTTCCAATGAAAATTCTTTAAAATTTCGTTTCTACCATCATCGAATGACTTTAGGCAATATAAAATACATAAACAGCACTGCTCTCTCAAACATTTCTGGCAATTAAAGAGTTGTCGGATATTGCAACCAGACCCAAATCTTACTATGGGAGAGGCGTTAGATGTAATTTATGCCTTGCTAAAAAAATTAATTACCATAAAACACTTAAATAACCGTAGCGTATTAAACAAGAGAAATGAATTGATCGTTACATGTAGACCTAAAAATAAATATCTGTTGAAATACATCGATCCATTGGTTTGGTTTTTATTCTTATTCTCTTAAAAAAACAATAATCTCCTTCTATATTTAATATGAAAAATTAATATCCACAAGTACTTTATATATATATATATATATATATATATATATATATATATATATAGTCAAACCTAGTGAGCCAGACAAACCTACCGAGGTTTCACTTAAGCAGATCATCAGCCTTGACGATCCGCTTAGGTGAAACCTGGGTAGGTTTGTCTGGCTCACTAGGTTTATCTAGGTCGGCTCTACGGTTGTATTGAGCTCTTTTGTTAGTTAGTTGTTTACTTGTGTCGGTTTTTTTTTTCTTTGGGCTTTGAACCTGTATCTGTGCGATTTATTTCGACAGACTTTCATGTTTCGAGCTCTTTCTTTTTTAAAACCTTTTTTTCTTCGAGATTGATTTGATTATTGGCAAATCAAAAAATCGAAGGTTTTTCGAGACGAGTATAGTTACCTATATATATATATATATATATATATATATATATATATATATATATATATATATATATATATATAAAGAACAGTAAGATATATAATCCGGTGTTCTTATAGATATTTTTTTTTTACAAAATAGTGCTCAATGTAAATTTACAGAGCATTAATAATATAAATTCGCTTGAGGATGAAATGGAACTAATGTTTTTAATTTAATTACAAAATTAAATTCGGAGCTTTTAGCTTCCATTTTTGAAACATGATTAGAACTGTGTAGCAACAAAAACATATTTTAAATGAATTAATATATATATATATATATATATATATATATGAATCCCGTTTATTTTAAATGCCAAATATTTTTAAAAAAAATGTAATCCCCGTATAATATACGACTGCGCTAAGATTTCGGTAACCAGATATATTTATTAAAATTTAAATTATGTAACGGCCAGTTACCTGAATATCGCATTGTGCATGAAACACCGAGTCGTGCTCTCGGTGAGGGATAATTTGTATATTTATCAATATATGCATAATAGCTCTGTTTTATTACATTGAGCACTGTTTTATTAAAACCAGGGAGAGAGAGAGAGAGAGGGGGGGAGAGATATTAACAGATATATATATTTATGAACAAACTTAAATAAGTAGATACATAGAATTTCTGTCGTTGTTTCCGTAGAAACTTTAGACATTTTGTGGTTAAAGATGCAACTTCTGTTCTGCTCCAATGACTTGCCAAGTCATCTTACACTCATGTTAATAAGATCGAACAACTCCTACTAAGAATTTTTCATATGATCATGACATTATCATCTTAACTCTTTCTTTGCCCCAGTCGTTTTCCATAGCCTTTTTTCAGCTTCAAGCTGATTAAAGCGTTATATTTTGTTACAGAAATCCCATGAAAACGCAACAGCTCGTTTTCCAAAATCCACAGATACTACAAACAAAAACATTAATCTTAACCTGTTAAGAAAATAAAGGCATATAATCTTTTTTTTTGTACACCAGTATATATATATATATATATATATATATATATATATATATATATATATATATATATGAAGAACTATAGTTTTAAAGTGTGTTATTTTTATGGGATAAAGTTCTCAATATCATAGACAGGGTGTATGTAAATATAAATATAAAAGTGAACATTCTAGACGCAATCGTCAGGCCTGACGATTGCGTCTAGCATGAAACAGCCTGTCGCATCTGAGTGTTGACAGCAATGTTCACTTTAATACACACACACACATATATATATTGAACAATAAAAAATATTAAAAAATTAAAATCTTCAGACACACTGGGTTGTAGATTAATATTCTTTCGTTTTTTTTTTATTATTATTTCATTTAGATTCCTCGACTAGTTTCGGACAAAATGGCCATCATCAGGAGAAGAAATATTTCTGCTTGCTGGTAGCAGTAAACTACAGAAATGAATGTCTTGATGGAGAAAATTAACTTTTGTCTGTAGTTTTCATTTGTTTTTTTATTTTTATTTTTTATCTTTTTAACATGAATCTTTTAACAATCCTTGTGTTGGTCAAACAGTCTCTTTTAAGTTGTTATTTGAGATAAGAGCTGGATGGATCTAGGCTTCTCTGAATCCCCTTGGTCAGTTTGACAGTTTTATTGGTCCTGGAGAGGGGATATGTGTCTGTTTAGTGTTTGTGTGTATGTTATTTGGTTCTTAGGGAGTGAGTGAGTATGATATGTGTAAGCGTGTGTATTGCTGCCGGTGTGTGTTATCATATATATTCGAAAATGGACGAAAGGTTCAATAATAGATTCTGGTAAAAGATTATGACAGTATTTCCAATGAATCAGTTTAGAAAATAGAATATATATACTGTGAACGGTCTTTTTATCTAAAAGATGCCACATCACAGTCTGAATAAACTAGCAAGACATTAATACGTGGGCTTTCAAAATAGTGTCGCCGACGTTGTTCGAAAAAATTAGCTTCAATTATAAAGAAAACAAAACAAGCGCTGTAAATCAAGGTTTTCAAACGTGCCTTTTTTGTATTTTTCAGCAGAATTGCCCATAATTTGTTTACCCTTTGTCAGTAACAGAAGTTTTTGCCCATACCAAAAATATTTAGAAAATACAATCTTTGAAAATTACCGATAAAGAGAGGGAGAGAGAAAGGCATAAAGAGAGAGTGTGAAAGAGGGAGAGAGAAAGAAAGACAGAGAGAGAGAGTTGCAAAAAATCGTTGATAAAGAAGTTGAAATTAAGTCAAGAAATAGTTTTTCATGTTTGTTTGATGTAGAAAAGTAAAGGGGAAACAAATCGACTATATGCTTCCTTCCTCTATTTCCCTAGTCTCTCTCTCTCTCTCTATATATATATATATATATATATATATATATATATACTGGCCGAACTAGTCGAGGAATCTAAAGGAAATAATAATAAAAACGAAAGAATATTAATATACAACCCAGTGTGTCTGAAGATTTTAATTATACACACACACACACACACACACACACACACACATATATATATATATATATATATATATATATATATATATATATATTATAATAAAAAGAAAGAACAGTGAGATATATTATTCTTTTTGATATTTTTTTTATTTTTACAAAACAGTGCTCAGTGTAAATTTACAGAGCATAAATATTATAAATTAACTGATTTAAAATATGATTTTTTTCGCTACACAGTATTAGCCATGTTTCAAAAATGGAAGCTAAAAACTTCAATTTAATTTTATAATTAAATATGTTTTCTTCGCTATCATAAAATTAAATTGAAGTTTTTAGCTCCGGTTTTTGAACATGGCCATTACTGTGTAGCGAAGAAACCATATTTTAAATCAGTTAATATATATATATATATATATATATATATATATATATATACACACACATATATATATATATATATATATATGTTGTATTGGGGCAGCAGATCATTATTTAAACATATATCGTTAAATATAACAGACAAAGAATATCTATTATGTTTGATCATGAGCCGTTCTAAACTTCGTATAGTTGCTTTAATTTCGGGTGAAATTAAAGACAAAATTTGTCCAACATTTGGATATTTTTTATGATGCTGTTCCTTGATCTAAGCTTTCGGCTCACATGAGCCATCTTCAGAGTGGTTATATGAACATTTAAACAAAGATATTCACCATCACGGATGATATTCTGTTATGCAGACATATAAGATTGCTATAGGATGATAACGGTCACTGAATAGCAGACACAGTTTGTAAATTCATTATGCGGTTCATTGACGTCATACCACGTGAGAAGCCGCAATATTAACAAGAGAACTATATGCCTAGATGCAATGTAATCTGTTGTGACTCGTAAACATATGGATCTTGATATTTTCATACACCCTAAAATCTTTAGATATTTTTTCATTTACTTTGGTGACATATGTCGAGAAAATTATTCTCAGATTGTGCTAGTAGGTTCCCTTCCCCGTTGCACTAAAGTGGGGAGTGGACAAAGGCCTTTGCCGAGATACACCGGCTGGTACGTGGGGTTAGAGCCGGAGCTAAATAAAAAAAAACTATTCAGCTCATCTACAAATCTACAAATATGCATGTAGGGTAGTACAACAATTCTTTTCGTCCATCAAAAATATCAAAACTTGTGAATTCTATTCTTAGAATAAAGATTCTGTCCTCGTTTACGGCAGCAAATGTTGGACGGTCTCCTCAAATATAAAGAATAGATTCGAGGTAACAGAAATATGGTTCTACAGAAGGATAATAAGGATACCGTGGACCGAACATGTGAGCAAAGATGAGGTTTTGGAGAGGGTGCAAACAAAAAGGAAATTGATACTTAACATCAAGAAGAGGCAGCTAAATTTTCTAGGACACGTAGCGAGAAAGGAGGGCTTGGAAAATCTGAAACTCACAGGGCGGATAGAGGGAAAGAAGGAGAGCAACTTGTAACATATCTAACGGTTTTAAGCAAGTGGATGGTGGAATAGGGCCTGGGAGAAATAACAAAAAGACAAAGCTTATTGAGAGCTACAAGAGACAGGAGAAGAGGAGACCCATGATCGCTTACATCCTGAAGGGACACGGCAATAAAAGAAAACCATAAAATCAGATTTTGACAATATTATAAAAGGAAAGCAATCTCAAAAATCATATTTTTTTTTTTGTTTTTTTTGTGTAGGTATATTTTTACAGTATTTTTTTGTAATTATATATATTTGTTATTAAAATTTGATATTCACAACGTTTTGAACTTTTTTAAGAAGATGTTTATAGAAAGTACTTTTGTGTCCCGGTTAATATACCCAAATTTCTAATTTGGCCCGTTTAGAAGATATCCGTGACCCTAAAATAATAGTATAACTTTGGTTATAATAGTCGATTCTTCAAACCGTCGCAGAAAGTACCTGGCACCATAGGCCATGCTCTGCCATTACAAGAATCAGATGACGACAAAAATAGAGCATTGCTGGTATATCTGGGCAAAAGATGGACAGAGTTCAAAATTGTTTCCATGGGTGATGAATTAATTTCAACCCTGCAATCTCACAGATGAAACGTCTACAGATTCTCCCTGCTATTTCCATGGCAAGTGTTCAGACGAGCTACTTTCCTTAGTAATACCAATTCTGACCTTTTATAGTTAGGCTCTGCTGTGCCCCGTATACAGAGTTGACACATCCGAATTTCATCCGTATTCAATTGGTAAGAAGGTAATTCCAGAGAAAAGGGCTTCTTCGCAATTATCGCAACTTTGCGGAATAGTGTTCCCTTATCGCTTGAACTTTTCAAGTCTAGGCTCAGCCTTTATCTATCCTACAAATCCTTATAATCTGTCCTTACTTCTTACGTCTATACTTTCGATCTCGATCAGTAACCCTCTACATCGATTGGGTCTTAGGATTTGGATAGCGGTAACATTTTCCCAAAAAAAAATAATAAAAAAAATAAACAGGCTAATTGTAATACTTATTAAAAAAGATTTGAAATTTATTTTTCAGTCATTAATTCTCATCAGTTAATTGGTCGTCGCAACATTCCAGCCGATATATTCTCGGGCTTTCTACAATTTTTTATATTCAGTAAAACATGAAGGGATGATGACTAGGGGAGCTTATGGAAAACTTGCAGGTACGCTGACCCAGGCGGTGTCCACTCGTTTATATTATTAGTCCCTATTGAATCGCTAAGTCTGCTGCTAGGAAAGTGTTATGGGACCTTACCCATAATAACATAATGGACTATTCCATACGTAATAAATACTGCGCCTCAAGAGGAAGCAGGGAGTTCAGTCCGAAGTTGGGCGACCGTCTGATCGACTGATTGGTTGAACTCCCTGCCTTTGGGCGGGGAGGAACCCGAACGAGGCTACTCCGAAGGGCGGAGTCTCTTTCGGGGAGGTAATCCGACCCTGAACCGGTTTATACGGGTTCAAAGGGCATATTTTTGGACGAGCCCACGGGCTCGGAGATCCCACGTTAAACCGGCCTTGTGCCACATGATGCTCTCGTGGAGGGGTGTGACTAAATAGCGTTCAGTCTGAAGTCTGGAGTGAGTTCCGTCAGGAGTCCGTCAGGAGCTGTCAGTCAGTCAGAGCGAGTGAGTTAGTCAGTCGAGTCAAGAGTCGAGTCAGAGGCAGTCCGAAACAGAGTCGCGTTCAGACAATTACTACTAAACCTGATTGTTCGTACTAACACTTTTCTACTTCTCTGTATATATTCCTGTTTGTAATATATCTGTGTTATTCCATACTTGTGTTCGCGTTCTTCTTTATTGGTTCTACCTTGGACTATCACCGTGGTACAAGGAACCGGACCATAACAGAAAGTTAGTTCAGTGTGTCGTGCAAGATCATTTTTCTTATCAGAATCTATCTTATAAATATATCTGGTATGAATATTGCTTCTCACATCTGTTGCTCCTGCTATATATTTAGAAATCCTTGATAAAATACAGATAAGAATCTGCAGTGTTATCGATCCTGATCTGGCATCTCGGATTAGGTTACTTTCCCATCGCCCTAACATAGCTTTTCTGTGCCTTTTCTATATTTATTTCCATAGTAATTTCTCTGATTAGCTATCTTTACCTAGATTTTATGAATTTGAAAGTACTACTAGATTAGCGACAATGTTTCAACTTATAGCTGAATTGTCTAGATGTAACCGTAAGTTCTATGCCGAGAGTTTCTTCTTTCACACTTCTCGTTTCTGGAAATCTCTTCCGGCTTCTTGGTTCCCAGTCAACTTTGATCTTCAAAAATTTTTAAATGTAATGTCAATCGTTATCTTTTGTCTTCTTAATTATTGTTTTTTTTTCTTATTCTCTCTCCTTAGTAATGTTTTCGTTTTTTCATATTCTTTCACGTCACTAACCTTTTTGCGTCTTAGTGGCTTTCTTGCCTTGCTTGGTTTGAAATGATTAAAAAACTGTTTTTCCTTGGTAATTTAGAACTTTTAATTTTCGTTCTCACCTGTTTTACTGAATCTGTGTGTATTTATTCTCTGACTTTCTAGGGTATAGAAACCACAAACTTTTTTTAGCAAATATGGTCACCCTGTGCAAGGCCCAAAAGCCACTCGTGGTAGAAGGTTACAGAGTAAAAGGCACATGGGGATATGTGGGGAAGATAACGGTTACTCCTAGTCTTGAACAGCTTAAGATAGTCATATCGGGAAAGCAACACCTTGGGAGCCGGTTCCAAAAAGCTGTTGTTTGTGGAACTTTCATGGATCAGGAAGAGAATAACGGCGATCTTTTACGATGTGCGAGGCGTGGCGGGTCGTAGCCGTGGAGGTTAGAATTGGTGGAACTAAGGAATTTAGGACTTTCCATGGACATAGCGATAGGGTTACGAGAGACTTACGACGTTTTCCTCTGTGAGCTTCCAGGAAGCATGCATTCTTAAGGATTTTATCCGCTATGTATAGCAGGTAATGTATATCAACAGAAAGACCCGTGTCCTTTTTTAGTTAAGAACCCGTATATGGTGCTTAAATATCTGCTTAGTCTACTGATCCGATGACGTGACCATTATTTCTTTCAAACGTTTGATTTCCCGATATGCATGGCTTTGATTTGTTCATTAGTTGTTGGTGTATAGATTTATATTTAAGGCTCCAACAGGGGACATTGTAGTTTCTGTGGAGGAGATTAACGGGAGCGAATTTAAAACTGAAATTTTAAACAGTATTTACATTAGTCGGACTATTGTCCTCATCTTTGTCGCCATATTAGTCACAACGTTTCGGCCGTTGTACGCTCCGGCCTTCTTCAGGTGGTTGGAATTTCGAACTGAACCCTTTATTTCGATCACTGGGGTAGACTGTTCCAGTTCCACGTGCCATGTTTGATGGATGTCAGTTATCAGTTATCTCCTGCTAATTTTCCCTCTGAAAGTTCTCCACTGCCTTAACCGGGTATTGAACTCACACTCTTTGGGTCCTGCCACTGGATCTAACCAACGCCTTTTATCCACTGTGAAGAACTTTCTGTGGCGACAAAGATGAGGACAATAGTTCGACTAATGTAAATACTGTACATAATACCTCATCTCAGAAATATAGACAGACTCTGAAATTTTAAAGTTTTCGTCATCGAATGTCATTGGTCTGCCCACTATGTGACTCTTTTATTGTCTGTTCTGCTTTCGTAGAATCCATTTTTGTTGGATGTCATGTTTCCATTTATTTGCACGGACGAAGTTGCCCCAATGCTATACACGTCACGGAAAGATAGTACTAATGACCGTTGTCGAAGTTTGCTTGATGCTGTAACTTATTGGTTCTGTTCAATATATGGAGAGGAGATGATTAGAAAAAAAAGGGAGGTAACTGCGTGTATTCGAGAAAATAAGAAGAGGGACGAAATAATAAAAGAGAGAGCAAAAGAAGAGCGAGAAGGATGTTAAAAGAGAAGCTAAAAAAAGTAGAAATGATAACAGGCATTGAGAAAGAGAGAAAGAGAGAGAAAGAGAGAGCAAGAGAAATAGAGAGAGAGAGAAAAAAGAGGAATGATAAAAAAGAGATTTAAAGAAAAAGTGATAAAAGAAAGAGTGATAGAAAGAGAGCAAGAACGAGAAGGATAAGATATAATAAAAGTAAAACAAGAGAGAGAAAAAAATAAATATAAAAAAAGATTGATGAATCGGTGATAGAAGGAAGAAGACGACGACGAAGAAGAAGAAGAAGAAGAAGAAGATGAAGAAAAGAACAAGAAGAGAAAGACGACGAATAATAATAAAAAGACGAAGAAGAAAAAGAAGAAGAAAAAGAGGAGGAGGATGAAGAAGACGAAGATTAAGAAGATCTAGAACGAGAAAACTAAGACGAAAAAGAAGACGAAGAAAATAATAATAATAATGATAATAATAATAATGATAATAAGAAAAAAAAACTAGAATAAGACAGAGACGAAAAAGACGAAGAAAAAAAGAAGACGGTTAATATGAAGAAACCGAAGACATTGAAAAAGAAGAAGGAGAACTAGAACACGACGAAGGCGGAAAAGAAAACGAAGAAAAACAGAAGAACTAGAATAAGAAGACTGAGACGATGAAAAAAAAAAAAGAAGAATAAAAGAAAAAGACGATGAAAAAGACGAATAATAATAATAATAATAATAATAATAATAAAATAACAAAAAGAAGCAGAAAAAAGAAGAAGAAAAAGAATAGCAACAAAAAAAGAAAAGTAGAAGAAAACGGAGAGGAAGCAATTAAACAGAAGAAAATAAATGTCAGAAAATAAATTAGAAGAAGAAGAAGAACAAGAAGAAGAAGAAAAGAAGGAGGAGATGAAGAGGAGGAAGAAGAGAAACGGAATGGAGAAAGGAAGAGAGCGAGAGAAAGATTAAAGAAAAACGATAAGAAAGACGAAAATGATGAAATACAAAAATAGAACGTAAAGAAGAAAATATTAGGTTGGTGCAAAAATAATGACGTAATAATGTCGTTTTTTGACGTAACGTCAAAAAACGACATTATTACGACATTATTTTTGCACCAGCCTAATATGACAAAAGAGAGACGGTAAAAGAGGAGAGGAAAAGAAGAAACGAAAATGATGGCGGAAGAGAAAGAAAGGGACAGTTGGAAATGCAAAGAAAAAAAAATATGCGACAAAATGGCGAGGGCAGAAAAAAAGAAAGAGGGAGAAGAAGGAAAGAAATGAGACCCAAGTCCTTTGATCGGGTGATTAGAGATTTTGAGGAACGTGGAACCACATATTCATCCGGGGCAGTAGCACATGAAAGGTTCCCATTTATGGAAAAATAGTGAAACCTCGTAAAAAAAAAAAACTCATTGAAAATACATTTTTATTGTAAAAATACCAGCAAGACATATTACCCATAGGTGATTTTTGGTGTTCATTATGACAAATCCAATTGCAGTTATCAGATAAAGATCTTTCACATGTTGATAATGCGGTATCGATCCGTGTGAAGACCAATATTTTCTTCTTTTAAAGACTTTCTATATCTAGGTTGACGGATATTAATTTTAATGTTTGGAAAAACGGGATGTTTACACGTGACTGCTACACGCCATTTTCATCTCAAAACACAGACACCCCTAGTTTATTCACTGTCTGTTGAAGTTTAAATTTTATTGGTAGCCGTTGACTATAGATTCTTCCATTACTTACAACGAAGATTAGCTTCCTAGGATTATTATTATGTTGGTCCCTCAAATAAAGACCGAACAGACTCCTGTGGGGATAGTTCCCAGATCGCTACAATGTTAAATTCTTCAAGTTAATGACCAATCCTTATCTATCCCCCATATCATCATAATCTTCCAACTTCCTATTCTTACTTACGCAACAGGTATCTTTTAAAAGCAAGCCTCGAGCTTGAGTGGCTCTTGGTTCTTTTATTGCGTGAACATCATTAAAAGTAATCTGAAATATCGAGATAAATAAAAAAAAAGTCGGTAGTGTAAAAGATATATAGATGAAGTAAAAAAGATATGCAAACACAGGGAAAAATAATTATAAAAATAGTGAAATATACAAATCTTTGGGAAGATATTTATTAATATTCCTTCTAATTGTTCCCTTCGAAGTAATGCATGCTTTTTTCTTTTCTTCAGTAATTAAAAACGCAAACCAGACTGATACATGCACTTCGACGTGGCGTAATGCTTAGCAATGGTTGCTAACCATTACGCCACGTTGAAGTGCCTGTATCGCTAAAACAATTGCGAGTGAGTTCGATCCTCATTAGGTGCTCCACACTTTCGGCCTTGTCCAACATCTAAGCTACGGTTAGAAAATTGCCACTACTGATACAAAAATGCACACCAGAATCCATACGCGCTCACACTACAATAAAAACGTTAGATCAACCTGACCAATGAAAAACGTTAGATCAACCTGACCAATGAAAAACGTTAGATCAACCTGACCAATGAAAAACGTTAGATCAACCTGACCAATGAAAAACAAACAGCACAGAAGCCAAGTTATCAGAACTTTCTCCTCCATAACTCATTTCCAATGCATAAAATCTTAACATGTTAACATAATAAGCGTTTCCTATTTATTCCTTATTCTATCAGAAGAAAGATTGTAATATTTAATTTTAAATAATTGTAAGCAAAATATAAAAAAATAATTATGTAGGAGAAAGTTAATTGTCAATTTTACATCGTTTGGAGTGATGACATTTTAAATCTTTTCCCGAAATCTTGTACTAAATTAGCACAAACATTTACACGAATATTTTATCACACTCACGTACATTGTCTTCATTTTGTTGCCGACTACTTAGTTTTTTGTTCTTCTTGCATGACTTTTCTATTCATCTTGCATGCCTTTTCAATTCATCAAATGTTTTCATTTGGATTCAAAACGGGTTTCTGTGAAGATCGAGGTAAAGCTTTGATATTCCGATACTGAATATTTTTCCAGACTGATTTACAAGTTGATTGGGTAACGGAACATCAATGCCTATGATTTATTTAATGCCAATACATAAATATATTGAACGCAATTCTATGGCTTCAACTCTGTGGCGATCACTTACATGTGCCACACCTCCGCTTTCTTTAATGTAATTGATTCATACATATATGATACTTATTATATGACAATTTTGCCATCGGACGTAATTTGAAATTTTCTCTAAAATCACGGATTGGTCCATTTCCTGACCAATCGCGTATTTTAGTATCTTTCTATATATTTGACGCCAAGCTCGCTGGAGCCTATGCATCGTTATATAAACTCTCTCGCTGTTAGCCAACAGCCAGTAGCAGCTCAATTATTGGAAAGTAAGGCACGGCGCTATATTGACATTTTAATTCTTAATTATTACTCATTCGAGTAATCATACTAATTCTTATTGATATCACTCATGAACATTACATCTTTCTACACTGATAAAACACTGTGGAACTATTCTTTATTTAACTAACGTCTCAATTGAACTTTGTAGTTAAATAACATTCAATATTGTACTCAACATTAATTAGCGAAACTTACCCTTTTTATTACGGAAAAAGGGAAGCAACTTTCTTTATATTATTGTTGATTTTTGTATATCATTGTTAATACAATATTTTATTAATGTTCACTGAGCTTGATTATTTTTCTCTCGTGTTTATTGTGCATGATTCATGTGGGGTGTTGTTTTACAAGAACACAGCTTTCCTTCTTGATTATATTCACGGTGACCCCAGCCAACAATACTTACAACACCACTACAACTCTATATTTTTAACGTAATTATATGCCCTCAATTACAGATAAAATGTCTTGTTTGTCATTTTGCTATAGAATGTATTGTTGGTAATTCTATAAAATTGGGTTGCTAGTCATTTAGATTACTTGTATTGTTGGTAATTTTACTATAAATATTTATTGATTGTAATTTTAGCATAAATAGTTATTGTTGGTATGTTTTTATATAAATATGTATTGCCAATATTTTTCCTATAAAAATGTATATTTATACTTTCATAGTGGTTTTCTTTTTGCTGTTTGGAGGTGGGGGTCACTATTTGGCTATAAGTGGGACCATAACACGTTCACCTACCACGGACCAAAATGACCCTAAGAACAAAACCAATTAAAAGATTGTTCCACGTTCCTCTAAACTCCCAATCACCCTATCAGAGGCCTTGCTGTCGGATGTAATTTATCGTCAAACTCAGAATTGATTTAGAAGTAAGTTTCGGATTATTGTCATCGATAAAACTCTAATATTTTACATAAAATATTTTAATATAATTCTCTTTTTTCCCCAATATACCATTAATTATTTACATCTGTCTTAATGCTAAGTCTGCTCGGTGCGATAAGGACAAGTTTTTATCTGAGCTCAAAAATGAGATACAATGGAACGTTAATTTGAACGCATCCAAAACGAAACTGCCCTCTTTTAATCGTGTGAGAGAAACTTTTTTTTATTTTTCCATAAGCTTATATGATGCTAACTTCCAAGCTGAGTGACTCCTTGCTACTTCATGGGGTAAAGTTCACCACTGACATCAAGTGGAAAGATTTTATTGGATCACTTGCTAGGTCTGCCGGATGGAAAGATGGTTCTCTCTGTTGCGCTAGATCGGGGTTCTCAACCAGGGTTCATACGGCCCCTATGGGTCCATGTAACATTTCTGGGGGTCCACAGGTAAAATATAACAAATTGGGGGTCTCTAATGATATTCTGATGGTCCATGAAGAAAGCCAACTCAGAATGGTTTTTATTATTAAAATAAAGAAAAACTCTACATTATTGCTTTTCCAACATCCAACCTTCGTGAATCGGGATTTAGCCGTGTTTCTTAACTGTTATCAAAAGTTCGCAATAGACTTGGCATTGTGAAAAGAAGTGATCTTTGACTCCCATTAGCATCGATGGAACCAGATATAAAGAAACTCGCTGAGCAGCATCAACTGCAGGGAACTCATTGAATAAATATGCCTTTTTTTTTGCTTGGTTTATTAAATTTTTTAACCACTGTGCATAAATAAATGCTGTAGTGAATTCAATTGCCTGAAGAGCTCTGCTCCCTATGGCATTGACCATGGAAGAAACATTGTAATTTGTAATACAAGATATCGGTCAATAAAAATTATTATTATTATTATCATTATTATTGTTATTATTAATATTGTTGTTGTAGAATAATATTTTGAATTAAATTAGGTTTCATTTAAAAATAAAGCTTAATTATATAATATTTCTTTGATTATTAAAACCTCAACATTTTTATGAGTGAAAAATAGAATGTCAAATAGCTATTAAGGGGTCCACCAAGAAGAAAAGAAAGGAAAAGGGATCCATAGGTAAAAAAAGGTTGGGAACCACAGCGCTAGAAAATTTTTCTCGTCAGAATCTCTTTTACACATTTATAAGTCTACCATTCGCCCATGTATTGAATATTTCAGTCATATCTGGTCTGATGTTTCTGTATTTAGAGATCCTAGATAAAATACAAAGAAGCTGCTGCAACGTTATTGATCTTGACCTGGCATCTCGGATTCAGTCATTTTCTTAGCAACGTAACGTAGATAGCCTGTGCCCTTTTCTATAAATATTCTTATGATAAGTTTTCTGATGTGATTTCCGCTTTGATGTCTAAGTTTTATGAATTTAAGCGGACTACCAAATTGCCGGCAAGATCTCTTCATTTTACTTTTGAACTGGCTAGATCTAATCGTTAGTTCTATGCTGAGCGTTCCTTCTCATACACTTCTCGCTTGTGGAACTCTCTCCCGGCTTCTTACTTTCCGCTTAAATTGGACTTCAAAAATCTAAATGCAATGTTAATTGTTATCTTCTGTCTTCTCAATTTCCGTTCTTTTATTGTTCACTTTCCTTCTGTTCTAAATGATAAACTAAAAAGTGCAATAAAACTATGACATTATTTGATTAGAAAAGCTTTTAATTGCTTTTTCAAATAAGATATATTAAGGACCCTATTAAGAAAATTAAAAAAAAATTTTTTTTCGATGAATAATTAATTTTTACAAGAATTGTTTTCATTTTTTTAAATATTAATTAGAAAAATTTATTAAGTTTTAAATCTTTTAAAATTCTGTATTTTAAATTTGAGCCTTTTAGATGAATACTATATTTACAAATCATAAATGGAAAAGTTTAATACAAACCATCAAACACCAATGTTTTTTAAATAACTTTGAATTTATTTTGTGTATAATCATGCCGATTTTTTAAGTACGAACGACCATACACGACATTATCAGAAAATAAGAGCAATAACTATAGTAAATTTAAAGTCAACATTTCTAAAATTCAATAAAACATTAGATTATGGAGAATATTTTCCTAAATTTTTAAGATTACTAAGTATTGAAAAATTATCTAAAAAACGTCGCTTGCGTTAATTTTTTCAATTATATTTTACAGATAAAGTCCCCGTAGAACAACATTAGACGTGTCATCAGGCTGTCGTTACAGCTAACTGTCGAGTTAAACGCAGCGACAGTCGGTTTAAAAAATGCATTCCTGCGATATAACTAAATGAAAATAATATTTATTTTTAATCAGATAAAATATGCTTTAAATTAGCTAATATTCCTCAAATAAATATTTGAAACTATGTTTTCATCGTGACACAGAAACTAAAACCTAAATATTAAATTAAATTTATAGGTTGGTGCAAAAATAATGACCTAATAATGTCGTTTTTTGACGTAACGTCAAAAAACGACATTTTTACGTCATTATTTTTGCACCAAACTAATAAAATTTTGAATTCTGTTTTCCCCACAAACTGAAACTTTACAATAATTTAGTTTATATAAAAAGAGCAAATCATTTTTTCGAAAGTTATTCAGCATCGCTTGAAAATTAAACTAAACTTTAAATTTTATATATATATATATATATGTAACATCATCCACAGACAGACTGTTTCGCAGCTCATCAGTGTGGCTAGACATCCGGTTGCCTCTAGCTCGGATCGAAACCGTCGGCGCACGGCAGGGAAGTAGGTGGATTTTTAGCGTATTTATTTATTTATAAACACGCCCAGTGAATGAAAGTGACTCGATTCGCTATGCGAAGAGTCTCGCTATATATAAGCTATAATAGTCACTGTTTACAAACCCAAACCTACTCTCTAGAGAGCTCAACCGAAATTAATATTTATTTCAGGAGCCAATATAACATCATCCACATATATCATATATATATATATATATATATATATATATATATATATATATATATATATATATATAATAAAAAGGCTTAAACACTAATATCCCATGGTCATAATTTATTCCATTAAGCGAGAGAGAGAGAGAGAGAGAGAGAGAGAGAGAGAGAGAGAGAGAGAGAAGAATGACGTAGGGTAGGGAAGGAGACGGAGAACAGACAAGGATAGAGATCAAGAGTAGGAGATGTAAAAAAGAGAGCCGGAGAAATGGAACGGTCTCGGAGAGAGGAAAAGAAATGAAGGAGAAAGAGAAGAGGCGAGAGAGAGAGAGAGAGAGAGAGAGAGAGAGAGTGACAGACAGACAGAGATAGAGAGAGGTACACAGAGAGAGAGAGAGAGAGAGAGAGAAAAGAATGACGTTGGATGGGGAAGAAAACGGAGAACAGACATGGACAGAGATCAAGAGTAGAAGATGTAAAAAAGGGAGTGGTAGAAACGGAACGGACTCGGAGGAAGGAAGCGAAATGAAGGAGAAAGATGAGAGAGAGAGAGAGAGAGAGAGAGAGAGAGAGAGAGAGAGAGAGAGAAAGAGAGAGAGATAGAGATGGTTTAGCAGGAGAGAGAAAACAAAGAAAGCAAGAAAAAATAATGGATGAAAAGAAAAGAGGGGAAAAAGAAAGAGAAATGAGAGGTAGATAAAATAGCGAGATGAGATTAAGGGTTTACGAGAAAAGGCAGACTGTGAGATAGAGAGATGGGAGGCGGGGAGAAAAAAAAAAGATGTTGGGAAAAGCGAGACATCGTTTTATTTAAGAGGCGCCAAAGGAGAGAAACAACTTTTATAAGAGAGAGGGAGAGAGAGAGAGGGATTGTAACGGTGAGACGAAGACTGAAAAAAAGAACAGTAGTCGGTTGATAGCGTTTGGTGGAGAGTTAGACATCTTGTCGAACGGAGACAGAAGGGCGTCGCTTCCCAAGAAATGTCGGCCGTGTGCTTGCTGTTCGGTCAAATGTCTGTCTCTTAGGCAAACGGGGTGATTAGCCGAATAAAACAATAGTCAAATACTCGCAGGAAGGAAATCCAATCGTGACAAACGCAGAAAGTGAAGAAAAACAGGACAAATTACTATATATATATATATATATATGTGTGTGTGTGTGTGTGTGTGTGTGTGTACGTGTGCGTGCGATCTTTCAATACAGTAATGAGTGAAAAAAAAAACAGGTAAAAGAAGGAAAAAAAGACGAAGAAAAACTATATATAAAAAGAAATCAACAAGCAAATAACAAGTGTGTTCACTTGTCAAACATCTTTCCCTCGTCATTCAACTTTCATTATATCGAGAATTCAAAGATGGAGACTTGGGGCAAAAGAAATCTGCTTCTAAAGTTGGACGCCGAGAATGCCAAGAACAGAAAATGGAAACCATAGGGAACTTTTAATGAAACTGAGAAGGAACAGGACATAGAACCGGTGATTGACAGTTCAAAATTCTCGGACATATAATGAGGAAAGAACGCTTGGCAAATTTGACACTCACAGGAAATGTCGAAGGCCAAAAATAGACAGGGAACGGGAAACATCGAACGAGATACCTAATGAGCTTGTGTAAATGCATAGCAGAGCATGAACAGGAAGAGTCAACATGGAGTCAAAGTTAGGTTAAAGCTACAAAGGAGGGGAATTCGTGGGGTGCCATAATCGCTTATGTCACTCTTAAAAGACATTAGGGAAGACGAACCATGTGATATTTCAAATTCCTCACAGTATGAAGTTCGAGTTCTGGGTAAATTCAGGAAAATCCCTTACATTTCCGTTCGAGTTTCATCAGAATCGGATCTCACAAATTCAGGCAGCGCTTCCGACCCTCAACCACTGACTAAGAAATATTTTATGGAGCCAGTAAATCCGTTTCAACGTATAATTTTCACCAGCTATTCGAACAAGCATTGCTACACACACAGGCTCACCGTTTTTATTTTACTCTTCCATTGACATCATTCGATTTTTATTTTTTCAAAGATATTCGCTTTCTCCAAATATATTGTCGCTGTTTATTGTGAAACCTTAGTTCTTTTTCTGTTTATTTCATCAAAACCCAGGCTCATCTTGTTCATTTCACCTTTTCTTTTGATCCGTTATAATTTTTTTTTTTAATTTTCAAGCAATACAAGGCTTAAGAATAACTGATGCCTTACTAAATGAGGTTATTGTTGGGACATAAGAGGAGGAAGTAAGTGCAGACTATAACGATATGTAGGATAGATAACGATTTACCTTAGACTTGACGAGATTAAGACCATAGTGTTCGGGATAGCATCCTCTCGAGAGTCTGTTCTCATCGAGAAGAAGCATTCTGCGAAGGAAATGACGATGATTCCACGCGGTGTACGTGGCATGACGGATCCTAGTTGTGGTTTGTTCTCGTGGAATTAAGGAATGTTGCTCATCTGCACATTTACTATGAAGATAATTACAGGCATAGGATGTTTCGTCTGTGGCAAAGATGTTGAAGTGTTGAAAATAATTAATCGTTTACAAGGACGTGGAGACGTTTTTGAGCTGAGCCGTTCTCCATTTTGGATTTGAGCTGACTTGTAAAGGCAGGGCTTGACTTGAGGTTTCGGGTACTTTGTCGAAGGAACCGATCATTCTTCTTGACATTCAGCGCAAGAAGACTCATTGAAATAACGACCATTCATCAGCACGGTCAATGGAAAAAAGTTCAAAGTATTATCGGTGTTGGAAAAATTACTGGCTTGAATTGAAAGACACACGGTATTAGAGCTTAAGTCAGTGAGAAGAAAATGACAGGGGGTGGATTATATCTTCCGCCACAAAACCACATAAACGACTTTGAACACAATCAAGCCTGAAAAGTGAGGATTGTGCTGCCCCAGCCCATATTCGACAGCAATACTTGATTGGGTGCTACTATAGCGTGAGGTCTACCTCAGTATGTCGTCTATCCAGGTGCAGCGCGGAGGTCTGACAACCGTGCCCATCTCCTCATGTGGTTTGGTGATACATTCAGATGCGTGGCCTGCTTATAGTAATCTAAATGCCATGGGTTACCAACATTTCAACAGTGAATCACCAGCGACATTATGTGGATCCAGTAACAGGAACACACTCTCAGGCAATTGAGCGATCGTGGTTGATTACTAAAACGTTGATTCTCAAAAAAATGCGAGGTATTGGTAGTCAGCAGTTCCAGTCACATCTTGATCATTTTCACTAGAACATGATGAGAAAAAATTCCAATGATCTATTTGTGTCATTCTTAGAAAATATGCAAAGTGTTTAACGCTAAAAGAAATGTATGTATTGCATTTCATCGCGTGTTTATTTTACCTCTCTGCCTTTAATATAAATATAAATAGTATATAGATATATAAATGATAATATAAGGTTTAAATAAATATGTATATACAGAAAATATTATATTAAAGTTCGATACTGTGGTAGACCTCACGCTATAGACAAAATGGGAGGTTGAACTCACACTATACTGAGGTAGATCTTACGCTATAAACGAAACGGAAGGTAAACCTTACGCTGTATTAAGGTAGACCTTACGCTGTAGACGAAACGGGAGGTAGGCCTCACACTATAGTGAGGTAGACCTTACGCTACAGACGGAACGGAAGGTAAACCTTACGCTATATTGAGGTAGACCTTACGCTATAGATGAAACGGGAGATAGGCCTCACACTATAGTGAGGTAGACCTTACGCTATACACGGAACGGGAGGTAGTCCTCACACTATAGTGAGGTAGACCTTACGCTATAGACTAAACGGGAGTTAGTCCTCACACTATAGTGAGGTGAACCTTACGCTATAGACGGAACGGCAGGTAAACCTTACGCTATATTGAGGTAGACCTTACGCTATAGACTAAACGGGAGGTAGGCCTCACACTATAGTGCGGTAGACCTTACGCTATAGACGAAACGGGAGGTAAACCTTACGCTATATTGAGGTAGACCTTACGCTATAGATGAAACGGGAGATAGGCCTCACACTATAGTGCGGTAGACCTTACGCTATAGACGGAACGGGAGGTAAACATCACGCTATATTGAGGTAGACCTTACGCTATAGATGAAACGGGATGTAGTCCTCACACTATAGTGAGGTAGACCTTACGCTATAGACGAAACGGAAGGTAATGTGCACAAACATCTCTTTTAATTTTTAAACCATTATTTCGTACCAGTAGCAAGATCACCATTAACCCTTTGAGCCCTGCGTTCCAGAACCATCTCAACTCTTCTGCCTGAGCTCCTGAGTCAAAATTCGCAAATAACAGGTGTGTCATGTTTCACGGTAGATATAAAAAATAGTTACAAGAGTTTACCTACTGTTTAACCGGTGGCTGGGCAAGAAGTCATTTTTCTCTACCACCGTTAAACCGGTGGTCAGGGCTCAAACGGTTAAAATATTCTGCTATTAGACGGAATACAGGAGATGGGTTATCAAGCAATTCCCAAAGAGTATGGCTTAACTAATAGTTGACATTGATCCGCTGAATTCTTAACTAATATATGACTCCAGACCATTTTTTAAAAACAGCTAGAGAATACCAGGCGTTGTAAGCTTCTATGTAAGCGTGGAGGGCCGAGTTCGAATTTCATCGGGGTTCGTTATATTCACTTTGGGCTTTCAGGTTTATTTACAGTTGAGCTTACATTCATATGTTGTAACCCCATTCTTATGCTATAACAGAAGTTAAGCAACATAGACCCTAGCCGGTACTTAGATGGGTGACCGCTTGGTAATATTACGTGTTGTAAGTTGCGTTTGGTGCAATGGTAACGGTTCGATTTTGGAAATGACGCGCAAATATCCTTGGGAAAGATGTTACACCACCTCACCTAATCCTCCCCCCAAAATAAATTTCTTACAATATAAAAATATTTTCTGGCTTTAAATAACCTGCGATTGTTGAAAAGCGGTAGAAAACGAATCAATAAACATTTTTAAAATAAGGGTATCGCCAAAAATACAACAAGATGCCAAATTCATCTAGCTCTGAATGAAATGATGTCTTTACTGTTTTCAACAGAAATCGGAGTGACGGCGAAATTTTGGTCCCATATCAAACTTAACAGATACAATAAAGTATAAATAAGAGTTACAGTTTGACTTTTATGTTTGTTAATTTACGGCTTGCAGGTCAAATCAGACTGAAAACATCGCTTCTCGTTCGAACACCGGAAGTAAGTAACGTCGAGCGCGGTCAGTACTTAGACGGGGTGCGGGTTGAGGGTTCTACTTGGAAACACCGGGTGCTAAATAAATTCCTACCAACCAGTTTTAAGCCTATCCCCGATGTAGACGTGTATATACATATTTTATACCGAAAGTGTATTTTTCAGACACGGACGAATAAACAGGTCTAAAAACATAACGTTATAAAAACCAGTTACAGACGTGTTTATACATCAATCTTGACCCTTTTTATGCTCTTCTGAGCTTGAAATGAGTCACGTTGTCAACTCATACGTCTGGTAGAGGTGTTAGTCACAGCTTGGGTACTTCAAGGTACCTCAGTTAGTTACTATATTAGAAACAAATTAAAAAAAATCGACTGAAAATAAGACGTTTTACCAAAAGTAATTGTCTGGGAAAGATTAAATAATACGGAAAGAGGCAATAATCCGGAAAAGAACAAATAACTCAATTATTCCTACTTACAAATATTTACGTTAATGGTCGAAGTTGTCAACTCATACGTCTGGTAGAGGTGTTAGCCACCGCTTGGGTACTTCAAGGTACCTCAGTTAGTTACTATATTAGAAACAAATTAAAAAAAATCGACTAAAAATAAGACGTTTTACCAAAAGTAATTGGCTGGGAAAGATTAAATAATACGGAAAGAGGCAATAAGCCGTAAAAGAACAAATAAATCAGTTATTCCTACTTACAAATATTTACGTTAATGGTCGAACTTAAAAGCTTGGATAAAAAATAATGTAACAATAAGATGAAGAAAATACAGAACTTTGTGGTATAAAACAAAAGATGAAGAAACGTTTAGCCAAATGTTAATAAAAATATTTCGTCTTAGAATTCAAATATTTTAACGTAACCTATTTCTTCATTCTTACTTTATTCTGCTTACTTTAAGCAACATTCACCAACCCGAAAATTGTTTTGTCTTTAAAGAACCCCTAAAAGAACATAAAAAAAATCAATCAATGTTTTACAGAAGACCATTCGTATATCAAGTGTACATCTCATTCCAGCCACTGTTGAAGAAAGTCAAATATTACAGTACTAACGGGATGTTACCAAGACGGCATGATTTTCATTTCCCCTCCTCTTTCTATCTTTCTCTTGATAGAACTACAAACCTTACGCGATATCCAACGGCTTTCCTATATCGAACCGATCCAATATATTTGTCGCCTTCTCGTTACTGACTGGCAGTTGATAGCTACACTAAATTAGCCTGACCCTCGGAGGCAACGAATCAGCAGCCGCTAAATCTGCGATTTGTCACTTCTTACGAATATTTACACTCTGTGGGTCAATCAGATCCATAAATAGAAAAAAGCCTCATTTTTAATGCAGGCAAAATGCCAAAGGAAATTGTTTTGGATGATTGAAGCTAGAAATACCAGATAAGTTTCTCCCTCTCCCTCTCTCTCGCTCTCTCACGCACACACACAAATATATATATTCAAGAAAGAACGAATTTCTTATTCTACATTATTTTATACGACTACAAATCTTATCTTGTGGATATCCGTGTTCGACTAGACGCCATGTTTTTATAAACAGCGTAAAACATCTACCAGCCAGCACTTTTGAAATACTAAATATAGAAAAAGTTCTCTCCGGCATACCGGTTTCACCTACAAAAGCGGACGCGGGCTCGAACCCTGCCAGAGTGAATCATTTTTTTTATTAAGTCTCTCGAATGCGCAGACCGGAAGACGCAATTTACACTGATTATAAAAACAGGGAGTCTATTTAAACAAGGGTATCCACAAAATAACGTTTGGTGTTAAGCGTTATTCGCTTTTTATCTCAGTTTTTAAATGCCTAAAATTTTAATTGTTCGTTCTTTTAATTCCAACAAATTATATTAAAAGATATATATGTCGGATGTAAGCGAAAATTGGGTATGAAAAAAATTAAATTTCCACTCGAATCTGCGTCTGCTGACAGCTAACGCGGAAACTGGAACAACGTTTCGCTCGGGACTCTGTTTCTTGCACACCGTAATCAACAGTACTATCGTATACCCGCTCGGCCCGGTGGCTAGGATCAAAGTGTAGTATCTGTGCTTTGTGAGCTGCCGGGTCGGGTGTCTGTCGAACTCTCTGCTTGCAGGGAGGAACCCGGACGAAGCTCCGCCGAAGGGTAGGGTTTCGTTGGGGGAGGTTGACGGAACTGGCCCGCCTCGGCGGGTTTGGATTGTTATTTATTTTTAGCTGGGCCTACGGGCTCGGAGATACCCACATTAAAAAGGCCTTGTGCCACATTCGATCCCCGTTGGTAGATTGATAAATACCATCAACAGTACTATCGCTATTTCTCTGGAACATGGGTATAACCTTCACCAATCTCAGAGAACAAAACTGCCCTGAAACAAATGTCAGCTCTTTTTATCCTTCCTCGGTCACAGGCAAGAAAACGAGATCTATCGCTGGTGTACATGTACAGTCAATTCGCCTTCTCTTGCTTCGGCGAGGTATGTCACCACTACAATATAAAACTCCAAAGGAAACGCTTATTTGCTCTTTATTTCATGATATAACGATATATAATTTTGCATAATTTTATATGTTACCAGTATTTAGAAAAAATATGTCAAACTGGAAAATTTCTTGTGATGCGTTTTATCCAGTGGCGTAGCTAAGGGGCGGCGAGGGAGGACGGACCGCCCCGGGTGCCAACACAGGAGGGGTGACACAATGTCACTCCCAACAAAATTTTTCAACCAGGCTAAGGTGCCAAAAATAGTCTGAAAACAGTGGTGAAGACTCAGGGTTTCACAGGCGGGCATATGACCCTCACCAGAAATAATTTATGACCTCACCCACAGTTTTGTCCCCCCGTCAGAAATTTTCTAATAAATTGTCGGGAAATTTGTGAGTAGGAAAAATAGCAATGTTTTCAGCTTTCATGTGTTTCAGTTACTACAATCTTGGTTACTAACAAGAGACATTGTTGTAACATTTTATCAGATAATATGGTGTTTTAACTCTGCATCATTAATAACAACAAAGTGAAATACGAAGCAACAATTTAAATCTTGCCTATGTATCAATTCGCTGAGTGCGCGATATACTTTTGAATATATCTACTAGATTAATCGGAATCGGAATCGAGAATCGGAAAAATCTGATCTTTTGGGGTATCGTAAACGATATCGGAAACGGAAATATTTGTGCCTATTGTGGCACCATTTAACGAGGCAGAAAGGGAAAAGAAAGAAAAGAAGAAAAAGAGAGGCTAAGAACCGAATCGTGAGTGATAAGCAAGAACACACACACAGCTAAGAGACAATGGATAAAAGGATATTTTGATAAGTAACAAATGGCGAAGGAGTGTCATTACAATGACAGGGAAATTCTGAGTAAAAAGAAAGGGAAGGAAGGAAAGAATCAGATATGTTTTGGCATCGGCCGTGTTATCTAAGGGTATGAAAACAAATTATTGGTACGGGAAGACATCTTATTATCAACTACAGACCGACGGGCCAGAGAAAGAGGGAAAAATTCAAATGAAAATGTTATTTCGTTAAGTGACGAAAAACAGACAAAAAGACTTAGACAGATATGAAAAATTTAAAAAACCACCCACGAGCATCCTTGGCCTGCGATAATAAAATTTTGTTATCAGGAATTGTGCCGAAAGAAAATAAATGTGTTTTTTTTTTTTCCTTTCTTCGAGGCGACAGACCGACTGGAACTTTCGAGATGTTCCTTTTTGAGACCATGTCGAGAAGACCACACATTCTGATAATTAGCGATAAAATACTTGACGTAAACCACGTGTAGAACAAGAGTTATGACGGCCATTGTCATATTGTCCCGTTCGCGGCTGGAGAAATGATAAAGCATTAAGGGGAAGAAAAAGGAAAGAAAAGAGAGATAATATTTTTTTTTAAGCAAGATATTTTTTTTCCTGAAACAAAGTCGCAGATTCGTCCACGCCTGACTAAGACATCATTAGTCGAGTGGTGATCACGTGATGCACGAGGGAGGCTGTTGCCGCCCATCTGGAGGATGAGTAAGAGAGGTTGCCACGAAGATGTGGGGAGGGCAGTTCACGCCCCTCTGAAGTATGATGAGAAGGTGGGAGTGAGGAAAGGTTCCCAAAAATGGAAAAAGGTGGAAATTCCTAACCAGAGAGGTGGATATGTATTTAGAATTAACGAGGAACCCCCCGGCGCCGACAAACCCACCCCGGTTTTGGTCTGAGAAATTTCGAATAGGACTCAAAACGACCCGGGACCGAGAGGAACGAGAACAGAATCGTCTGTAAGGTAGGACACTTTGCTTGATTTCCCAACCTCGATTGTTGCTGCGTAGATTGTCTTTCTCTTTAAATATGTCGGACTATGATTCAGACAGAGTAGTGGGGGATGAAGAGGGGGTTAGACAAGGGTTGTCAGCTGACCTGAGAAAGTTGTTGGGTGGACCGAGGCTCCCAGCATTTGACGGCAGTGGGAAAGATTTCAAAAACTGGCTGGCAATCCTGGAGAAGAGCCGAATTATATATGAACTCACAGATCAGGAGACCTTGTATCTGGCATATGATGCCACAAAGGGGAAAGCCTCTGAGTTTATGAAGGAGCTCTTGGAGAGTCAACCCCAATTGTCTTGGGAAAGATTAAAGGGACTATTGACCAAAGAATTCACCGACGAGGGCACCGCTATAGAGGCCATGAGGGCCCTCTTAAAGCTGACACAGCTGCGGGACGAAACCCCTAGAGAATTGGGGGCCCGAGCGGGGAAGCTGTCATCATTGGCCTTCCCAGAAGTGGTTAGAGACAATGCGGTCATCAAGGCCCAGTTAACAGACCTGTATGTGGAGGCCCTAAGTGACGAGCGTGTTCGTCACGACGTGCTGAAAGAGGGGCCGGTGAGACTATCGGCGGCAGTAGAACTGGCCAAGGAGAGCCAGCGCATATGGGAAAAAGTAAAAAGGTGTGGAAGGAACCAGATACTAAGTCGAGAGGTCGGAAAAAGTGGGGAAGGCGGAAGACCGCCCGCGTGAAATCGGAGGGTCAATCTAGAAGTACATCAGCCTGAGGTGTGGGAAGAAGACCCCAATAGAAAGGCATGGTCAACCAGGCATGGATTTTATAAGCCCACGCCGGGTAGATACGGGCTGGTCTGCTGGACCTGTGGTCATGAGGACCACAGAGCGGCGGAATGTCCGACGAAGTGGGGTTTGCCCCCAGACTTCGAACAGGACAGGTGCACCAGGTGTGGAAAGAAAGGACACCTGGCCAAGTGGTGCGGGCTGAGAAAAGGCGCACCACCGATATTAACAAAGAAGGCCGAGCCCAAGAGACAAGACCAGGGAAAAGCCAGCGGGCCACCCCGGAATTAAGAGGGAGGGTGGCCCAGTTAAAAAGAAGGGAAATAAAAGCTTGGACCAGTGGTCGGGCGAGCCGCTTGGGTAGAGGACAGGTCCCCCCGGGAGTAAACGAGAGGTGAGCCCAGTTGAAGAGAAAAAGAGCAAAATGTTGGACATGTGGTCAGGTGGGCCACTTTGCGGCGAACTGTCCGGCAAGAAGGTGCTGGTTTTGTAGGAGACCAGGGCACTTGAAAAGAAGCTGTATCCTTAGGAACAGCCGCGGGAGACTGGGAGAGGTCCAGCCGGTCCCGCCCAGGTGCGAAAAGCGCAGAACTTCCCCCCGTAAGAATAATGAAGGTGATTTATTGCTGCCGGCGCCTATGGCTGGGATGACCCAAGGGTGGGTGCCCAGGAAGAGGAAAGCCCAAGTGTTCTCTTCGCTGACGCAAGAGAAGGAGCTATCCTGTAGAGCAGAGATAGGGGGTAAGGCGATGAAAGCTCTGGTAGACACAGGAGCATCTGTGTCATTGCTGAGAGAGGAAGCATACAGGCGGGTGAAACGGAAGAGTAGGTTACGGGAAGCAGACATAGAGGTCACGCAAGCAGATGGAGCCCCCCTGAAGATAAAAGGGATGGTGAGGCTCCCTGTGAGGATTGGGAAATTAAGAAGCACCCAAAATTTTTACGTAACCCCCGACCTGTGTACGGAGGCAATCTTGGGAGAAGATTGGCTCCGGAGCCAGAGGGCCCAGATAGAGTTCAACCCCACTGTGCTGATAGTGAATGGCGAGAGAACGCCATTGGGATGCCCACCGGAAGAAGATATAATAATAGTGGTGGAGGAAGATGTAAAGCTACCCCCTAGAACGGCGGTGTCGGGAAAGGGTAGGTTAATGTCAGGGAAGAAAATAGGAAAAGTACCCCTGCAGTTGGTCCCTGTGGAAGGGAAGGGACTAGAAGAGAATGAGGTAACTCTGTGTGAGACGGTGGTGGAGGCAGCTGAATTAGTGCCCATTATGATGGTGAACCAGGCCCAAAAGACTATAATGGTTAGGAGAGGGGAAGAGATAGGGAGAGCGCTAACCCTACGGACTCTGAATCGGGTGAGATTCGAAGAGGAACGAAGAAAACTTGTAGAGCAAACAGAAGGAATAGTGGACGAAGATATATTAGCACCGGATCAATTTAGAACCAGGGTGGGAGGTCTGCTGGGGGATAATCGAGATGTGGTAGCCCAGTCAGACAAGGAATTGGGCCAGACCCACTCTGTCAAAATGAAAATCGACACCGGATATCACCCCCCTGTGAAATTAAAACCCTACCGGACACCTATTAATAAAAGACCCCTTGTAGAAGAGGCAGTAGAAGAGATGTTGGAAGCTGGGATGATCGAAAGATCAATCTCCCCTTGGAGCTTCCCAATTGTAATAGTAGGTAAGAAAGATGGCGGGCACCGTTTTTGTGTAGATTTTAGGAAACTGAATTCTATATCGAAGCCGTTGGCGGTGCCATTGCCACTAATAGATGACATATTGGCATTATTAGGGAAGGCAAAGTACTTCTCTACGTTGGACTTGAGGTCCGGGTATTGGCAGGTAGCCCTTGATGAGGCTGACAAGGAGAAGGCCGCATTTGCGTGTCACCTAGGACTGTTTCAGTCCAGGGTGATGCCATTCGGTTTAGCTAATGCCCCGGGAATCTTCCAACAGCTGATGTCAATAGTGTTAGGAGGATACGAGAGCTTTGCCATGGCATATTTGGACGATATCTTAATATTTTCGGAGACAGTAGAACAACACTTTTTCCATCTAAAACAAGTGTTGGGAAGGTTAAGAAAACACGGCTTAAAATTGAAATTGTCGAAGTGTCAGTTTCTGAAGGAGGAGACTAGATATTTGGGCTTTGTTATAAACGGAGACGGTATTAAACCCGACATGGATAAGGTGAAAGTCATAAGGGAAATGCCAGAACCTGAGACAGTGAGACAGGTAAGAGGTTTTATAGGAGCTATAGGTTACTACCGACGCTTCGTCCCGGCATTTTCAAGAATTGCCATACCATTAGCAGCCCTGACGAAGACATACGCTAGGTTCAAGTGGACAGAGGATTGTCAACAGGCATTTGATACGTTAAAAGAACAGTTGACAGCCGTCCCACTGCTGACGTACCCAGACCTCAGCAAGCCCATGGTACTATACACTGATGCCAGTGAGCAGAGTGTAGGAGCAGTTCTTACCCAGCCGTGTCCCGATAAAGAAGGACCAGTGCCAGGCATACCAGAGGAAGTACCGATATACTTTCTCTCTCATAAGCTCTCAGAGACACAACAGAGATGGCCAGTAATAGAAAGAGAAGCATATGCTATCATGCATGCTCTCCAAAAACTGGACTACTACTTGAATGGTGCGGTCTTTACTATAAAAACAGACCACAAACCTCTGCAGTACCTATTGCAGGCAGAGTGGACAAATAATAAGAAGATTCAACAGTGGGCCCTTAAGTTTAGTGGCTACCACTGTAAGATAGAGTATTTGGCAGGGAAGGAAAACACGTGCGCAGATTTACTCTCAAGAATACCGAAACAATTGGAAGAAAGATCTGTAAAAGTAGAGCAGGGAGTAGATGATAAAGCCTATAGAATAGGAGCAATTAACTCTAATAAGCTAAAAGATCGCCCTATGTTAGAATCGGACGAAGAAGGGGACGACGTCACAATTGGTGCCGTGACCAGGATTCCCGCACATTTTCCGGACCCACATTTTCAAACCAAGAACAATTATTTGGAAGAGCGACTTAGATCCAGATCACCGAAATAAGTTTTTCTTTTAACTTTCGTCCAAAGACCCACCGAAACACCAATTTCTTAAAGAGCAGACGACTTGAAGTGTTAAAACTTGCCTAGCGGAAAACGACGTGTCACAATCCATAGAACGGGTCGGGAGATAGATGCAGTCCTATGTATCAAACAACTAGACATAAAGTTTGTTACCTTTTTCTTTGATACTTTGAACTTTTGAGTTTTCATTTTGTTGCCTTTTACGCGTATTTTTGTGGCATCACCCCCGTTGGACTCGGTTTGCAGTACGGCCCCGATGACTGATTGATTTCCTCTGCCTAGATCAAATCACAACGTGGGTAGGCAGACTGGGAGTCAAAGTAGGACGTCAGGTTGGTGCCGTGGTAGACTGGTATACAACGACACGGTTGGCGCTGCGACCAGGGGACGACGTCACACTATTTTCCGATTCCAAAAACGATTCTTTTAAATTTTTAACTTAATTTTCCATTATTGGTACTAATGATAAATATTTATCGTTTTTAAATTATCACTAAAACTAAAATCATAATAACATCAAAATACGATGTAAATTTATTTTACTTGTATAAAGAAAAAAAAAAAATATACTTTGCATAAATTTTCTAGGTAACCTTTAAAAGAACGCAGTTGATTTACAATGTTCCGAAAAATGCTTAAAAATTAAATAGAACATTTTTGTCGAGAAAAATACATTAAAACATCATTGATAATTAAATGGTACCCAGAAAATGATGCAACGGAAAATTGGACACCGGAAAATTAGCAACAGAAAATTACGTCAACCATGAGCCAGTCGAGACTGTCGGATCTGGCGGTGCTGTCCATTGAAAGCGAGCTTACAAGACAAACAGATTTTGACGATGTCATTGACCAGTTTGCCACAATGAAAACAAGAAAACATTCATTCTAAAACCATATTATCGAATGTCATTCTTTTGTGTATTGCCCTGTTTTGTATTTAGTTGTTCTGAAAGTGAACAGTTGCATTTTAAAAATCTTTTGATTTGAACTGATTATTTTGTGGTATTGGATTTTGTCTTGGATCATACATGTAACGTACCGGTCAGTAGAGTAAAGTAGAGGTAGAGCAGGTATGAAAATTTAGCTACAGCTAACTATTCAGCATAGGGTGAATCGGGGTCATTGGGGTGACATTTGAGCGGACCGCCCCGAGTGACGTTTACTCTAGTTACGCCACTGGTTTTATCTGTTAGGATTTAATCGGACTTGGCTTTGTTGTTGTTGCCACGGGCAGCTGTTTCCCGAGACAGGGTCTCTCTCAATAATATTTTTAGTTGCCATCTGTCCGAAGACAGAGGCTCAACTGTAAGATGAAACGTAATTAATCCGCCTGATACTATATTCTGATCCCAGCCAAAAGGCCGAGAAGTAATGGCAACTGCAATAAAAGTGCCATTTTTGCAGACCCACAGCATCGAACAATAGTCAGCTAGTAAAGCACTCGCCAAAATTTCTAGTTACTATAGATAAGATTGTCTGCTGAATTATTTTAAAATTATTATTAAGGGAAATATTCGTCTACAAGCCTGAATATTCGAGAAATCTTACTAGAGAATAATATGCACTCTCCGGCAGGATTCGAACCTGCGTCTGCTTGAGCAGAAGGAACCGTCGCTAGATCCAACGTGCTTTAACTGATTCAGCTACGAAGAACTTTGCCGATCAGGAAAGGCTAAATAGTGCCTTTAAGCGAAATACCTTCTTATAGGCTGTTACAATTTTCATATCTATTCAGTTACGTATCCTAACGTAAACAAAGCAATCCCTAAAGAAGTAATGGATTTTTTATTTATTAATCCGATTTAATCACTTCAAACGTTATTCATACTGGGTGCTCATATTACAATAGACGCTCCATTAATTTTTTTATTTTCGTCTACAGGTATGAATATCCGCGAACGCATATTTTTCTTTTCTAACACTTCTCGAATATTCAAACCGGTAGATAAAAAGAAATAAATAACCTGTTTAATAAATGCCGTATTTACCGGATTACAAGACGCACTTTTTTACCCAAAAAATACCCTGAAAAATACGTGTGCGTCTTCCAAGACGAATTTAAGGCTCAAGTATGTTGTACAGTCACCTAATTAGCTTGACGTGGATTTGTATGTTGAATCATTGCACTATAATGTTAGCTATCTATATAGTTAAACCTTTTTTATGCTGTAACTACACTACTTAGCTGTTACAAGTATTTCCAAGACTATAAACCTTCCTGGAGCTGAGCCACAAGCGTAAACATGCTGTGTTTATTAGCAGCGGCAGGAGCTTTTCTACGCTTGACTAGTATATCACTGCCATACATGCAAAATCGGACGAGTGATTAATGTAAACAATACCTGACGCCAGTATATGAGGGACGCATGGTGAATGTGTTCTTGTATGAGAATGACTTTTTTTCTTAGAAATTTCTTTTCAATATTAGGGTGCGTCTTGCAAGCCGGAAAATATGGCAAAAGGAGCGTATACTCAAATATGAGTACCCAATATGAATAACGTTTAAAATGATCAAATCTGTCGGATTGATAAATAAAAACCGATTACTTCTTTAGAAACCATTAACCATTAAGTAAACATATAATTTAAAAAAAAAAAATATTGTAAACAGTTGAAAATATGAGGAATTTGCACAATCAACTCCAAAAATGTGACGATACTCCTGATGAACATAGGCACACTTGGTATTAACCCAAAAGCTGGAATTATGTTACACAATACTAGGATAGTGCTGTGGACTTGGTTACGTGGTTATGTGGGTGATTAATTTTATCCACCTTGCAACCCTTATTCCACAGATGAAACACTGCTAGCCTATCTCCTCTAAAATTGTTAGACTGACAGATTTTCAGACCAGTCACTTTCCATAGTTTCACCAGTTCAGACCTTCACAACTAGGATTCATGGTGGCAAATCATCTCCAATCCCACTATGGTCCTTTGTTATAATTGTTATTATGTGGAACAGACTCCCGAGAGGATGCTTCCCTGGTCACTCAAATTTTGGTCTCTTCAAATCGAGAGTCAGCCGATATCTATCGAACATGTCCTTATACTATGCACTTCTTACTCGCTTACAACAATCTCGGTTGTTGACCATCTAGCTTGAGTGGCTCTTGGACCTTGTGCTGGGTGAACTAGAGTGAAAATGATATAGATGAGAAGAATGTGTTGATCGTAGCCATATGAATAGGAACACTTTAGATTAAAAAAGAAATAGACGACGGAACATTTCGTTGCTTAGCTATTCATTTCTGACAGAATCAAGAACGAGACGACTTTTTCTAAGTGTATTTTATAAATATTGTCAAGAATGCGGCTTCCGTTTCTCCCTCCAATTCAGCCATTGCTGTCATTAACAACAGGAGACCACGTGACGACTCGACAGACAGCAGTAGTAGTAGTAGTAGTAGTAGTGAAAAAATTATCAAACTACTGTCGCTCCCGCATTCAACCAAAGATATAACAATTCTTCTAAAAAGACTTCCACTACAGCTTCGAAGAATAACACACGTAAGAAAGCTTGTTTTTTTTCTGTGGTATTATAACTTACCATAAACGATCCGTTTGTCCGGCACGTGACTTAATTTGCCATCGCAAAATACAAGCAGGGTTCACATCAGACGTACTCCTGGTATTCTCGAATATGGCTGACAGTCGTAATCCGGAGAACATGCCGTAAACGAATACGGTGTCGTAAAGGAGTGTCGCAGTCCATCTCTTATTTAAGACATCTATCACTCGCATAAGTCCCTTAGACTCCCGCGAGGAGTTACGAGCCACAGCTTTCAAACATGTCAGGTGTTGCTACTCTGGATTCCGTCGTAAATAGATATTCTTGATCGGTTCTGAATTCAGATGTTTTTTTTCTCCTAGAATGATTGCAAGCCAAGGCTAAAGAATCTAGTCTATTTATTTAACCTATTATTTAACCCATAGCTGGGGTGAGAGATGGATTCAGACTTTCTGTGCTAAAAGAAAAGTAACAGAATCTACTAGAATTCGAACTGAGAGCTTAAATTCATATTCCCAGTGGCTAACTATTAAACCACTTGCACATTGAGTCTTTAGAAATATATCTTAATTAAATATTTATAAAATAGCATAAATCCTTTTTTTTTTTTTTCATTCTTTAATTTGAATATTCATTTTTAGGAAATCATGCGAACGATCGAAGGTTCGATATGGAGTTCGATAATTGAAAAATCTGAAACCACTGAACTACTGATTGTTTAAATCCAACAATCCGATAATAGTTAATTTTTTGTCTGTTAGTAGCAGCAGTTATGAACAAGATATGCCACAGTGTTTGCGCAAATAAATAAAATACAACCACTGTATTGTTTTTTATGAAAATGTATTTTTCCTTGATTTGTTTTGATTTAATCTAACCCGTAATTCAGAAAATAATTCAATTTAGAGAGAAATAAAATACCTCAAACTTGAGCCGAGGGAATTGCAATTTAAATGTGTCTGTTCGATTTCAGAGAGTAAATAGAAAACAAAATTAAACTCTTGTTATATGATTACAAAATCGAGGAAAATCTTTTTCTTTCCTGAGGAATCCAATATTGACAGGGCCACATTATATAGACCTGCAAAATGTTATTTAATTCACTTGTACGATTTCCCGGTTAGGATCAAAGTGTAGTATCTGTGCTTTGTGAGTTTCCATGCTGGCTTCTGTCGAACTCACTAATGCAGAGAGGCACTCGGAGGAAGCTTTCAAGGTTTCCTTCGGGGAGGTAGACAGGACCTGAACCCGTCTAGGCGGGTTCAAATGTCATATTTTTGGCCGAGCGTACGGGCTCGCGGGCTACCCACATTAAACCGGTCTTGTGCCACATTCGATCCACGTGGGTGGATTGATAAATACTCAAGTTTTGTACGGCCCGGTTAGGATCAAAGTGTAGTATCTGTGCTTTGTGAGTTTCCGGGCTGGCTTCTGTCGAACTCTCTAATGCAGAGAGGAACTCGGACGAAGCTTTGCCGAAGGGCAAGGTTTCCTTCGGGGAGGTAGACAGGACCTGAGCCCGTCTAGGCGGGTTCAAAGGTCATATTTTTGGCCGAGCCTACGGGCTGGCGGGCTATCCACATTAAACCGGCCTTGTGCCACATTCGATCCTCGTGGGTGGATTGATAAATACTAAAGTTTTGTACAGGGAAACATCAAGTAGCTTACCTAATGTCTTTGGGTGAATGGATAGCTGTGATGTGACATAACCTATAAACCTATTGAGCTGGTTTGATTGCAGAAACAAAATTTTCTATACCTGTACCAATTTACGGCAAATTATCAAATGAAAAATGACATGAAGCTATCCAATGCAACTACCATGTACCCCAAAACTCAGTGAATGTGAATTCGACAATTTTCATTATAGTCCCAAGTGACTAGAAATATTAATCCTTAAATTTTATTATCTGTCTATATTTCTGAGATGAAGCGGTATGTACACTATCTAGATTATTCGGACTATTGTCCTCATCTTTGTTGTCATATTTATCACAACGTTTCAGCCATTGTACGCTCCAGCCTTCTACAGGTCGTTGGAATGTCGAACTGAAACCTTTATTTCGCTCGCTGGGGTAGACTGTTTTAGTTCCACGTCTAATGGATGTCAGTTATCAGTTATCTCTTGCTAATTCCCCTCTCCAAGTTCTTCACTGCCTTAGCCAGGTATTGAACTCACACTCTTTGGGTCCAGTCACTGGATCTAACTAACGTGCCATGAATAAATATGGCAACAAAGATGAGGTCAATAGTCCGAAAAATGTAAATAGTTTAAATATTATTGTTAAACATTTATCAATTACTTATTGTCGACAGAAATATGGTTCTGACATTGTTTAAGGCAATATATATATATATATATATATATATATATATATATATATATATATATATATATATATATATATATATATTCGACGTATGTGGGTCAAGCAGCTCAGTTCCTAGGAAGTGACAGCCAGACATTAGAACATATGTTTTGATTATAGTGGTGAAGGCTTTGTGCAGGACCATCTACACATTTTGAAGGGCCGAATACAGTAACCTGATGCACTACGTGCTACAAGGTCCCCAAATGACCCTCCGCAGGTTTTGAATTCGGAGTTATCCTTCTCCTAGACTAGTTGCCACCCAAGGCTATAGATACCCATATATAAATTTGTAGCCTCTGTCTGTTATCGAACTTCTCCTACGGTTTTGGAGATAGAACGCCATAAACACATATATTCTGAAACTATATTACCCAGGGTGCTTGGATAAGGAGCATACCCCTACCGCGCTGAAAAATGTGTTCCCTTTGATTTAAATTAAATTTAGATTTGAACAAGGGAATGACTCCTATGCAAAATATAGAAGGAGAAAGCGAGAAGATGGAGGTCACATTGGCAAGATCATTTTGATTAAAGGAAATCCCCGGGGCCCACAAGACTCTGACTAATTTTTTTTCCCCTTTGATTTAAATTTGGACAAGGGAATGACTTCTAGGGTACTTGGATAAATAAATTTCATTTTGATCAAAGGGAGGCCCATACCCCCAGTGAAATTTTATCCGTTTGATTTAAATTTAAATTTAAACAAGGGAATGACTCCTATCCAAAACATAGAAGGAGAAAGCCAGAAGATGGTGGTCACATTGGCAAGATCATTGAGTAATTTTGAAATGCATCATTTTTCTCCACAAATTATAACAATGATTTAAAATCAATCATCATTTTCTTACCAAAAAAAAGTTGTGTGACACGTAGAAAGGCGCGGGTAATTCGGCTAGTGTACATAATAATTGTGCTTGCCTCTTTCTTCGTTAGTTAGTTCCTTAGTTCGCACGACCGTTACGCCCTGCCAATACCCTATAAATAATGAACTATTCCGTTTTGATCATGTGGGAAAAGGAGAAGAGAAACTACTTAATTTTAGTGAAAGAAAGAAAGAAAGAAAGGAGGAAGGGAAGACAGAAGTGTTTAACGGCTGTTTCAGTGAAATAGAAAATGGCGTCATTATCAAAGTGTGTTGATTTGGACCCCCTTACTTCTTAAAATAACGACCAGCATTCATATTTATGATTGTTATTTCAATGTTTTGTTAAAGTTGTTAAGCTCAAATATTTCACGATGTGATAGGGGGGGATATTTTAGTGTCATAGAACTCGACATGAGATTACTGAATCACTAAGGTTCAAGATTTATCAGAAAATTCAAATAGGAAAGCCATACAATTTTTCACTGGTATTTCTAGTAAAAGTAAAGGAGGGGATGCCAAGACGTGTCTCTTTTCCCTTAATACACCAACGAACCACTTGTTGCATACAACTATCTCTAATACTATCTCGAGGTTATTTCTAGTTAAATAAAAGAAAAAAAAATGTTCTTCATGCGATAAATATTACATTCTAATCCTCGGTAAAGACCATAACGCTAAATAAAACATTAACAAATAACGCGAAAGAATATTAGGGTGACTTGCTGTCACATGATCTCCAATGATCTCTACTAGATACTGCTGTTGTAAATAGTCACTGATTACCAATAACAAGAAACACTCGCTGTCAAATGAGGTCTGCTCGATATTATTGCTACAAATAATGCGAAAGAATACAGATAAGACTGCTGGCGCAATGAAAAGATCTGTTGTCACTTGATCTCCCCTCTTAGTTCTTGTTTGAAGACGTAAATATTATTGGTTTTCTCATTAGGCTTTGATTTTTCAATTTTGATATTTTTGAACCTTGGATACTTCCGCCGTTAGAACAAGTGCGTGTAGCTTTGTCTTAATTTCAAAACCAATTCTTCTTAGGTCTCCAATGCGACATGCATTTAAAATAATCGATAAACGATTTTAAAATGGAAAGTTCGGTCTTTACATTTGGGTCAAAGAATGAACGTAAATTTTGTTTTATTCTTTTGTTTTTTTCTTTTTTGTAAATGATGGCACATAAAAAAAATATATATTAATTTGAATAAATGAATAAAATCACAAAATACTTTACTTTTTCAACTGGAGGACATACACGCCAAACAGATGCAAATTCACTTACCTGAAATTAAAAAAACAAAACAAAAGAAAACGATGTATTACTTCAGAACAAGTAAAAGAAGAAAAAGAACAACCACCACCGCCATCACGACAGAAACAACAACAAAAATAATAATAATAATAATAATAATAATAATAATAATAATAATAATAATAATGCAGATTCAGTAATAAATATCCAGAAACAATTGACCATCTTGTATCAGGTTTCGCGGTATTGGCATCCACTGAATATAAAACTCAGCATGATAGATTGGCCAATATCTGCACTGGAAAATCTGCAACTTCTACAAAAAGGTGACTGAAAGAAATTGGTATGAACATCACACGAACCCAGATAGGGATTTCACCACATACACAGACAGAACAATCAATAATAATAATAATAATAATAATAATAATAAAAACCACCCAAACCCGGTTACAGAGATAGGACCTGTTACAATTCTATGGGACTACACAATACACACTGACAGAACAATCAATACCAAAGACCACAAACAAAAACAGTGCCTCTTTATTGATATGACAGTCCCTGCTGACGATATTCAAAAAGCTGTCAAAATACAAGGACCTTGAAATAGAAATCTCAAAAATGTCGCGGATGGGAACATCAACAATCCCTGTTGTAGTTGGTGCCCTAGGACTGGTTGGAAAATATTGCAGTAGACTAATTGAAGGGATTCCTGGAAGTCCATGCCTCAAGGAGATACAAAAAATTTTTCTGACAAGTACAGCCCACACTTTACGAAGGGCTTTATTTATGTAATATTATTTTTTTTTGTCAGTGGAAAGTTTCATGATTCCATTTCTTACCTTAGGTATCTGGGCGGGACCCGGAAAGAAATGTGTAAACGCCAGAAATCAAAGAAAATAATAATAATAATAATAATAATAATAATAATAATAATAATAATAATAATAATAATAATAGCTGTGATAAATAAACAATTGACCATCTTGTATCAAGTTGCACGGTATTTCATGGTATTGGTACGCACTGAAGAGCACCCAGACCTAGTTACGGAGACAGGATCTGTAACAATTTTATTTGACTTTACAATACACACAAACAAAACAATCAAGGCTAATCTCCCAGAAATCGTGATAAAAGACAGAAATGTGCCACTTCTTATTGAGATAAAACTATCAAAATACAAGCACCTTGAAATCGAAATCTCAAAAAATGTGGCCTAAGAGAACATCAACAACTCCAGTTGTAGTTGGAGCCCTCAGATTGATTGGAAAAGATTCCAACAGACTCGTTGAAGAGATTCCTGGTAACACATGCCTTAAAGAAATACAAAAAAAAAAAAAAATTCTGATGAGTCCAAACCACACTTTACGAAGGGCTTTATCTATGTAAAATGTGTGTGTGTGTGTATTTTGTAAATTGCTCAGTTTAAAATGCCATGATGCCATTTCCGACGTTAGGTTTCGGTGGCGACCCGGAAACAAATGAATACACACCAGAAATCAAAGGAAATAATAATAATAATAATAATAACATTATTATCATTATTAATAACAACAACAACAACAACAATAATAATAATAATAATAATAATAATAATAATAATAATGATATTAATAATAATATTAATATTAATAATAACATTATTAATAATATTATTAATAATAATAATAATAATAATAACTAATTATCATTAATACAATATTGGAAAAGATGGAAACAAGGAAAAGAAACTTATCGATAGCATGGATCGACTACAGAAAGGCGTTCGACAGTGTACTACATTCATGGATAGAGAAGAGCCTGAAAATATACAGAGTATGTCCCACAACGGTCAAATTCGGAAAGCATGGAAAACTGGAAAATTACACTAAACCTAAACCATACAAAGACGTCATTAACATCGAGATCAATCAACATCAAAAACGGGATCTTCCAAAGAGATTCATTGTCACCATTACTCTTCTGTCTTTTATTTCCGCCACTCAGCTGCCTTCAGAACATCAGTAGATAAGAATACAAGAGACAATATGGTAAACGGAATTACTCATTCTATATTGATGATTTTAAAAAGGTTTGCTAAGGATGCCAACAAACAAAAGAACCTACTCATTGTCAAAACCTTCGGCGAAGATATTAGGATGGAGTTCGGAATCGACAAATCTGCCAAAGTCACCCTCAAAGGTGATAAAATAATAATAAAAGAAACAGATTTAGACCTTGATAGGAACAACAAGATTAAGAAACAGCATGTATGGAGCCAATGCATGAGTGTCCATCAACGCATTATCGATTAGTCTAGTGTCGTAGAATGACCTGCACCTGAAATTTATTTAAGTGAGAAAGGTTTGTGCATTCCCAGTCCCACTCTCTTGTCCAATGCCTGCCATCTGCTTTTTGGTGCAAAGCCTGCCACGAGATAAGCGACGTGCAAGGATGCAGGGTATATTTCGGTGTGACCTTTTCCTAGATAGGTCGCCTTGCAAAGCTCCTATTTGCCCATCAAGCTTTGCCTCCAGGTTAGTTTTGAATTCAGAGTTTTCCTTTTCCAGTCTGTTCTGCTATTTATTTAACCATCGGCGGGAGAGAAGAGGATTCGTTCTTTTCCCAAGTGTATTAATACATAAGTGAAAGTCATGGATCCGATGCCTCAATCCGAGCAGCTCTCCATTACTCCACCGTGTCTTCTCTTGGGAACCAAAATGATACATACTAATACTTAGGAATTAATGAAGGAGACGGAACTAGAAATCTATCAGCACTTTAGCTATACCCGTAGTAAAATACAGCTTCAACATTATTAAATGGAAGTTGAATGACATTAAAAGATTAGATACCAAGACCAGAAAAATGGTTACCCAAAATCAGATATTGATAGGCTGTACGTACCAAGAGCTTTAGGAGACCAATGTCTAATCCAACTTGAACTCTAAAAACTACAACAATCAGATTGGAAGCATACCACACAAAACAAATGACCCTTTCCTAGAAATAGTGAAAGACCAAATCCACTCCATCAACAAAGAAGCTGCATTCTTCAAGAAACAGCTTAATGTACCTGAAATCCTACGAACAAAAAACAAAGCAAATACCATGTATGCCAGATGAGTGAAACAGAAAGCAAAACAACTTGGCCAAATGAAGTTACAGAAAAACTGGGAGGACGAGGTGCTGCATGGCAAATGCATAAAAAGAACGAAAGAAGCAGATGTGGACCAACAGAAAACACATCAGTGTCTGAGGAGCACCGGGTTAAAAGCTAAGACAAAGGGCCTAATTACTGCAGCTCTACAGATAAACTACGGATTTAGACTTTGATATGAACACCAAGATTAAGGAACTAAACCAAGATGATACATAAAAAATACTTAAGAATTATAGAAGGAGATGGAATACAACATTGAATTACGACGACAAAGATCCAAAAAGAATTTTATAGAAGAGTGCGTCTGATACTAGAAAGCGAACTTAATGGGCGAATAACATGAAGACTATCAACACCTTAGCGAAAAAATTAGGATGAAGGTCGAAAGTCATATTAAAGTGTAGTAATCTAATGGCCATTTAGACATTGCTATTAACAATAAGATTAATGAACTGTATGCCTGTAGCCAACGCATGAGTATTGCAATGACACATTACCGATGAGTCCTTTCGTGAGAGTAGACCCTATAGTAACATACAGCCTCAACATTATTAAATGTAACTTGAATGATATTAAAAGATTGGACGCCAAGACCAGAAAAAGGCTTACTCGAATGAGGATGGACCACCCGAAATCAGATGTTGATAGGCTGAAAGTATCAAGAGCTTTAAGAGGCCGAATTCTAATCCAACTTGAACTAACTCTAAAAACTATAACAATGAAATTGGAAGGATGCATCACAAAAACCAATGTCCCTCTCCTAAAAATAATAAAACAACAAACCCACTCCACCCACAAAGAAGGTGAACTCTTCAAGAAACAGCTTAATATACCTGAAATTCTACCAATCAAAGCGACTACCATCTACGTTAAAGGAAAACAGAAAGGAAAACAACTTACGTCATTAAAAATATTTGCTGGCTTTAAATAACCTGCAAAGGTTTGATAAACCGTAAACGTTGAAGCAATCAATGAAATACTGATCAGCTGTATGTAAAAACTACCGTGGCCAATATGTGAGGGATCAGTTTATATAGTTATTATAATTTACTTTTGATCCCCCACTTTATATCCACATGATAATTTCTTATTTGTTTATTAAGTTCTGATTAGGTATGAATCCATCTTTTCTCCCCCCCTCCCAGCCGTGGATTAATTAGCAAAAAAAAAAAAAAAAAAAAAAAAATGGAAGGATGTCAAATACCTAATGAGGTAACGAAAGAAGCAGATGTGGACCAAAAGGAAGCACATCAGTGGCTGAGGAGCATCGATGTTGAAAGCTGAGACAGTAGGTCTAATTATTGCAGTCCAGGACCAAAATCTCGCAATCATTCTATCAATGTCACACTATCAAGTACGGAACTAACCCGAAATTCAGAATCTGCGGAAAATATGATGAAACTGTCGACTATATTATCGCATGATGTCCGGAACTAGCAAAAAATGAATATATCTACAGACATAAGAAGATAGCGTATGCAGGAAGCACAAAATCGAAATCACTGAGAGACTGTATGACGGCCAACCAGACACAGTAACTCAAAACAACGTTGTAACTATCCTCTGGGACATTCCAATTCAAACCGACAAGGAAATAAAAGCCAACAGACCTGACATTGTTATAAAAAACAAGAAATTCAGGAAGTGCGTGATTGTTGACATAACAGTACCATTTAAGATAAACACTTCCAGGAAAATTATCGCGAAATTATCCAAATACAAGGACCTGGAGATCGAGATTAACAGGATGTGGGGAATGAAGTCTTAGACTGTCGTACCAATAGTAATTGGAGCACTGGGCCACGTGAGGAAAAGAATGGAAAATCCGAGGTACAAGTTGCCCAGCAAATCGCCATACTAGGAACATCACATATGCTAAGACAAGCGCTATCAAATGACAATTTTTCTTATAGGGGCCAAGGTCCATAGTTTGGACCCAGCTCTACAGGATACAAAGCAGGAAACATAACATACATAAACAACAATAATAATAATAATAAAACCACATGAACAAAATATGCTTTCTTATTGGCATGGCAGTCTCTGCAGATTGCAATGTATCTTTGACAACCTTCAAAAAACTATCAAAATCCAAGGATCTTGAACTGGAAATCTAATAAATGTGGCACATGAGAACATCCATAATTCTTGTTGTAGTTGGAGCCCTCTGACTGATTGGAAAAGGTTCCGAGAGACTCATAGAAGGAATTCCTGGTACCACACACCTTAAAGTAATACAAAAAATGTACTCACAAGTACATCTGATACATTACAGCTTTTTATATGTAAAGAATGTGTGATCTTATTTTTTTTTATTTTACAAAAATGATCAGAGGAAAATATCATGAAGTCATTTCTGGCCTTAGTTCTCTGGTTTGGACCCGGAAGGAAATGTGTATACAAGTGTAATGCAAAGAAACAATAATGATTATTGGATACAAACTCGCGCCCCGCCCCCCCCCCCCAAAAAACCCCCCAGAAAATCTATTCAATTTGTAAATGAAAAGGAGACGATGAAACACATTATCAGAATGTATCAAATTATCCCAGAAAGTCTATAGAAATGGTCATGACTAGGCGAAGAATATGATCAAGTGAGAACTGTGCAAGCTATTACATTTTTACTACGAACACACTAACCGTATATACTCGAGCCAAAATCTCGTCGAGTTAATGAAACATAAAATTCTTTTAGACTTTGAGATTCAAACGGATTCCCCAATCAAGGGCCTTTCCAAAATCTAAACAGACTTAAGAACCAGGACACTTTTGTTAGAAAGAAAAGTTCGTTGGACTGCTATATCGTATCAATTCTTCCAGGGCAGATGCGTACTGCCTTCTACACACCCTGAACTAGAGCGGGCGTCAGACAAGACTGATTGATGGCTCCAGCCATTAGAGACCATCGATAGCTTATTAACAATTGCTTTTTTTTTTACCTATGTTATATACGTTACAAATTGAGCACCTCGCGGAGCTGTAATGATTAGCTAGGTTGTCACGCTCGGGCATTTACGACTAAGTAGTGAGTTCGATCCTCACTGGGTGTCCCATACTTTCGACCTTGTGCCACATCTAAGCTACGCTTGGAAAATCATTATACATTACATATTAAGCTAAGCGCAATTGACTGTTAAAGGATGAACATTTTCTGAGGATTTTGATATCATTCATGAGTTTTATTTTTCGTCCACATCCGTGAATTTTTTGTCCCTCATGCTGTTTCAAAATTATACCATATAACGTTCAGTATTTTATCTTGAATGGTGAATGTGTTTCAGTTATTCAACCTTTTAACAAGAGAAATCTCATGTTGATTTTTAAAAAGTTTCCCCTAAACATTGTTGAGTTATGTAAGATGTAATGATCTGTTATGGTTCAAATAAATTAATTTGTTTTGCTCATGCCAAGTCTTGAAAAAATATTATATAAAGTTCACTATTTTTTATCCATAATGTTAAATGTATTTAAATTATTCAACTATTCAACAAGAGAAATCCCAGTTAAAAACTATTCAACAAGAGAAATCTCAATTAAAAATTGCTTTAAAACTTTTTTTTTAAGATGGAATGATCTATTATGGCATGTCTCTAATTTGTATTTAGATACATTGTGTTTATTTTCAATTTTTCTAGTTGAATTGTTCACCTATATTGCATATGATCCATTATTGTACATAATTAGATTACAAGAAAATCTGTATTTTATATGAATACTATCTTAAGATTTAACAGAGAGGTGGGGCTCATATATATTCGCGGGGGGTATCATAAATTCGGTATGGACCAGCGAAACGCTTGCACCGGCCCTGAATCCTTCTACATAGCAGTGGATGATGGACAATTCTTCACACAAGGTAAAGAGACTTGAGACACCAGAAATGCGTTTTCATAGAAAAATGCCGAGAATACCATGGACGGGGTATGTGAGCAATGAGGAAGTTTTAAGGAAAATGGAAACAAAAAAGGTTGCTTATAATCCTAAAGAGACAAGCGAAATTTCTAGGAGACATAATGAGGAAAGAAGGTTTGGAGAATTAGAAACTGACTAGACATATTGCTGACAAGAGGGGTAAAGAGACTCATCGAGTAATTTATCTAATGAGCGTTTGTTTAAATGGATAGAAGAACAGGGAATAGAAGGGATAGAAAGGTGACCAGGATTACTTAGAGATACAAAGAAGAGGAAGTTGTGGGGAGCCATGATTGCCACCGTTCGGAAAGGCCAGGGCGCATAGAGGAATCGAGATAAAAAAGACTGGACCTTATAGTCGTAAACTATTCGAATCAAACATGCCTGATGATAGATTTCATTGTTCGGCTGACCAGAGAGTCAATCTCATGGCACGTCAAAAGCTAGTTAAATATCTCGACCCTTGCTAAGGGGTTGATAAAGCTTTAGAATGTGGAGGCGAGTGTCATAACGGTAATTATCATAGCAGTAGGGAGGCACGGTGGAGTAATGGATAGCTGCTCGGATTGAGGAATCGGAGAGCCGAGTTCGAATTCCAGTCGAATCCATTGCATTCACTTACGTGCTAATACCCTTGGGAAAGCTGAATCCTCCTCTTCTCCCCAAATAGCGGGACAGGCCGGGTCCTATAGCTTTGGATGGCAACTGGTCTACCGCAGAAAGAAATAGCAACCTACTGCTGGTAAAATCTGCCTCGTCAGTCATGTATCGAAAGATACATGATCGTCTAAGTGTGTATCGCTCATGGCACCTAACTGACTGGGTAGAAGGAAGTTGCTTTTTTTTTACGATCGCACATCCATTCTATTTATTTATGGCCGGTGTGGTCACCCTCAGAATCTCACAATTGTCGTTCATGGTGACATTGAAGAAAGAATAGTGTAATGACTTGGTGATTCCTTTTGCAGGGAGAAATAATAAGGTTAAACAGTTCTCCTCGTAGAGGTTGATATGTTTTTGAAGTTAACTTGTAAACTTTGCCAAAAGAGGCAAGACGTACAAGGAAGCAGGTGGTTTAATATCAGAATTAAATTTCCTTCTACTAAACTGGTTGCCATCCAAGGCTATAGAACCTAGTCTGTCCTGGTATTTTGCCCGTAGTTAGTCAGTCTAGTATGAAGCCGAATAATAAAACATCTTTTTTTCTTTTTGTTTTAATCAATAGAGCGATGTATATTTTTATTTCTATGAAAAAAAACAAAACAAAAAAAAAGAAACAAACAAAAATAAATAAATAAATAAACAAAAAAAAAATCCCGTTTTATCTCGTTCCTGTTATTCAACCCTTCATATTTTTTTTTAGAACTCGACAAACAATTGTTCTTTGAGGACAATTTGAGCGGCACAATTGCCGAAGTGGGTTGGACAAAAAATTCAAACCAGAACACAAGGTGAGTTGGGGTCAATGTCAAAACCAACAGAGTAACGAAAAAGCAAATAAATAAATAGCCATCGAAGTATATTCTCTTTCGTTCTCTCACTCCATATATATATATATATAATGAAAAAATGACTATAATTTATATTGGACTTATTTATTATTGCTATCTGGCGAATAATAACTCCTCTTCTCTTTCATTCCAGCTACTGTTTGATGTTTTAAAACCATCAATATTTTTGACTTATTCCGCTCCAGTTGCCAATGGTTAAAGCAACGAACAAGCGAGCTAAGGGTTGAAATCTACTCTTTGATATCAACAACTTACATCAATATGATGCACTCGCGTTTTTGCTGAGGTAGGAAAGTGAATGGGTCACGTGATATAACTTTTTCATCGATTGTGAGATCAGCCTTCTTATAGTAGGTCTAACAATGCCTATTTTAGATTTGACACAAGGTCGAAAGTATGGGGCACCTAGTGATGATCGAACTCACAATTCAGTCGTAATGGATATAGCCAGACAAGATGGCTGACCTTTACACCACGACGAAACGTCCAGTGGTTATTTTATATATATATATATATATTAGTATAGCTTCGATGTGGCCCATGCCGAAAATATGGGCCACTCAGTGAGTATCGAACTCCCGATTCAGTCGTAATAGATCTAGCGAGACTAGATTGCTAATTATTACCCCACCTCGAAGTTCTCAGGATTGAGAGGGAACTTATGAACACTTCGCATTCACGATAGCTCCGTATAGCTTCGATGTGGCCCAAGGCCGAAAATATGGGCCACTCAGTGAGGATCGAACTCCCGATTCAGTCATAATTGATCTAGCGAGACTAGATTGCTAATTATTACCCCACCTCGAAGTTCTCAAGATTGAGAGGGAACTTATGAACCCTTCGCATTCACGATACCTCCGTATTTTTGCCCCGGGCATTAACAGATGGTAATACGTGGACTGGGCTGACATTTCAACGTTTTTTTTTGTTTTGTTTTTTTGTTTTTTATAACGGATGTTTGAGTTTCTTTCTAAAAAGAGTCTCAGTTTGTTTGGTTGACCTTTACTCTTAGTGATGGCCCCAAGGCCGAATCTCATGTCTATCACGAAACATAAACGTAACAGCTCTATGATTATAAAGTTGAAATATTAACTCACACAGACAATTAAGTGTCTATCAGCTACATGATTTAGTCTACTGGAAAGAAAACGTTTGTTGATAGGAAGACAGGACAGAAAATAACAATTCCATCACGTCAGTGATTCAAATAAGTTAATAAACACTCGGAATATTATGAATAACACAGAATGATATTATGAAATTACAATGTATATACAGGGTACGATCGATAAATTGCCACCATTTTATTTTTTTAATTTCGCGCATGCGCATTGATTATTTTCCCCTATGTCGACTGCAAAGTATAGTAAGGTCAGTTGGACACCATCTTTAAGAAAACAAGCACCATGACGCAATTCACTCCGCCAGAAATTTGTAAACGGCACACTGTTTGGGTGTCAATCTGAGGACAGTGAAGAGGAGTCGGAAAGAGTTGGATGAGTCTAATGGTGATTACGAAGGTGTTTGGAATGATCACACGTAATGGCAACATTATGCCTTCTTTCAGCTTCCCACATGGCCTCACATTCAACACTGTGGGCTAAAACAAGAGCCTTGAGGAGGTATTACTGCCTTGGGTCAAGATCGTGGCCGCTGGAAGACTCTGTGTTTGGCATCAGGACTCTGCACAATGCTACATAACTAGAACCTAGTCATAACTGTCAGATAATTTCTTCGACCACATCACACATCTGGCCACCTGACTTTCCAGCCTGTAACCCTCTTGATTATTATGTGTGGGGCGCAGTTGAGAAAGACAGCAACAAAGATAGACTGAAGGTACATATCGATGGGTATGTGTACATATATGTACAGTTATCCCCAAAAAGTAAAGACTCTAATATATGTATAAAGAGGGCTCAATTCCAATAGTAGAGCAATAATTATTTATTATAATTTTTTCAAATAGACAGCAATTTACTCTCTACAAAGATGCAACTTTGTTTCAGTGAATTTCAATTGCACTTCGACTGGTGAGAACCAAAGTGGTTATGAACAATTCAGTTTCTAAGCAAGTCGTATGTGAAACATCAGTTCCTTTTGTCCATTTATTTGAAAAAATATATATAAAGGCAAAAAGGTGACGGAATCCAGCGATCCCACGATACATCAAAGTTTTATTAATTTACAAAATACTTTCATTGATTACAAAACTAGTAGCGATAGCTCCAGCCTAAATATATGCAATTCAGCTATGGCTTATTTTCTTTTAAATAACCAAAAATGTTCCCAATTACTACAATAACTACCGTTTGAATTTATCCCTCCTTCCTTTTTCATCGTATCACTATCTCCTATTCCTACTTTTCTTCCGCCATCCCTCACTCTTAGAAGGCTGGGAAATATTGTGCCTACACCCACGACTGTTATTGTCGAAAAGAAATTTTTCAACTCTGTCCATCATTTTAACAACTCAACCGTCCTTCACCAAACTGCTATCAACAACCAACATTGTTTCACTCCGTCACCTTTCGCCTTGAGGATTTTTTTTTTTACAAATATATGGACAAAAGGAAGTGACGATTAACATGCGGTTTGCTTACAAAATTGTTCATTATCATTTTTGGTACTCACCAGTCGAGGTGCAACTGAAATGCACTGAAACAAATTTGCATCTTTGTAGTGAGTAAATTGTTTTTGTCTATATGAAAAAATTATAAATAAATAATTATTGCTCTACTATCGGTATTGAGCCCTTTTTGATTTAACACTGTGAACGCTTGAATTTAAATATTATTTTCGTTCTCATTGTTTCCGATACATACATACATACATACATACATACATATATATATATATATATATATATATATATATATATATATATATGTATGTATTTTACAGTAAGTTTCATGCTGTAGAGAGCCTGTAGGCTACTTGACCTAAAGGGTTTTACATTAAGGAGAAGTTTATATGGATAGGAAGGGAAGATAACTGTTAACTCTAGACTTGAACAGGTTCAGATTGTAGTGAGAGGGAAAGCGTACTCTTGGGATTTTCTCTCTCTCCTCTCCTCGCTCTCTCCCCCTCTCTCTTTCTCTCTCTCCCTTTCCCTCTCTCTCTCTCTCTCTCTCTATATATATATATATATATATATATATATATATATTTTCGAACCTGTATCCTATACAGAACCGTCATTTAGCTTGATGTGCCTTAAATTTGACCTTGCTAACCGAACGCTCCCCTGTGGCCAAACCGGTAAAGGCACGTCAAGCTAAATGACGGTTCCGTATAGGATACAGGTTCGTATCCTGTCGGAGGACGAATATTTTCTCTGAAAATTTCTCGGAAATTCAGGCCGGTAAATGTTTTTTAATACTGTTCATTATAAACAGAGTATTTACATAAATATTTGTATATATTGTGATTTTCTTTCTTCCTTTAATGATAATGTTATTAAGCTTATCAGACGTTATGAAAAGAATTGACATAACTTAAATAGACAACACATGTCTATATTATTTAATGAAACATGTATGAAAGAAAAAATGCTGCCTAAATACACACACACAATATATATATATATATATATATATATATATATATATATATGGGGAAAATGTATGACAAAGTGGAGAAAATTTAGTTGTGACGCGTTGCGCATGTGTAGTCGCGCTAACATAACAAATTTACTCCGATGAAGTCATGAAGAACGAAACACGTCACAAGTAAATTTTGTTCCATTTTTTTCCATACAATTTTACCAATACTCTTCCTGATATAAAAAATATATATCGTTATCATATATATATATGTATATATGTGTGTGTATAATACCAATGTCGACCTAAAGTAAGTCGTTAATAATAACCATAAGGCGATATTATTAGGTTGGTGCAAAACTAATATCGGTTTTTGACGTTAAAAAATACGTTAAAAACCGACATTATTTTTGCACCAACCTAATATAAAATATTAATCAATTTAAATATCCTCAGAATCAGAAAAGTGAGTGATAAAAAAAAAAAAAAACGTAAATTAATTTAAAAAAAAAGTATCAACTGATATATTTTGCCGACTTCATTTCATTTTTACAGATGGTTGCACGTTGAAATCTAATAAATTTATGTTTTTAAAAGAGGTTATTGATTTCTCAAAGAACATATTTGAACATAGCCAAGGCGAATCACTTATCTGGGGATTTCACCATCAGGGAAGAACATATCAACTACGGATAATGAATTATTAGTGGAAATCTTGAGAAAAAATTAACCGTGTCTTATAAAGAACAAGGCGATCTCACTGCAACCTACATGGCACTAGAATGAATAACGTATTTATTGTAACGCACTTGAAAGAATACATGCATTATATGTATATGTGTATGTGTGTATGTGTATGTGTGTGTGTGTGTGTGACAAAAATTATTAGGAGGATTTGAGATAATTATAATTCCGTCATCGAGACTAGAAAAAACCATAACAGAATGCCGATTCCTCCTATGTTTGGGACTCATCAGCAGTGCGTATCCACTACCGAGAATTGAACCCTGGACAGTTACATTGACAGGCAAACGTCATACCAACAGGCATCGGTAACGAGGAGGCAGCGAACTAGACTCGATATTGCGCCGCTCGTTCACATATTCCGTAGTGGAACTCACCAAAATTTCCTTTACCCATAGGACTGTGCCTCCGAGAGCCACGGCTAATATCACCAAGTTGCTCCATCCAGAGCATTAGAAGCGGTTCAAGCAAGGATATACAAATTATAGAAATTAAGGAGGATTTGAGATAATTATAATTCAGCAATTCATCGAGTCTATATATATTTATATGTGTGTGTGTGTTAGAAATTATTAGAAGGATTTGAGATAATTATAATTCAGTAATTCATCGAGTCTATATATATTTATATGTGTGTGTGTTAGAAATTATTAGAAGGATTTGAGATAATTATAATTCAGTAATTCATCGAGTCTGAAAGAAACTTCAACAGAATGGACGGCCGATTGGGACTCATCAGGAGTGCGCATCCACTAACGAGAATTGAAACCCGTACAGTTACGATAGGAGGCAAACGCCATACCAACTGTACCAACGGACCTCGCTAACGGAGAGGTAACGAATTAGACTCGATATACCGCCGCTCGATCACATATTCCGTGGTGGAACTCATCCGAGTTTCTCCTTACCCATAAGACTGTGCCCCCCCCCCCCCGCCACGAACCACGACTACTATCACCAAGCCGCACAATGAATTACAGGACGGAACGGCCGTCCAGTGCTTTCTGTGTTCTGTTGAGGTTTCTTCTAGACTAGATTACTTAATTATAATTATCACAAATCTTCCTAATAATTTCTATCACTTGTATATTCTTGTTTGAATCGGTTTTAAATGCTCTGGATGGAGCGACTTGGTGATAGTATTCTCGGATGCTGATGAGTCCCAAATATCGGATAAAACGGCAGTACAGTGCTTTCTGCATTCTGTTGAGGTTTCTTCTAGACTCGAAGAATTAATTATGATCATCAAATCCTCCTAATTATTTCTCTCTGTAAATATCCTTGCTTGGACAGGCTTCTAATGTTCTGGAGTGAGCGGCTTGGGGATAGTAGTCGTAGCTCGGGGAGGCACAGTCCGATGGGTAAAAGAGAAACTCGAAGAAGTTACACCACAGAATTTATGATCGAGTCTGATTTCGTTACATCTCGTTGGTACAGTTGTTATGGCGTTTGCCTCATGTTGTAAGTGTTCGGGTTTCAATTCTCGGCATTGGATGCGCACTGCTGATGAGCCCCAAATATAGGACGAAACGGCCGTCCAGTGCTTTCTGTATTCTGTTGAGGTTTCTTCTAGACTCGATGAATTACTTAATTATAATATATATATATAAAGAATATATAAATTATATGTGAGAAGATATGGAAGAGAATCCAACAGAATGGTGCAGACAGTTCGAAAATTTACTTAGCAATTGATCTATTAACTCGGTATTTACCCGAGTTCGCCACAGAGCGGGATGTGGCAGAAGGCGGGTTTAACGAGGGTTTATCCAGGCCCGAGCAGAAATTTCCCGTAAACCTTGTAATAAGGGGATCGGGTTTGTCTACCTCACCAAACGAGACTCTGCCCTTCGGCATAGCCTCGTCTGGGTTTCCTCTCTGCCTTAGGACAGAGAGTTCGACAAAAACTAGCGCGCGTCAATGACCTGATTCTGACTCTCCTCAATTTCGCTTAACTCAGCTTATTTACATAAACGGACGATTCCCTTCATTTATCTCCTATATGACATAAAAATATTAGGTTGGTGGAAAAATAATGACGTAATAATGTCGTTTTTTGACGTTCAAAAATACGTCAAAAAACGACATTATTACGTCATTATTTTTGCACCAACCTAATAAATTAGGTTCTCTCACTAAGCGAGAGGGAAAGATAGAATAAATATGGAAATGGGGAAAGAAAAAAAAATAGTCGAGATGAAAAAAAAAAAAAAAATGGGCCCAAAAACAAACTGAGGGAATCTCGGCGTTCATTCGACCTGATGTTGACTCGGTATTTAACTAGCCTACCCATAGAGAGATCGACAAGCACTATGTATTTACTCTCTCCCATCATTAAGACGAGTTGTGACATAAGGTTTTTTTTTAAGATGGGGACCCGAGCGCGTACACCTTGGCAAGGAACAAAAATTTCGCGCAACCCTCGCAACCATTAGTTGCGCTGATCTCGGTACGAGAACAGATCCCTTTCTCTGGTACAATAATAGGACACGGTAATCGTGCAGCTGTTCCCCAGGGCTGGGTACCTCTCAGTATAATTTTCCTAACTTGCCACATTGTCCTTTGACGGAATCGCTTCTGAGTGCACTCTGCCCAAAGACAGACACGCAACTGTAGTTCGACAAGCGCTAAGAGCTTAGCATGCAGTTAAGACCTGATTCTCCTCAATTCGGTTTAACTCTGCTTATTTACATAAACAGGCGATTCCGTTCATTTATCTCCTATATGACAGTGTACTTAATGCTTGATTTATTGGGGTTATTTAATTCTGCACCTGTTGACGCTGGAGTGAAAATCTGGAATCTGATCTAATTTTCTTAACGATTCATACACTAAAGTTAACGTTTTAATTACCAACAACAGTGCGAGTTTTACGGTTCAAAGATATTTTAAATGGGTGGGAGGTTCTTCGCTGGGGGAGGAAGAAAAGAGCTTGTCTCTGGTCGAAAAAGTTTTACGACCCCTGGCCTCGAGGAAACCGTCATCAGATCTGATATTCTTTGACTTCTCGGCTACAGAATTGCGTCGTAGACAAAGCAAAGATAAATAGTGACTTTAAACAGATTATTCTCTGACTCTTGAAACTGACATATCTGCCCAGTTTCGAATCCTAACTTAATGAAAACAATTTGTAAAGAAAGGGTTTTTATTTATTTATTAATCCAACAGATTTTTATTACTTAAACGTTATTTTACTGGATACTAGTATTTGAGTAGACCCCTCGCTTATTTGTTAAAGACTCGTTTACAGGTTAACTTAACTCAGATACGAATATCCACTGAAAATAAAGTTTAACTAATAATAATTTGTCGGATTAATAAATAAAAAATCCACCCCATTCATATATATATATATATATATATATATATATATATATATATATATATATATATGAAGAAATATACTCTTAAAGTGTGCTATATTTATGAGAAAAAGTGCTCAATATCAGAGATAGAGCGTATGTAATTATAAAAGTGAACATTGAAGTCAACGCTAACAGGCGACAGGCTGTTTCATGATAGACGCAATCGTCAGGCCGCCTGATACATATATATATATATATATATATATATATATATATATATATATATAGTGTCTTAAGATGTCCTATATTTATGGGATAAAGTGCTCAATATCAGAGATAGAGCGTGTGTAAATATAAAAGTGAACATTGAAGTCAACACTAACAGGCGACAGACTGTTTCATGCTAAACG
>OZ010610.1:52624894-52677394 GCA_963932145.1 Acanthosepion lycidas | reverse complement strand
TATTCAGCCATGAGTTAAGTGGAGAAAAAATGGCTTCCTACCTTTCCCAAGGTCTTTGGGCGAAAGTAAACAGCAACGAACTTTACCGGTGTTCGAACTCGTCTCGTAGGTTTCTTGTGCTCATATGCTGGCCGTTACACTACATAGACATTCATTTATTCGCTAACTTCTTAAATAATGAGATAACACTGAGTCCTAACAAAGATGAAGGAAGTTAGATTGAATGTGGGTAGAACTTATTATATCTGATTATTGACAACCCATTCTCTTCTCGTCATTCAATCAGATTCTCTGATAGGTTCAATTACTAGACATCTTTAAGGAAATGTTCAAGGCTCATCGAGGTCCTATACTTTATTTCCGATCTGCTCACTGATGTCGCTTGACGGCCTGAATAAATATTTTTTTAAATATTTAAAATTAAAATGAAAGTATGTACTAGTTAAATTTGTAATAATAATATATATAAACTAATAATAATAATAATAATAATAATAATAATAATAATAATAATAATAGATCACTCATTGTCATTGTGATTGAAGACTTCAGAAAAAAATGCCTGCAGATGAAAATATAGGTATTTAAAAATAAGACATAAGGCAATAGAATGACATAGTATAAAAATGGTAGCTATTAAAATGGACATTTTTAATCAAAATGAAAATAGACAGAAAAAAAAAAATATTATAATTACCGTGGACGGCAAATCAAAAAGAACGAGAAAAAAGTGCGCGCGCGCACACACACACAAACACACATGCAAACACACACACACGCGCAAACACACGAACACACACACACACCGTATATAGATACACACACATACGAAACACACAAGTCTCTTTCACACACACATGAAACATGCATACACACACAAAACGCACACAAAAACACAAAAGCTGATAGTTTTTCTTTCATGACTCTTCAGAATTTTATCCTAACAGAAATTAAAAATGCTTTCACACACGCACTAGTTAAAATTCGAAATAATAATAATAATAATAATAATAATAATAATAATAATAATAATAATAATAATAATAATAATATTGTGTCAGCCCAAAATGCAGATTCTGTGATAAATATCCAGAAACGATTGATCATCTTGTATCAGGTTGCACGATGTTGGCACCCACTGAATATAAAACCCGACATGACAGAGTGGGCCAATATCTGCACTGGAAAATCTGCAACTTCTACGGGAAGGAAACTGAAAGAAACTGGTATGAACACCACCCAGACCCGGTTACGGAGATAGGACCTGTTACAATTCTATGGGACAACACAATTCACACTGACAGAACAATCAAGGCCAACCGACCAGATATTGTTATTAAAGACCACAAACAAAAACGGTGCATCCTTATTGATATGGCAGTCCCTGCTGACTGCAATGTATCTTTGAAGATATTCAAAAAGCTGTCAAAATACAAGGACCTTGAAATAGAGGTCTCGAAAATGTGGCATATGGGAACATCAACAATCCCTGTTGTAGTTGGAGCCCTAGGACTGGTTGGAAAAGATTGCAGTAGACTAATTGCAGGGATTCCTGGAAGCCCATGCCTCAAGGAGATACAAAAAATTGTTCTGACAAGTACAGCCCACACTTTACGAAGGGCTCTATCTATGTAATTTTTTTTTTTTTTTTTTTTTTTTTGTCAGTGAAAAGTGTCATGATGCCATTTCTAACATTAGGTCCCTGGGTGGGACCTGGAAAGAAATGTGTAAACGCCAGAAAGCAAAGAAAATAAAAATAATAATAATAATAAGGATAATAGATCACACATTGTCATTTGTAATTAAAAAACTTTAGAAATAAAATTACCTACAGATGAAAATATATGTATTTGAAATAAGCTACATATTATGACAATATAAGGAAATTGAAAAAAAAAAAAGCGCGCGCGCGCGCACACACACACACACACACACTTTCTCTCTCTCTCTCTCTTTCTCACGGACGCAGACATTTTCTCTCTCTCTCTCACACATACGTTCAAAAAACCAAAACACACATTAAAAAAACAGAACCGTACTTACACGCAAGTAGCAAGCACACACACACACACACATAAAACAGCACATACACGCACTCGCAAAATATTACACATATACAGGCATACACTAACACACAAAAGATAACCCACACACAAACACACACACATTAAAACGTGCACACTCACCCACGAAACATAGGCACGCACACACACACATGAAGCACACAAGTCTCACACATATACACGAACAAAACACACACATACACACACACAAAATCTGACAGGTTTTCTTTCCTCACTCTTCAGAACTCGATCTTAAAAGACATTCAAAAAATGCGAGCACACAGTTTTATAATGGCATTTAAAAGGGATTCTGTTTATTTGCCATTATGAAACATTTGAACTTACAAATTCATGAAACACGAATATTTGATCTAACACCCAGTAACAGATAAGTGGTTTTTATTGAATTTATGTCTGTTATCCCAAAACTCTTTTCATATTCTTATGTTTTTTTGTTAAAATTATTTAAAAAGTTCATCTTGTGTTTGTTGATAGTCGACACTTTTGTCGTGTTTTACCATCCGAGCGAATCCATCTTTTCTTTTCTTTTTTAACTTGGGGTTCATATCTCTATATGTTGCAAATTTGTAACACAGCTCAATGGGGGAAAAAACTGGCTCGTTATATTGAATGCCTTGAAAACCAAACGGCTGGTGACATTCCATCATCGCCGATCGAAGTCAGAAATATCACTCTGAACAGCTGTCACATCAGAGAAGCCCTCGTCACATAACTGGGACTTAAACTGAACCCAGACCACAAGTGAAACTTGTACATAGGTTCCATCAATAAAATGGCTGAAAAGATAGTCGGTACCCTGTACCACTTCAGTACGTACCTGACTCCTCGAGCTATCTGCTACCTTTACAAGAACCAGATCAGGTTGATAATAGAGTACTGCTTCCTCTTTCCATTTTCGATCGAGTCAAAAATGTCTTCGCGTCCTTGTGGGCGCCAAATTATTTTCCACTCACGAAACATTCCAAGCATCTCGCTGCTCTGTTGCTGTTTCCATGGAAAGGGCTCAGATGAACTAAATTCATTAGTTCCACCAGTTCTAACCTTTACGGTAAAAAAAACACGCCGTGCCACGCCAATTTTAACGAACCACCCTCATCAATCCTTCATATTCCATTGGTGAAATGTAAGTTCCACTCGAGCAGCTTCTTCCCACGAACCAGTGAGGAAAAGAAATACAAATAGTTTTTAAGAATCTTATATTTCATATTGCAGAAAGAAGAACTACTGACTTTTATTTAGACATTTTATAGAGATTGTTTGTTTGCCATTATTAATAATTGAATTTACAAATTTATGAATCATGAATACTTGAATTAACACCCAGTATCAAATAAAATGGCTTCTATTGATTTTATGCCCGTTATCCCACACTCTTTTCATTTTCTGTTGTTTTTGTTATAAAGGGTGTTCCAATAACATCGACCGATTTTAAATGTGAATTAAGTTTAAGCGTCTAATGTTTTTTTTTCTTTTCTTTCATATTTAACAATTTAAGTCTTTGGCAATTTCAACCATGGAAAGATTAATAATCAAAAAACCTGTTAAGTTTTCAAGAGTGCAACTGGAAAAATTGTTAGTAAATTCAAAGAAACTAGCAGATCTGCAAACACCATTGCGTGCTCGTTTACGCCGTTCAGCTGAATACATTGCTGCAGTGAACGAGAATGTGCCCGAAAATCCAGACACCTCTAATCGTCATCGCGCGCAGGAATTGAACCTCTCCACAACAACGTTACATCGTTTCCAATTGCATTCTCAGTTGGTTGATTAGGTTGAACAAAAAATCGCGAAGTGCGGGAAATGCGTTTCTGTTTGAACGTCCATTTTCGTAATAGGCTTCGATAACTTTAACACGTTGTTTGATTGTTAATCTTTCCATGGTTGAAATTGCCAAAGACTTAAATTGTTAAATCTGAAAGAAAAAGAAAAAGAATCATTAGACGCTTAAACTTAATTCACATTTAAAATCGGTTGAAGTTATTGGAACATCATTTATAAAATTATTTACAAACGTTCATCTTGTGTTTGTTGTTCATTGACACCTGTGTCATATATTCTTATCTAAGCGAACACATATTTTCTTTATCTTCTTTTTTTTTTGAACCTGGGTTTTTTTTTTCTCGATGTTGCAAATTCGTAATAGGGCATTAGAATACAGATAACGAATTTCTTTAACAAACCTTTTGCTACATCACCGATCAAATATATTCTGATGGATGTTGTCATCCGACAAAAACAAACCTTTGAAAACATCTGAGAAATTAGGTAAATTTATAGATCTCGAGACAGGATCCTGTAGACTGTGGCATTTTTTAAAAAATCATTTCGCCCCAAAGAAGGCGGTAACGCCACTAGGACAAATGAGGGGCTACAAGGGGAGAAAGAGAATGCGAAAACTTTAGTAAGGGGAAGCGAAAAAACGACAATAAAGGAACAGGATTTAGAAAGACAGAAGATGGCGATTGACATTGCATTTAAATTTTTGAAGATTTTAGGTGGCTGGAAGCAAGAAATCGGAAGTGAGTTCCAGAGACGAGAAAAGAAGCTTTTAGAATAGAAGACATTTGTGTCAATGGTAAAATCAGTGAGACCTAATTGCCAACATAGTCGCACGCGTAAATTCATCTAGCCGAGGTAATAGGGAATAAAACTCATCAAAACAGTTGAAAAGACAGAGGGAAGCCACGCCACGTCGGTGAGAAAGTGACTGAAGTCGAGATGATAGGTCAGGATCGATTACATTGCAGACCCTTCTTTGAATTTTGTCAAGAATCTCGAGATGTACAGCAGGAGCAGCAGACCGGATATTAAATGCACGGTCGAATGGTAGATTTCTAAATGCGCAAGATAGATTCTGACGAGAAAAGTCTTCTGGCACGGCACAGTAGACTTAGCAACTGATTCGATATGTTTTCCATGTCAATAGAAAACGTTGGTCCAGGAAGATGTACAGTGTTGCTCTCTTGGAGTTTATCATCAGCCATGCCGATGGCCGACAAAAAAGGTTCTTTGCGGTTATTAAATGAAAGCAGTTTTGTTTTGGAGGTGTTAAAATTTACAAAGCATTTCTTGCCCCAGTAAATCACTGATTGGGGCTCGAGAGCAGTTGCCAGGTTTACTTCACAAGTGTGCAACATTGTCTGATGTTATTGGGGATTTGTGAAAGACATCAAATGGAGCAAACGAAATCTTGCGGATATCTCTAAAACATATGAATTGCAAAAAGTCCTGTTCACATTTTGCATTGACGTCACTCCTTGCAGTGACCACAATTAACGGTCTTTTTCTACAGATTGCATGGCTCCTCATCTCTTACCAATGTATGCAAAAACTTGTCTCGTGAAGCTTCAGGTTGAGACTTTGCTGGGAAGCGAATCGTACTAACGTAATGACAACACATAAAATGAATAACTTATAGTTTCGGCGCTAGATCAAAGTCTAAAACTAAATACTATCAGCATTACATTCTAAAAAAAGAACCAAAAATAACGCAGAATTTGTTGCTTACTTTCAGAAACTATTGAACATTTAGTTTCATGCTGCATTATTTTAGCCTCAAAGTTTGTATCTTATAGTCTCGGGTTGAGACTTGGGGATAACTCGTACTTCACAAAGGCAAAAACAAAGGAAAATAATAATAATAATAATAATAATAATAATAATAATAATAATAATAATAATAATAATAATAATTTTGTATTATAATACAAAAAGTAAACAAAGAAAGAAAGAATGAAAGAAAGAAGAAAAAGGCAATAATAATAATAATAATAATAATGATAATAATAATAATGTAGGTGGAGAAGTGCAAGTAAACCATAATGCACCTACTGCAGCGACAAAGAAAATAAAAAAAGAAAACAAAATCAAATGCAATTTACCAAATGCAGAAACGATCTTTATTTTATTTTGTTTCGCTTTCTAAAAAAAAAAAAACAAAAACAAAAAAAAATTAATTGAAAGATGTCATGAAGCTATTTCTGACCTTAGGTCTCTGGTTGGGATCCGGAAGGAAATGTGTATATAGCAAGAAATCAAAGGAAATAATAATAATAATAATAATAATAATAATAATAATAATAATAATAATAATAATAATAATAATCAGCCAGCTGTCAAACACGTGCTGCCGATTAGAGTGCTACCCGGTACTCCGATTGTAGTCATATGTTATCCACATGACCTTTCCTCTGTAGAGGCCATGATAGAATTTCACATCAAAAAGACTTGGACGACAACAGATCTGTACCACGAATCAAATCAATCAAAATCTTGTCAAAGAAATTGTTAATCTCTCTCTATATCTCTTTCTCTCTCTCTTTCTCCTTCTCTTTTTCTCTTTCCCTCCCTCGCTGTTTCTCTTGCATTTTTTTGTTCATAAATTGGCAGCAGCTACCAATCGATCAGTGAAAAATCGAACTTCGAAATGAGGTTACAAGAATAGACAGATTGTTCATTTCAAGTTACAATTATCTGTACGCCTTCTTTCTTTTTGCCTTCAGCTCGGACGTTTATATTCTGTTTTGTATTTTTATAATTGATAGAAATGTGAAAACCGTTTTTTTAATTTACAACCGATTGGACCTTTTATCCGACTCACTGGAGAAGACCTGGGGAGAAACAAACAGAAATCGGAATTTTTAGGGAAATACACAATTTCCAATTAATTTCTTCTTTTTTTTTTTTTTTTTTAATTATCCATAAAATAACCTTATTCTTTCAGTATTAAATGCTGACATACAACAATCGTTCTGCATCCTGATTTGCAATTCTTTCTTATACGAAAACTGTTGGAAATGCATTGACATTGTAAACTGAAAGGTTCTTAATATTAGCGATCACATCATGTACTTAATAAGGAAAATAGCAACAATCGAAGTAGTCGATTCTATATAATCAATCCACTTCATGTCATTTGAAAACATGAGGCCTAGAAGACCCATTGGGTTGTACCAGCAGGAGTTTAGCATCGGCCATGCTGATCGAATTCAAGAAAGATTCTTTTAGAAGGTTAATAAACAGCAGTTTCGTTTTAGATGTGTTAACATTGACAAACGACTTTACCCAATTAGCAGACTAAAGATCATTTCCGATATCAGCTGCCAACTGGATTTTATCAAACCCACTATAGGCTTACTATTACGACTTGAGACATTGTTTCCAAAGTGAAGCTCACGCAAGGACGAAATTTGATTTGTAAGTGGAGCAATTCGATAATAAGTTATTAACAGATAATTTTTACTTGTGAGTCTGTGTGTGTGTGTGTGTGTGTGAGAGAGAGAGAGAGAGAGAGAGTTAATGTTGTATATTGCAGCTGGGCTCAAATAAGTCGACCAACACTTATATATAAAAATATATAAATATCTTTATTGTTCGAGTTGTAGGGAATGGGTATAATGACGGAGAATCGCAGAGGTTGGCATTGCGCACACAGAAATTGATGGAGACAAATCTTCGGTGAACCTCTAGCCAGTCTCTCTATCTACCAACCTGCCCACAAGGCAAGATGTGGCCCAAGGCCATTTTTTAACGTAGGTGCGGGCAAATATTTTCCTTAAAGCCCGTATACACGTGGTCGGGTTTGTCTGCTTCCACAAACGAGACTCTGCTCTTCGGCATTGTCTTGTCTGGGTTCCTCATCGAGTTCGACTCTCTGTCCAGATCAAGGATCGAAACGGTTTTATAACATTCGGACACACACGCAAATTCACGTGGCCACGCCTCCTAATCTAGCTCCTAATCCAGTTGTCGTATATTACTGCTGGACTTCAATAAGGCGACGAACACTTTCATATAAAAAATATATAAATATTCTTATTGTTGGAGTGGCGCCAGTTCGGTAGAGTGACGGAGAATCACAGAGGTCAGGATTGTGCACACAGAAATTGACAGAAACAAAATCTTCAGGGAAACTCTAGCCAGCCTCTCTGACAAGAATTGGATCGGTTCTATAACTTTTGAACACCCATGCAACTTCAAGTGGTTACGCTTTCTTCCGGTATGTCGCCTACGGAACTTCTTCTGGCTACACCCCTCCCGGCCATGTGCGCCACGCAACTTCCTGTGGCCACACCTCTTCCAGCGTGCGCCTACGCAAGCATGCATTTCCTTCCGCTCAAGACATCTGTATGTCCTGTTTATTTTAGCCACCTGGTGCATTTCCTGTTTATGCTATCATCCATTCCGATTTCGCTCATTCTCTGATGCAACGGAAGTAAGGCCAAAGGTATTTCCTTAACTGATAACCGCCATTAATACATACAATGCATATACAGTGTGTATATGCGTAATTACGTATGGATTGTATATAACATAAAAATATATATCTTTATATTAGGTTGGTGCAAAAATAATGACGTAATAATGTCGTTTTTTGACGTTAACGTCAAAAAACGACATTATTACGACATTATTTTTTGCGCCAACCTAATATTAGTGACAAAATATTTTTTATAAATATAGCAAGATTAATGGATAATACTATTGCATATATACAGTTTCAAGTTCTTTAGATAAGTTTATGACCTTTTAGGCTTCGTAAATAAAAGTTCACTTTTTGTGGCATCAGTATTTTCGAGATGCTTAGGTACGGCATAGTCAAAAAAATGTCGGGGACCACTGGACTAGAGCAAAGAGTTGTGTCAACAGCATACATACAGGGTCGGGAAGTGTTTCTCGAGTATCGATGGGACGGTGGACAGGCTTTAAAAGCGTTTGATCGAGACAGGTTACTCAATCTCTGAAATGGCAGCCTCTTTCAGTCTTTCTTTCTGGTAGCAGCAAATATACAGCAACAGGATTCTCGCAATTTTCAGACAATACTTTTATTAATTCATGCGCAACCAGTGAAATAAACACTGCAAGGACAGCTTTTTTAAAACCCATTTCACCCTAAGCAAGGCAATAAAACCACTGTTACTGAGTGGACGATAAAGAAAACATTATTAAGGAGAGAAAACAAAAAATAAACAATAGAACTTAAGAAGACAGAACCGTAAGTTCTATGCTAACAGTTTCTTCTATCACACTTCTCGATTGTGGAACTCACTTCCGGCTTCCTTCTTCGCAGTCAAATTTGATTTTCAGGAATTTAAATACAATGTCAATCGTTATCTTCTCTCTTATTAATTACTAGCAGCCATACCTAGCTGGTCAATCCGAAAAATTAATAGAATAGAGCAAAAACATGATCATCTTTAGATTTTACAGAGTCTATATTCTTTAATTAATTTAAAGTACTTTCATTAAAAAAAACATTTTGACTTAATGCACTCACTGTTATAAAAACTATAGTCTGTATTTATTCAATCGAAGTTAGCCGAGGACATGAAGGGGTAAAAAGGCAACATGAAGACCCACTTCCGACTACAATTATTTTGGAGTTTTGGAAATTCAATTTGTTAGTGTGCTACCAAGGATGTAAAAGGGGATACATTTATAAAGCAATTAAGTTTGATGAAAATTGGTTGAAAGGTCAACAAAAAATAAGAAAAAAAAACCATTAAAATCGCCATTTTTCGCTATTTACGCGGATTTTCACTATATGGGTGGACTCAATTATAAATTTAAATGACTGTTAAACAATCAACTTATTGTTGGCTACAATTGAGTGAAGTTTGTATTCGACTGCTTGAAAATTGAGGGAGTTTTTAGTTTACAATTTGTGTTCAAATCGATTTGTGCTGAACTCGAATTTTTGTTTTTCGCTAAACGCAGTGGCATAGAAATCAAAACAAGGTATTGATGAGCACGTCCGGGTGTAAGTAACGTATTAGGTTGGTGCAAAAATAATGACGTAATAATGTCGTTTTTTGACGTATTTCTTAACGTCAAAAAACGACATTATTACGTCATTATTTTTGCACCAACCGAATACATACCGCTTTGAACAGGCGGCCTGACGATTGCGTCCAGCATGAAAAAGTCTGTCGACTCTGAGTATTGGCTTCAATGTTCACTTTTATATTTATATCTATAACCCTCTACCTCAAGTAGCTCTCGAGCCTTGTACAGGGTGAACACCACTGTAAAAAAATGTTACTTGACTTGAGAAACATTTTCCTGAAAAATTATTTTAAAAGAAACATTTTATAAATTTTAACTGAAACCAGTACTGGCTGCTTGATCTGTTAATGCCATGTTTCCTTATAAAGAAACTGTTAATAATACTATTACCATTTATGAAATAAGTTTCAAATTCATTTTCCACATTTATAAATACCTTTAATAATTTATGAGAACTTGTAAAAAAGAAATATTGTCCGAAGATGTTTGGTAATTCTTATATACCTTTCTATTTAGACAAACATGTGAATTCTTGGTTGTTATACTCACATATCAACTGTTATATTTTCTTTGTCTTTGTCTGTTATCTCTTAATAAATAACTTTCTTGGAATTTTGAACCAAACCCTTTATTCAATCTATAAAGTATTCTCATTCTGCTTTCCATGCTAAGAGAATATCTTGTATCAATTATTTCTAGTCTAGTCAAATGTTCTTGTTTGCTCATTTTTTTCATTTAATTTGAGCATATGACTTGTTTATACTACTTCTCCCAAGGATTGAACTTACAAATGCCACTGAACTTATAAAGGAAATTCTACAGACCATTTTTATTTTCAAAAATATATCCAATATTTTGGCCCCAGCTAGGTGGTTTTTGTTGTGTTTGAGCAGAGAATCAAAGATACAAATGTAGGTTATTAAATTTATACGCTCTATCTCTGACATTGAGCACTTTATTCCATAAATATAGCACACGTTAAAACTATGTTTCTTCATATATATATATATATATATATATATATATATATATATATATATATATATATATATATATATATATACAGTAACAATCGCACATGTAGTGCAGTGCAAATAAAGCAGTGCTCGATATAATACAACAGATCTATTAAGTATATATTAATAAATATACATATTATCCCTCAGTGATAACACCGGCGCCACATGTGCGATATATTGGACTTATGTTTATATTTTGCTCCTTTTAGTTGATCGCTGTTATGTGTGTAATAAAGTATTTATATTTTGTATCCCAACCGTTATCTGAATATAGAACCAATTAACTTGGACTATTCCAGTGAAAATATCGTTTCCGATAAAAGATCGTATAATCTGACCCTTTTACACCAGATCGAGAACGGGGAAACTCTTCTTCTCTAAACACAAGAACGAGTATAACATCTTAAAAATGCTGAGCTTTATGGATTAAAGTCACAAAAAAAAAACCCCACCTCTATTGGATTTCGAAAAAAAAAATCTATTCAAGAGTATAGCTGAGTGGAAAAGAAGAGAATTCTCAATCATGACCCCCCCCCAAAGACATAGCAAGCGAGTGAAATGTTTTTTTCTGCTTGCACAGATCCCGTTGACGTAACTTAATAAAATCAGCTTCAAGAGCCCGCAAGTGGTGAGCAGATAACATCAGGCAATCTGAGTCTTTCTTCTCGGTCGACTCAGTCTGCACATGTTTCGGTATTACATCAAAAACTCCTTGATAATACCGACGGCGTTATCAAATATATAGATATTCCCTGTATTGCACAGAGACCAGTCTGCTCACCACTTGAGCATATATATATATATATATATATATATATATATATATATATATACCGATAGCACTATATGTGTGAAAATATTTACATTTTTGCTCGTTTTAGTTGAGCACTGTTATAGGTGTCATAAAGTTGGTATCCAAACCGTTATCGGAACATGGAATCAATTCCACGAAAAATATCATGGTTCCTGACAAAAGATAAACTGACCCTCTTGCACAAAATTGAGGGCATCATAAAAAGAGTGAGGTGGAAAGTCTTCTTTACATACAAGAACGAGTATAAGAACATGAAAGACGCTGAGCTTTACGAATTTAAGTCGCAAAAACAGCTCCACGCGACGATCTATTATTGGACTTCGAAAAGGATCTATTTTCGGTATTAGGATAAATTAAATTGGTTTAAACTACGAACGATCTATAGCAAAAAAAAATGATAAAGGGCGTTTCCATGATAAAAAAATCCGATAAAATAATTATCAAAGCAGATTAGACGGGTAACCATTACAAAATCGATGTGGATATGCACCATAAAGCTATTAACAAGGAAGTTAATCAGTTTTATATAAAGCCCCCCAAAACTGTGAAAATAACATTAATAGTGAAACCAAGAAAATAACCAATGAACCAAAAAATTGATAGTAGGATCTACAAATTCTACAGACAGTATGCATTCATCCTAGTTAAAGACTGGAAGGCAACTTTCCTTAACAACCCTCAGTACCGAATACTCCCAAATAAAAATAATATCGGCAAACTCAACAAAAAAAAAACATCCTTGAAAGAGCATGCAAATACACGGAAAATACTCTCCAGATTAACCAGTGGCAGAAGACAACAGAAACCATAGAATGGTTTACCAATATGAAAAGAAAGAATGAATGTACATTCATCCAATTCGATATTTATGACTTTTACCCGTCCGTCACCGAGAATCCACTAATGGCTGCTGTAAATCTCGCAAAAAAAAAAAATAAAAATAAATAAAAATAAAAATAGTACCCTATTAGCGATCGCGAAATAAATATCATAAAAACCTATACTATTCCATAATGGTTACCTGTGGACCAAAATAATTAACCTAAAATTTAATATTGTTATGAGAGCATTTGATTCAGCAGAGACATATGAATTCACTGCAATCTTATTGTTGAGAGTTAGATTTATTCTTGACATTAAGAACAGGTGAAACTATAGAGATAACGGTGTAATTCTCTTCCGGAAAACAAGCCCACGAGATATAGGCAGATTGAGAAAAGAATTACATTTTTTTTAAAGATCACGAACAAAATATTACCACTAGCACGAATACTAAAGTGATACACTTTTTCGATGTCACCTTGAATAATGGTTATTCCAAACCATATACCAAAGATCTATATAATCATAGAAATGTCAGTAAAGACTCAAACAACCTCCACAAAATTCTACATAAATCAGTCAAAGTGAGATTATCCCCCAACTCCAGCATTAAGGAAATATTTGTTAATAATAAAATGAAATATATAAAGGCTTTAGTATAAGCAATCAGAATTTAGAGAATTTGGTAAAATCAAAGAAGGTAAAAATAAACAGAACCACCACAAATGTAAAATATGGTTTAATCCAGCTTTTAATCATAAAAGTTCAAACGAATATAAAAAGAAGTTCCATAAATTTAACCCGTAAGCATTTTAACCATTCACCAACTCTAAAAACAAAAACGATTTTTAAGAAAAAAAATAAAGTTAAGTTCAGCTACAGCATTAATATGATAACAACATTATATTAAGCAAACATATTTCCAAAAAATACAACGTAAATTTTTCTTAAAACAAATGCAACTGCCGAAAAATATGTTCTGTCCCTTAAACGGTTAATGCATGACTGATAATATTGCATACCAAGCGAGTGTACATTCCGGTAACGATGTTAAATTTTATTATGTTTCTCCTGAAAATACCTGGAATTTTCGTTTCTACCATCATTATGTCGTTTCCAAATTTCTGACGGAAAGAATTGCGTCATGGTGCTCTTTTTCTAGCAGATCGTGCCTGTACAGTGTAGTCGATAGAATCAAAAATAAATTACGCGCCTGCGCGAAATTAAAAATGAAAAATTGCCACAATTTACCCATCGCACATTGTACCTGTAGAAACTGTCCAGTATCTATCTATCTATCTATGTCTGTGTAATATAACACTATCTATCTATCTATCTATCTATCTATCTATCTATCTATCTATCTATCTATCTATCTATCTATCTCGGAATGGAAATATTTAAGCAAATATGTATTTGAAAAGAAATATAATAGCATTTAAATTTTCCAACATTTATGTATAGAGCATTTTTTTGCATACTTTTATTAATTATAAAATCAATAATCATTAACCCAAATAAAATTTAATGTGAACGAAGTCTAAAGTTAAAATATATATATATATATATATATATATATATATATATATATATATATATATATATATATATATATATATAACGAATTCGCATTGTTTAATATGCTCGCTTTTTATATTTTGGAATGAAATAACCATATCAACAAGAAAATAAAATAACACACAGATATATATATATATATATATATATATATTTAATATATATATTTAATATATATATATATATATATATATATATATATATATATATATAAACGCGCCTATTTTATGTACAAACTTTGACTGCATTTATTTCTGTCTTGAGTAATTTATATAATAAATCAATAAGTACAAAATAACTGCAAAATTATAGTTCTCCTCAATGTAAAATATCAGGGAAACAGAACCAAATATGTAATAATTTTAGCTACAGCTTCATATTTACTTCCAATGAGATTTCGAAAGAAAGTATAAAGTGCAATTTAATGCGATATAAGGCCTAAAGGCATCGGGAAATTTGCGTTACACCATTTTCTGTGCTTTATTTAAGTGGGAAGGCCTAGCTGGAAGAGTAGCCTTCAAAGTTCATTGATTTTCTTTTCCTAAATCTTATCACCTCATCCAAGGCAGGAGAGCCAGGAAGCTACAATGTGTTATCAAGTGAGAAAGAATAAGAAAAAAATAAAAAATAAACATTAAGGGCCAAGAGCAATAGAAGGTGAATTAAGAGGACAGTAGAAAACGATTGACATTGCATTTTAAATTTTTGAAGATCAAATTTGGTTCGTATGCATGGATCCGGAAGTGAGAAGTACGAGAAAAGAAACTGTTAATATGGTAATTACGGTTACATCTAACCAATTCAATTGTGAATTGATGAGACCTTGCCTTCAATCTACAGGGGTACCACACAAAAAACAACAACAAAAAACAAACAAAACAAAACAAAAAAACAAACAAAAAAACAAAACAAAACAGGAATTTGGCAAATTGTTGGAAGTTCTGGAAACAAAAATTAAGGATGGGTATTTATTAGTTGGAAACAGAACAAAACCACAAATGTTAGCTGCGGTCTTGAAACTAAAGAACGATGGCAAAATTTCTTTGCATTTTTTCAGTCCCCAAATTAGGTGTTTTTTTTCTTAAAGCGGACAATCACCTCGCGCTGAAAATTTGGTAACTGCGGCATCCTGGAACAACAAATGGTTACAAAATTAGTATTAGTTAATTTTTTTGTCCATTCTTATAGTAAAATATATAGTTAATTTTTTATTATGTTAGTTAATTTTTTAGTTAGTTCATATAGTAAAATATATACATACTTTTTTTATATGTTAATTAATTTTTTTACTTCATTCATATAGTAAAACATATACTTAATTTTTTTATATGTTAGTTAATTTTTTAGTTCATTGATATAGTAAAATTAATTTTTTATATGCTTTTTAATTTTTTTCATCATATAGTAAATCTAAACTTTCATGTTTTTTTTTTTGTGGAACAATCTGTAGTACTGTGGTTCAACTCCTAAATCTAGGTACCATAGCAAAGGGTTATTCCGAACAATTACCATGAAAGTATTTATAGAAAAGACACAGGGAAACTACACTACGGCGGCGAGAAACTGACTGTAGCCGAGACGCCAGGTCAGGACCTATAATATGACTGATTCTTCATTGGATTTTCTCAAGGATCTTTACATATTCAGAAGGAGCCCCGACTGTTATGCAGCATCAATATTCAAAAAATGGTAAAATTATAGACTTTTAAATATGTAAGGTAGATTCGTGAGAGAAAAATTGTCTAGTACAGTGAACCAACTTTCTTAGCAGCAGACATACCAATGGATTCAATATAATCTTTCCACTTCATATCAGCCAAGAATGAAACCGTAGCGAGTCACTATTATGGAGGTTGGCATCAGCCATTTTGATGGGAGGCCGGAAGATGCCGTTCAGTTGATGTTTCGTTTTACAGGTATTCATTTGTTTTTGCTTTTACGGCTTATCAACCTTTAGCAGATTACTTAAAGTCAGAAAAGATTTTTAGTATTATAAGAATGTCTTGGAGTGATGATGATTTACTGATGCAAATCTTATTAATTAACCCATAGTTGAGGTGTGGGGTGGGGAGAGGAAGTGGATTCATACCAATTCCTCAGATTATTTCCGCGTACGTGAATATAACAATCCTGATTTGAATTGAAACTCGGCTTTGCCTTTTCCAATTCCAAGCCGTTACTCATTACTCCATCGGCATATCTAAGCTTACAGCACCAGACATTCCCAAGCGGTCACCGATCTAGTTACTAACCAGACTCGACTTTGCTTAACTTCAGTAATCATACGGGAAGCGTTATTTCAACGTGAAATGGCTGTAAGTATGTAGGCCACTGATATGTAAATAGTCAGGGACTCAATTTCAGTCTGACATATTGCCAAATCTATCGAGAAAGATTGTGCCACTCCATTTTAATTTTTGTGGTGAGAGTTTCACATATATATATATATATATATATATATTAGATATTTTGGCAATATATATTAGTTTAATACAAGGCTTATGAAGAAGTCTGCGTTCCCCCGAAACTTTAATTAGGGAGTTCCCTACTGATATATTAATAGATATTTATTCACTTTTGACGTATATGATGTCATATGAATCAAAGAAGATTGTGTTTCGCCAATTTTTTAAAGTATGGAATGCTTGTTACTGATACGGCAACATTCACCTTTGTCTAGAATGATGCCAAATAAATCAAAGAAGATTGTCTTTTGCCCGATTTTTAAGTGGGTATTACCTTTTACTTGTATGGCAATATATATTATTTTTTCTTTATCATGATGCCAAACAAATTAAAGAAGATTGCAGTCACAGATTTTTAATTGGAATACTTGTTACTGATAGGACAGTATTCATTTTTGTCTAGTGTGATGCCAAATGAATCAAAGAAGATTGTGCAGCACCAATTTTTTTAGTGACTGTCAGAGTTATAACAATATCATATGTATTCATTTTATCTGATATGATGAGAAAATTCATTTTATCTGGTATGATGACAAATTAAGCAGAGAATATTTTTCTTCTCGAAATTTTTAAGTGGGTAATGTTTTTATTGATATTTTCATAGATATTTTCTTTTGTGTAGTATGGGGGCAAATTATTATTTCAGGAAGTTTGTACTGTTCCAGATTTTTGTGTAGATAATGGCGGGTGTAAATTGTCCGTTTAGGGCGTTTCGAAAAGATTCGTTTTCTGAAGTTGACATTTTATATATCATTTTTTTCACTTCCGGGCAACCATACATTATTTCTTACTGTTTTCAGCAAGAGATTAAATAAATAAATAAATAAATAAATAAAAAAACAACATGATTCGAACTACGAATTGGAGATGTCGAAAATCACACAAAAACAGAGATTTGAATATCTTGGAAACAGATATTGGAAGATATAACACTGAAATTCGAAGGCGAACTGAAATAGCAAAAGATGCCTTGGAAGAGCTAAGCAAAGTATTAAGAAACAGGAAAATGTCGTCAGAAACAAAGAAAATTGCACTGAAATGTTATATAATACCAGTGGGTGCTGGACAATATCCTCACAGATGAAGAAGAGACGCGAAGCAACAGAAATATAGTTCTACAGAAAACTGCTCTCTATTAATCACCACAGAGATCCTTCCTTGCCCTCCATTAGAATATCTGACACTCAACTTCTCGAGAGCAACTCTCTGCGGCTGCTCGGTCTTACGTTGACTGCTGACCTGAGATGGAACAAATACATTGAGTCAATTGCCTCGTCCACCGCAAGGATAGTTGGCACCCTGTGCCGCGCCAGGAAATTTTTTGTCCCCGGAATCGATCCTCCAGATCTACAAATCAACAATTCTTGCATGGAGTATTGTTGCTATATATGGTCTGGAGCCCCTTCTGTTTGCCTCGGCGTTCTTGATAGGCTCCAGAGGCGGATATGCAATATAATTGGCCCTGCTCTGGCATATCGTCTACAGTCACTTTCTCACAGACACGCCGTCGCCTCTCTCTGTCTTTTTTACAAATACTTTCATGGCAATTGCTCCGAGGAGCTGCATTCGCTGGTTCCCAGACTTCATGAGTTCAAGCGCCCTACGAGGCTGGCATCCCGCTCTCACCCCTTCACTGTCGAAACTCCTAAATGTAGCCGTCTCTTCTACTCTAATAGCTTCATGTCTCACACCTCTCGCCTGTGAAACTCCCTTCCCTATTCCAGTTTCCCTGAGAGCTATAATCTCCAGCTATTCAAGTGTAATGTCAATCGACATCTCCAGTTGCCTTGATCTATCCACTACCCTTCTCCTCATACTCTCTTCTATCACTACTATCTGATCTCGCTCTATATTTTCTGTAACCCCTTGCGTCCTAGTGGCTTCCCGCCTTGCTTGGGGTGAAATGCTAAATATATATATATATATATATATATATATATATATATATATATATATATATATATATATATATATATATATATATATTGAGAATACCATGGAATCCTTTAGAGAAAATGGAAACAAAAAGGATACTTTTATTAAATATCATGAAAAGACAGTTAAAGTTTCTACTGCACATAATGAGGAAAGAGGGATTGGAGAATCTGATACACACAGGGCAGATTAAGAGGGATAGAGGAAAACAGCGTGTAACATAATTAGTGAGCTGGAGTAAACAGATGGCGGAACACAGTTTATAAGAAATAACAAAAAGATAACATTTATTAATAGCTACCAAAGACAGGAAACTGGGGAGAGCCATGATCGATTACGTCTTGAAATGACTCGGCACATAAAGAAAAAGGCATAGATATATGTCATCTAAACGAATTAAAACCAAAACTTAAAAAAAAATAAACCCCCAAAAAATCATAGTCACCACTAACGATAAGGATACAACAAAAATAAAATTAAAATTTTAAACCAATGTGAACAGGTTTGCCTATTGTAGAATGTTTTTCTAATAATAATTTAAACAGAACATATATTGCATATAAAATTTCCACAAAATTGCGTAGGTTAACCTGCTATTTATCAGACCATTAAACTGAATATCACTAACCAACACAAAAATAAACCACAAGAAAAACAGCACAACTTTATCAATAAAATAAAACTATATGCCAAATAAACAGTAAAATCAATACGACTACCGATATTAGAAGCATTAACCAGAAAAAAAAAGGAACACAACGTCAATAAAATTCCATTAAATTTAAAAATAAAATACTAAATATATTTCAAAACAAAATTAAATTTTGACATTTTGCAACTTTTAAATGTTTAAAGTATTTCTAGAATAAAACAGATTTGATATTTGGTTGGCGTTATAAAACGAAATAAATACACAAATTGATTGAATAAATAAACATATAAATAATCAACATTTTTCATTATTACGATAGTTTAAGTTTTAAATTGGATGGTCATTGGGGAATTCGTTGAGTTTATTTTCCAAATTTTTTTTTTTTTACTCAAATGCCTTTTAAAACATCGAAGTTATAAAACTAAGAAAAAAAATACAAACAATTTAATTTTAATGCTATTATCTGATGAATAAGTTTTTTTTAATCTTTAATATTGTCAAGTGATAATTTTTTTAGCACAGTAGAAACAGTCTACAACCTTTTCATGGTAATTGTTCTGATGAGTTTTACTCTGTGCTACATAGACTTTAAAAATTTAAACGCACTACTACAAGACTGGTTGCAAGATCTCATCATCTTAGAGTGGAAATGACTACAGAGGCGAACGAAACGAGAGACGCTGGTAGTTTCAAACTTATGAAAGAATTTTTTTTTGAAAGAATGCGTAACAAAAACTTTTTTCCAATTTATCATACTATATATATATATATATATATACACTTTTGAAATGTCCATATTTAAAGCTTTCTGCGTGCGCGTGGGTGCGTGCGTGCGGGTGCAGGCGTGAGTGTATGGGAGTATATACTATATACTCTATATACATATATTCAAACAGCAAAGAAAATGCTCCATAAACACAACCAACCATAATTAATACTCTAAATATAGAAAAAATAACTTTAACATATGAACACTAATTTACTAATAATCAAGTACAGGCACAAATGTACATGTATTTGTATATATGTGTGTATGTCTATATAAGTATATACATATGTGTGTGTGTGTGCACGGGCGTATAATCACAGACATATGCAGATAAATTTAAACAATAATAAATTAAAAAATTAATATAAACTTAATCTTCTGCAATTAATACTTTAATAGTACTTAAGATACCACCAAACCAAATAAAAAAAAACTGAATAATAGCCGCCTGAAGAAATATATAAATATTTACTTTTTCATTTAAGCATTAAAATCAATAATTCATGTAAAAAATGAAATAGAATTTTCCTAACCCAAGAAACGACTAGAACGCTCAAAAATTAAAAAAAAAAAAAGAAAAAAAAAGAAGAAAAAACAAAACAAAAAAAACGATAATATGTCCAGAAAAAAAAGGGCAAAGTAATAGCAACAAATGGTTACAATGGAAAGAAGACGAAAAGGGAGAAAAAAGAAAAACAACAACGTTAGGGAGTGGGTGTAAAGTGGGGAAAAACGACGAAAAGGAAATATCATCGCCACACCCTTACGCATATACGCGCAGACTGGCAGACACACACACACACACACACACACACACACACACAGTAGGAAAAAATTGCACCAATGATAAGTGTATGCAAAAAGATATTCGAGAAATATAAGCAGTCAATCGCTGATACCCCTTTATAAGTGACTGGCCCGTCTACGAAATTCTGGAGTCGGGATGCTAAAGGTAGCATCAATCAACTACATTTTACTTATATATATATATATATATATATATATATATATATATATATATATATATATATATATGCGCGATACTTATTGGAAAGCATTCAATATCAGTGATAGAGCTAACATATTTATTTGCGTCGGTGTGAGTTTGTGACCCTGGATTTTACGCCCTTTACCCCCCAAAATAAATATTTCTGTTCAGCTTTTGTTGTTGGTGTTATCCGTTTGGACTGAACTGTGATTGTAGATATTTGTTTTCGTGTCTGCATTTTGAGATTATTTAATGATGTTTTTGTTGTGTGTGGATGATTATCGACACTTTTTCTTGCAAAGTAGACATCTCCTTGATATATTTCTGTAGGTAAGTGCAGATTTCATAATTTCCAGGTTTATGTTTTGACGTGATGTATTTGTCTTTTAGTTGCCATATGTATGTGGATAGTGTAGTGATATTGAAGTATTTTCTGTTGGAGAATGAGAGGTCTATGTATATATTTTTTCGTTTGAATGCTCCTTCAGTGGCGGCAATGCAGTGCATTTGTAGTCTTGTTTGCATTGACTTTAGCTTTAAATACTATGTATGTTTGCAAACAGTTTCCTTGTAGTGGGCATGTGGTTTTGTCTCTGCAGTTGAGTCACTTTGTTTGCGTTATTGCAGGGTTTTTTGTTTTTTGTTGTTTTTTTTTAATTATTTATGTTATGTTCTTATTGCAGCTGTAGCTAAATGTGTAATTGAGCCTAGCCCAAGACTATGAATATGGCTGTGAACGTATGAACTAACATGTATACGCCTGTATGTTTATGTGTCTATGTATATGTGAGTGACTTCCCAAACAAACACTGAAGAAAATTTCCCCTCTCTCACCATCACAAACAAAAATTCAAACCCAAATAGAGCATAAATAGATCCACTTTGGAAAAATAAAGCAGTTTGTCTGAAGATCGCAAAAGCTTGAAACGGTAGTGGCCTTGTTAGGGCCAGAATTAAAGACACAAGAGAGGAATTGAGTTAAACAAATATATTAACAGAAAACAGTAATACAAACATATACCAATGAGAATGTTACATCAAGAATGTTCGGTCCGATTGTCAAAGCTGACTACTGGAAGCCTCACATACCAAAAGGCAGTACCTGCTCCTATTTATAGCTGGGAGAGTCCATGCGCGCGTGGGTAAATTACAGTAACAGGAATCTAAAGTCACAAATGACCCTCCATACAACCGCATATATATATATATATATATATATATATATATATATATATATATATATATATATTATTTTAAAATAAGTAATTCGAATATTCGCTTGAAGATGAAACGGAACTAATGGTTTTAATTTAATTATATAATTAAATTTAAAGTTATTAGCTTCCATTTTTGAAACATGGTTATTACTGTGTAGCGAAAACATTTTCAATCAGTTAATTTATAATATTTATGCTCTATAAATTTACATTGAGCACTGTTTTGTAAAAATAAAAAGTATCAATAAAAACACCGGATTATATATTTTAATGTTCTTTCATTATATATATATATATATATATATATATATATATATATATATATATATATATATATACGACGCTCCATACAACCGCACATATATATATATATATACTGAAAATAATTATACATATGTTTCTCAACGTTCGATGCAACTCTCAGTTTCATGCAAGAAGCAATCGTCAAACACAAAATAAAACCGGACTTTTACAATGCGCTAGGATTTACAGGCTACTGGCAAGATAGTGAAGCAGCCCATTTATATATGGGAAAAATAAATTTTGAATTAATTCACTTGTTACCAATTTATTTATCTCAAATGAAAATAAACTACAACACCATGTTTCTAACAGGCAATGATTATTGACGTATTGGAACTGCCAGTTTTAAATTTGTGCCAGACGATTGCTATGTACCTGAAAAACAGAATTGCATCAAACGATGAGGAATAAATGAATCTATTTATACTTATTACAATTTTAGCTCTCTCATTTTACATATATATATATATATATGTATTGTATGTGTGTGTGAAATGTGTATGCATATATATATATAAATATAAAAGTGGACATAGAAGTCAACACTTAGAGGCGACAGTCTGTTTCATGCTACGATTGCACATAGCATGAAACTTGTGTTGACTTCTATGCCCACTTTTATATTTACACACGCTCTATCTCTGATATTGAGCACTTTATTCTATAAATATAGCACACCTTAAGACTATATTTCTTTATATATATATATATATATATATATATATATATATATATGCAATTATTATATATTTTATTTATATATTATATATGCGCGGTATTTATTAGAAAGCGCTCAATAGAATATATATATATATATATATGTATGTATGTATATAGATAGATAGATAGATAGATAGATATTTTTATTTTTACAAAATTTTATATATATATATATATATATATATATATATATATATGTATGTATGTATGTATTTAGCTGGATTGATGTGAGTTTGTGACCCTGGTTTTCACGGTATCTGCGATCGTCAGATAAACTGATTAAGTTTTTTAATTTTGGATTTATATATGGCTGCATATATCTGTGTTTATATAGAAGTGGGAGGAAAAATGTCGCCGGAACGCTACTCAGAGTTACGCAAACATACATACACGCACGTACACTCATTGACATAGGTAGACACGCACACACATGCTCACTCACTGGAGCTCTCACAAATATAAACATATGTGAACAGTGTGGGACTGGGCCTCTATGCGCATTCATGTGACGTTGTGTACATACGTACGCGTTCAATGTTGGATTGGGTAGTTATTGTTTGTTTCGCTGTCAACATGCAGGCCATTCTTCTATTTTGTTCGCTGAATAATGTTTTCTCGCACGCACGTATATACATAAGATGGGGTTAGTGTAAGACTATGGTAGGTAAAAATTGCTATTATTCTTAATTTTTTTAGGGCTGTTTTGTTATTATTTTAAAGCCGGTTATTTGCTTGTTTTTGGCGATTGCGCATATGTAAATGGTAGAAACCCCAATTATATATATATATATATATATATATATATATATATATAGTAGTAATAATAATAATAATAATAATAATAATAATAATAATAATAATAATAATCTTATAAATATAAGTAATTATACTCGTCTGGAAAAACCTTAGGTGTTTTGGGTTGTAAATGAACAAACTAATATCCAAGGAAAAATAAGGAATAAAAAAAAAGAAAGAACTAAGAACATGTAATTCAGGTGAAAACAATCTTCCAGTATCCAAGCTCAGAGTCCAAAGAAAAAAAACCTCCAACACGAGTAAAGCAAAAATTTAGTTTTATATATATATAGTTTTATATATATATAGTTTTATATATATATATATATATATATATATATATATATATATATATATATATATATATATATGTGTGTGTGTGTGTGTGTGTGTGTGTGTGTGTCTGATTAATTTAATTTTTAATAAAATCCGTTAATACTCACAAATCATTATCGTGTATTGATATTAAAGTAATGAGAGAAATGTGCTTTAGCTGTTTAAATTTCTGTTATTAAACAGCTAAACAAATGTCTAAAAGAGAATTTGCCTAAATACACAAATTTTTATATATATATATATATATATATATATATATATATATATATATATATATATATATATAATGAAATTGATTTGCAGGATTTTCTAGTGAGTTGTTTGCCTTTAATTTAAACTCAAGAACGTGAAGGTGTTGGTTAGGGCAAAGAAAATTGAAATATTATCCTGAGATGCGCTGATTCGTCGACAGTCATGTCATTTTACCAATGCGCGTGCGCACTGTCATAGGACGCGTATGTAACATAAAATGGCGGAGAGAGACAGCAAATTCTAGAAAATAAACGAGGGAAAAATGCCGGCGAACGAAATGATAAAACGCAGCAGCGAGAAACATTTAAGAAGACAGAAAAACGAAAAACGAAAAACTATTATTGCGTATCAGGAACATGTAAACTTGAAAAAAACGAAAACGAACAAAAACAGAACAAAAATAAATTGGTATCAATCATTTTTTTTTTTTTTAAGTCGGACTGAATAGAAAATGTTTGAAGGTAAAAAATATTGACTGAATAAAATGATTATTTTGGGCTGGGTTGGGTTATTTAACGTTGAATATAAGTTTTATATGGCAAAAATTATATTGAATTGATAGATAGGTTCGGTTTATACGTGAGAAAAAACGGTAGACCTAGGTTCGGTTTACACTAGAGTCAAAAAGGAAGACGTGCTCAGTTTACACTAGAATAAAAAATGTAAAAAATACGTCCGGTTTTGACAACTTGTGGCTGGCAAGCTACACTATAATATTTCCTTGTGTCTCAGAAGACTAAGGCAAAATGGAGTATTATACAGAACACGTAGAAATCATTGTCGGATACCTTTATAATATTTCTATTAATTGGAAATAATTAATGATAAAAAAAATTCCCCTGAAAGTTTGGTGCATGAAAGTGAAGCCAGAATGGAGATTTGTAAAAGTTCCAACGAGAGATAGGCTTTCTTTAAACAGACAATTGATATATATATATATATATATATATATATATATATATATATATATATATATATATATATATATATATATATTAAGGCATTTTTTATGTTTATACGTTGATTTATAGATACAAATATTTAACTAAATGCTCTGTTTATAATAAACAGTATTAACGACATTTACCGGCCTTAATGTCGGACTTTATTCATTTCATCATATATATATATATATATATATATATATATATATAAATTCATGAATCATTCACACAAAAAAACAAATATAGAGGTTAATTATTTAAATGGCGAGAATACATCGTCGCAAACAATATAAATAAGATACATCAACCCCGAACCTGTATATGAATGATATGATCCCCGTTTATAAATTCCAGTGTCATCAGGTCTTTTTAATTTTTACAAGCTTTCATCTGTTCCTACAGACATCATCAGGTATGGAAGTAGATTTTGTTCTTGTTTTTACTTCTCAGTAATATATATATATATATATATATATATATATATATATATATATATATATATATATATATATATAGTAAATACACATATACCTACGCTTGTTGTCCGACTTAAGTTTCGTTGGTTACCCAACTCGTCGGGCACATGATATAGCTTATTGTTTATTTAGGTATATGTATATTTATTAATGTATATTTCCTAGCTCTGTCTAATCGCATTGAGCGCTATTATGTCTAAACCTCTTGACTAAATTTTAATAATTATTTATTTGTTTAACAGTGTATGCACGCCAGCATGCCCGTATACGGTTGCATATTTGTAGTTAGTTCATTTACCTGACCTCATATATATATATATATATATATATATATATATATATATATATATATATATATCAGGTATAATAGAAACAGTGCTCATTGTTATAGAACAAAGCTATTAATTATATATTAATGAATATACATAATATCCCTCGTCGATAGCACATCGAGTGCTATCAATGTGGGTTAATATGTATATTCCTTTATATATATATATATATATATATATATATATATGTAATAATAATAATAATAGGATTCGAGAATACCCGTCTACTAGGGCGGCTAGACAATCCCTATTGCAGACTCACGCTCATGCACATTTGTGTTTGTTCAACACCCACAGAGCCAACCTGTGGTTAATACTGCAACTATGCTGAGCAAACCTTAGTTACAGTTTCTGCGGAAGAGCGTGTTATCTAGAATGATCAATAACCTGAACAACATTAGCACACACAAACCCTCGGTCTAGATAGATAGATAGATAGATAGATAGATAGATAGATAGATAGATGCAGAATGAGATAGATAGATAGATAGATAGATAGATAGATAGATAGATAGATAGATGCAGAATGAGATAGATAGATAGATAGATGCAGAATGAGATAGATAGATAGATAGATAGATAGATGCAGAATGAGATAGATAGATAGATAGATAGATAGATAGATGCAGAATGAGATAGATAGATAAATAGATAGATAGATAGATAGATAGATAGATAGATATGGAGAGATTGTCATAGATAGATAGATAGATATGGAGAGATTGTCATAGATAGATAGATATGGAGAGATTGTCATAGATAGATAGATAGATAGATAAGGATGGCCAAAGGTCGCTTTATCCATTTCCAATAATGATAAACACAAACTTCTAAATAACTTTATTTCTATTTAATCGTCGTACAATTATAATTTCAATATAACAGTTACATTTTCTTTATTAAAAGGCTGTATTCACATGTTTCGGGCGCCATTTATCTGTTTTGAAATCATTTAAAGGTTTGTGTAACCCACTAACTTAATTTCATGAAATTTCGAAAAAAATAAATTGGCCTCAGAAAGTTTTTTTTTTTATGGTGGCCTCTAAATGACATTACAGTTAAGAAATCACGTGTTTTAAGGGTTGTCTTTTCCTTAATGAGAAAACCCACTCAACTTTTTGGGAATGCAATTCTTTCATTTTATTTCTGTTTCATCGTGTTTCAATATGTTTTGAAAATCATCCCTTCAACATTTTAAAGTAAGGTTTACTTTTTTTAATTCTTTTATTTTATTTATTTATTTTATTTTAGTGTGTTTCATGCCTCAATTAACTAATTTTATTTTTAGTTTCACTTCGCCCTTGCATCGAATACTGCTGCCATATATGGTCTGGAGCCCCCGCTGTTCGTTTTACGGTCCTCAATAAAATCCAGAGACGGATATGCAGTGTGATTGGCTCTGATCTGGCATCTCGTCAACAGTCGCTCTTTTACAGACGCGCCGTCGCCTCCCTCTGTCTTTTCTACAAATACTTTCACGGTAACTGTTCCGACGTGCTACTTTCGCTAATTCCCAGACCGCATGAATTTAAACGTTCTACTAGGCTGGCATCTCGGTCCCACCCTTTCACTGTAGAAACAGTTAAATGTAGCCCTCTCTTCTACTCCAATAGCGTCATGTCTAGAGACTCCCGTCTTTGAGATTCGCTTCTTATTACTTGCTTTCCTCATATTTCTCCAACTATTTAAATGTAATGTCAATCGACATCATCAGATACATTGATCTATTCTTCATCCTTGCTATTATCACGCCTATTTAATCTCGCTCCCATTACCTATAATCCCTTGCGTGCCAGTGGCATCCCGACTTGATTGGGTGAAATGCTTAAAAAACATAATTATAGAAAAAATATTTTTTATTTTAAATTATCTTTCTTATTAAATTTATGTTTGAAATTCTAAATTTTTTAATTCGATGTAATTTTGCAATTTCCTTTCAAATTATTTTCATATTTAATTCCTATTTCATAAAAATATCTTTTTAGTTTTTATTTTACGTTTCCTTATTTTTTCTTCGTTTTTTTTTCTGTTAGAGTTGTTTTGGAAGTTATGTGGAGACTGTCAGAGTCCAAGCTAAATGACAAATCTCACAATATCTACATACTTGCTGTATATCTTGAAGAGCATCAAAGAGTTTATTTTCACAGAGGCAACGCTCAGCAAGCTGCCCAGGCAGGGAGGGACCGTGACATTACCCTCACTGCATGGTTTAAACTGAATGATGATGATGCAAGGGACCACTTGTACCCTGGACATTCTGTTACATTATGTGTTTAATAAGTCCACTAGAACATGGATGACAACGGAATGGAAAATTTATGTCATCCATAGAATGTATACAGTGAACCCTAGAGACACAGAAAAATTTTGCTTGCTGTATATTTCAGGCACCAGGATTTGCGCAATGTACAGAGAGAAATCTTGCCAACATTTAATGCAGCATGCCTGAGATATGGTCTTCTCTCAAGCGAAGGTACACTGGATCATGCATTGCTAGAAGTTGCTGCTTGTCGGATGCCCTTACAGATGGGTGTTATGTTTGCTCCCCTGTGCACGTATATGAATCCTGCAAATGCTTTTCACCTGTGGATTACTCGCAAGGAATCCATGACTGAAGATTTCCCGCCCCAAGATTTTAATGCAGATCATGCAGAAAAAACATGGTATTGCACTCAATTGATGCAATTTTCATGGAGAATGGCATTAATTGTTTAGCATTTGGGCTGCCTGAACCTATTGGAGTATCACAGATTGACCATCATGAAGATCTTCATCATCCAGGCATTGCAACATTTACAGATGAACAGAGACAAATTGCTAATGCTGTGCTTGAATCTGTAGATGAGAAGAGGAGAGGTGAGGTGCCCAATCATTTCTGTTTCCATGTAGATTCACCAAGAGATTGTAGTAAAACTTATATGTTTAATAGCATAATTTTTTATCTGCGAAGGGACAACTGCAATGTGTGTCGTGGTGCTTGGGCAGGCATTGCCTTTACACAACTGTCAAGAATATCTATAATTTGTTCAAATTGCCTGTCCCACTCACGATGAGGCTTCTATGTTCCCTTCATTTGCTCTTCATGCTATTGATAAAGCCTTGCAAGATATCACCGGCATTGCCGCTGTTTTTGCTGGTAAAATTGTGCTCTTGGGGTAAGACTTTAGGCAAGTCCTACCCATATAAAGACATATAAAGTGTTTGTAAAATGCTTGAAAACCATATTATGGGTTGACCCAAGAAAATTTGGTAGACGGAACACTTGGGAGCCGTCAATAACTTTGTTAGCACGAAGTCAAAAGTCATTGTGACCGAGGGTTTGAGTTTGCTGGTGTTGTTCAGATTGTTGATCATTCTAGATAACACGTTCTGTCCCAGCATAGTTGCAGTATAAACCACAGGTTGCCTCTGTGGGTGTTGAACAAACACACATGTTCCTGAGCGAGAGTCTGCAATAGGGATTGGCTAGCCGCCTTAGTAGACGGGTATCCACGGATATTATTATTATTATTATTATTATTAATAATAATAATAATAATAATAATAATAATAATAATAATATATGGTTATATATGTCCAAAACAGGAACGCTTTGTCACCAGAAATCACTCAAAACCAACAGTCTATTGCATATGATGATTTTGTAATATGATGATTTTGTAATGGCATGCTTTGAATGCCGGACTTATTTTAGAGTGTGTAAGTCCAGGTCGGACCTGACAAGGCATTTAAAAAGATATATTGGAAGTGATGATGATCTAAGTAAACTCCCACCGTGCGGCACCTTTGAAAAGTGCCTTCGAACCATACCACGGGTTGACCCCCACCAAAAAATTGGGTAGATGAAACCGTTGGGGACTCTCGATAGCTTTGCTAGCACGAAGTCACAAGTGGCCGAGAGTTTGAGTGTGCTGCTGTTGTTCAGATTGTTGATCATTCTAGATAACACGCCCTCTCCCAGAAACTGTAACTAAGGACTGCTCAGCATAGTTGCAGTATAAACCACAGGTGGGTTCTGTGGGCGTTGATCAAACACAAATGTGACTGAGCGAGCGTCTGCAATAGGGATTGTCTAGCCGCCCTAGTGGACGGGTATCCTCGAATACGGGTGGCCAGCTATTATTATTATTATATGTCTATCCTGGGCAGGTCTGCTCAGTCACCAGAAATCACACCAACACTAACAGTGTATTGTATATGACGATTTCGTAATAGCATGCTTGGAATTCCCGATCTGCACTAAAGTGTGCAAGTCCAGGACAGGTTTGACAAGGCTTATAAAAAGACACATTACAAGTAATGATGATCAAAACCAACTTCCACCACCCGAAGATGATTTGATATGCCACATATGTAACAAGAAATGCAGATCGATGGCTGACTTTATGAGCCACTGCCGTTCGCACAAACAATTAGTGCAGTGTTGTGGGAGGGGATTTAACTGATGGACTGGATACGTCAGTGATGGTCATACTCGTGAGTCGACAGCCACTATATATATATATATATATATATATATATATATATATATATATATGCGTATTTCAAAGGCTGGCTGGGTGAATCATGTGATGTCACATAAAGAAAAAAATCACCCTTGGCATTCCCCAGACACAGAGTGTCACAGCCTTCACGCTGTGTGACAAGGCATGCACAACCAGCTCCGGACTGAAAGGCACACGGTGGTGAAAGTAATCAGGCAGAGCGGCGTGAATCCATCAATGTTGTATCAAGCATATTGTTCGTATGTTACTTGTGTAACAAGTCATGCAAATCCGCAGCCGGCCTGGCAAGGTACCTTCGGGTCATGCACGAGTGAGGTGCGAGGTGTGGAGCGAACGTGATTGGGCGGCCATTATCTGTGAACACGCGGCGGGTCATCATATATATGTATATATGAAAAATATTTGGAAAAAAACAAACAAAATTCCTTCAATGCAATTATGTTGTTTTAATATGAATGAAATGTCAACGTCTGACGTTTCGGTTTAATAACCCTTCTTCAGGACAATATTCATTAAAATACAATTAACATAATCAGTTCAACATGACAAAGACGATGGACATAAAAACAAGACTTATCCAAAAGAGATAACTGAAAATTTTATTAGACCGAAACTTCAGACGTTGACATTTTATTGATATTAAAACAACATAATTGCATTTAAGGATTTTTGTTTGTTTTTTCCAAATATTTTTCTTCATTCTGTCGGATTTATATCCATTTATATTTGCTTACATATGTATATATGTACACTGGTTAACATAAAGCCACAAATCAAGTATTAGATTAATAATATTTTACTCTTAAAGACATGATACTAAATTATATTATTTGTTGATATACATGATATGTAATTGCTACTTACTAGTTTTATTAAAGTTTGACGCAAAATCTTATTTTTTAATCTGATTCGGGCAGAGCGTTGGACAGTTATTAGATTTTCTTACTAACTAGAGTATCCGTGACACGTTGGGTCATTGAAGGTTCAAGTTATAGCATTTTTTGATTGATTTCAATATTTAAAAAATATATATCTGTTTGTAGAAAGTTGAAATAAAAATACTTACTGTATAAACAACTCGTATTTTTTTAATCTTATTCACTTAAAATGTTTCTTTTTTTTATTTTTTTAAAATCAGATTAACTTAAAAGTATTTTTTTAATATGTCAAAAATATTTTAAAATCATATTCACTTGAAAATGTTTTTTGATTATGGCAAAAAATATCTTTTTTTTAATATTTAAAATATTGTTTGTTTAAAGAAAGCTGAAATCTCGCATTCACAGAGAGGTGGAAAGAGAGAGAGAGAGAGAGAGAGAGAGAGAGAGAGAGAGATGGAAAGAGAGAAAGTTGGAAAGAGAGAGAGGTAGAAAGAGAGAGAGAGAGGGAAAGAGAGAGGAGGAAATAAACTTAAATCATTATGCGCCCGAAGTACGCACGACCCACAGACTTTTAGTATTAGATAGATAGATAGGAAGAAAGTAAGAAAGAAACAGACTGAGATAGATAGATAGATAGATAGATAGATGGAAAGAAAGAAAGAAACAGACTGAGATAGATAGATAGATAGATAGAAAGAAAGAAAGAAAGAAACATACTGATATAGATAGATAGGAAGAAAGAAAGAAAGAAACAGACTGAGATAGATAGATAGATAGAAAGAAAGAAAGAAAGAAAGAAACGGATTGAAATAGATAGATAGATAGATAGAAAGAAAGAAAAAAAAGAAAGAAACAGACTGAGATAGATAGATAGGAAGAAAGAAAGAAAGAAACGAACTGAGATAGATAGATAGATAGATAGATAGATAGAAAGAAAGAAAGAAAGAAAGAAACAGACTGAGGTAGATAGATAGGAAGAAATAAAGAAAGAAAGAGACTGAGATAGATAGATAGATAGATAGATAGATAGGAAGAAAGAAAGAAAAAACAGACTGAGATAGATAGATAGATAGGAAGAAATAAACAGACTGAGATAGATAGATAGATAGATAGATAGATAGATAGATAGATAGATAGATGGAAAGAAAGAAAGAAACAGACTGAGATAGATAGATAGAAAGAAAGAAAGAAAGAAAGAAAGAAAGAAAGAAAAATACTGAGATAGATAGATAGAAAGAAAGAAAGAAAGAAAGAAGCGGATTGAAATAGATAGATAGAGAGAAAGAAAGAAAGAAAGAAAGAAAGAAAGAAAGAAAAATACTGAGATAGATAGATAGACAGGAAGAAAGAAAGAAAGAAAGAAAGAAACAGACTGAGATAGATAGATAGACAGGAAGAAAGAAAGAAAGAAAGAAAGAAACAGACTGAGATAGATAGATAGAAAGAAAGAAAGAAAGAAACGGATTGAAATAGATAGATAGATAGAAAGAAAGAAAGAAAGAAAGAAAGAAAGAAACAGACTGAGATAGATAGATAGATAGATAGGAAGAAAGAAAGAAAGAAAGAAACAGAGATAGATACATAGATAGATAGATAGAAAGAAAGAAAGAAACAGACTGAGGTAGATAGATAGATAGATAGATAGGAAGAAATAAAGAAAGAAACAGACTGAGATAGATAGATAGATAGATAGGAAGAAAGAAAGAAAGAAAGAAAGAGACTGAGATAGATAGATAGAAAGAAAGAAAGAAGCGGATTGAAATAGATAGATAGATAGATAGATAGATAGATAGAAAGAAAGAAATAAAGAAAGAAAGAAACATACTGAGGTAGATAGATAGGAAGAAATAAAGAAAGAAAGAGACTGAGATAGATAGAGAGATAGATAGATAGGAAGAAAGAAAGAAAAAACAGACTGAGATAGATAGATAGATAGGAAGAAATAAACAGACTGAGATAGATAGATAGATAGATAGATAGATAGATAGATGGAAAGAAAGAAAGAAACAGACTGAGATAGATAGATAGAAAGAAAGAAAGAAAGAAAAATACTGAGATAGATAGATAGAAAGAAAGAAAGAAAGAAAGAAGCGGATTGAAATAGATAGATAGAGAGAAAGAAAGAAAGAAAGAAAGAAAGAAAGAAAGAAAAATACTGAGATAGATAGATAGACAGGAAGAAAGAAAGAAAGAAAGAAAGAAACAGACTGAGATAGATAGATAGATAGATAGATAGGAAGAAATAAAGAAAGAAACAGACTGAGATAGATAGATAGATAGATAGGAAGAAAGAAAGAAAGAAAGAAAGAGACTGAGATAGATAGATAGAAAGAAAGAAAGAAGCGGATTGAAATAGATAGATAGATAGATAGATAGATAGATAGAAAGAAAGAAAAAAAGAAAGAAACAGACTGAGATAGATAGATAGGAAGAAAGAAAGAAAGAAAGAAACGTACTGAGATAGATAGATAGATAGATAGATAGAAAGAAAGAAAGAAACAGACTGAGGTAGATAGATAGGAAGAAATAAAGAAAGAAAGAGACTGAGAGAGATAGATAGATAGGAAGAAAGAAAGAAAAAACAGACTGAGATAGATAGATAGATAGGAAGAAATAAACAGACTGAGATAGATAGATAGATAGATAGATAGATAGATAGATAGATAGATAGATGGAAAGAAAGAAAGAAACAGACTGAGATAGATAGATAGAAAGAAAGAAAGAAAGAAAGAAAGAAAGAAAGAAAAATACTGAGATAGATAGATAGAAAGAAAGAAAGAAACGGATTGAAATAGATAGATAGATAGATAGATAGATAGAAAGAAAGAAAGAAAGAAACAGACTGAGATAGATAGATAGATAGATAGATAGATAGGAAGAAAGATAGAAAGAAAGAAACAGAGATAGATAGATAGATAGAAAGAAACAGACTGAGGTAGATAGATAGATAGATAGATAGACAGGAAGAAAGAAAGAAAGAAAGAAAGAAACAGACTGAGATAGATAGATAGATAGATAGATAGGAAGAAATAAAGAAAGAAACAGACTGAGATAGATAGATAGATAGATAGGAAGAAAGAAAGAAAGAAAGAAAGAGACTGAGATAGATAGATAGAAAGAAAGAAAGAAGCGGATTGAAATAGATAGATAGATAGATAGATAGATAGAAAGAAAGAAAAAAAGAAAGAAACAGACTGAGATAGATAGATAGGAAGAAAGAAAGAAAGAAAGAAACGTACTGAGATAGATAGATAGATAGATAGATAGAAAGAAAGAAAGAAACAGACTGAGGTAGATAGATAGGAAGAAATAAAGAAAGAAAGAGACTGAGAGAGATAGATAGATAGGAAGAAAGAAAGAAAAAACAGACTGAGATAGATAGATAGATAGGAAGAAATAAACAGACTGAGATAGATAGATAGATAGATAGATAGATAGATAGATAGATAGATAGATAGATAGATAGATGGAAAGAAAGAAAGAAACAGACTGAGATAGATAGATAGAAAGAAAGAAAGAAAGAAAGAAAGAAAGAAAGAAAGAAAGAAAAATACTGAGATAGATAGATAGAAAGAAAGAAAGAAACGGATTGAAATAGATAGATAGATAGATAGATAGAAAGAAAGAAAGAAAGAAACAGACTGAGATAGATAGATAGATAGATAGATAGATAGGAAGAAAGATAGAAAGAAAGAAACAGAGATAGATAGATAGATAGAAAGAAACAGACTGAGGTAGATAGATAGATAGATAGATAGATAGGAAGAAATAAAGAAAGAAACAGACTGAGATAGATAGATAGATAGATAGATAGGAAGAAAGAAATAAATAAAGAAAGAAACAGACTGAGATAGATAGATAGATAGATAGGAAGAAAGAAAGAAAGAAAGAAAGAAAGAAAGAAACAGAGATAGATAGATAGATAGATAGATAGATAGAAAATGAAAGAAAGAAACAGACTGAGGTAGATAGATAGATAGATAGATAGATAGGAAGAAATAAGGAAAGAAACAGACTGAGATAGATAGATCGATAGATAGATAGGAAGAAAGAAAGAAAGAAAGAAAGAAAGAAAGAAAGAAACAGACTGAGATAGATAGATAGATAGATAGAAAGATAGATAGATAGATAGAAAGAAAGAAAGAAAGAAACAGACTGAGATAGATAGATAGATAGATAGATAGATAGATAGATAGAAAGAAGAGAAACAAAGAGGAATGCAATAGTAGTGATGGCAGCGGTGGCAATGTTTATGATGGTAGTGGTGATGGTAACTTGCCGGTTATTTTGGAATGTTTTTTGTTATTTATTTATTCGTTATTTATATGCAAATTTTATTTTAAAAGCCATACAATAAAAACACTCATAATAAACGTTCTTTAAATTTTATTAGTAACTATATATTAATTGTATTTATGGGTGAAACATATTCGTGTATGGATTAGGGAGATTTGAATAAGTTTCATTTAACGTAACAGAGAAAAGTCAAAGAAAATTCCGTTGAAAATTGAATTCCCCTTGGGATCTAAACGTTTATAAATGGAGATTTTATCGTTGTTCTTAATAATAGCAATAATAAAAAAAAATAATAAGAGGAAGCCTGGCCCATTGAATGTGATGGACCACCATGATATGGATATGTTCTTGCGCCCACGAACCTGCCCCCACTTATGGGTAAATGCGAACTAACTATAATTGTGACACAACGAAAAATATTGCTAAACCACGTCGGTCGTCAAGCGGGACAACAATGACAGCGATACTTAGTGAGGAACCAGACTGGGAGCGAAAAGTCTGCAACTGATACAAACTCTGCCAGACGCAAATTAGAGGAAAACCATGACGAGGACGGCCCTCAAAGAAGCCCTCGAAATTCATTAAAAGAAAATAGCACAAAAAGAATAATAAATAAATGGTCTAGAGAAGAGTATATTGAAGTAATGATAGCATTTTACAGCACTACGATAAGTCCGACCACAACGACCAAAGTCGCCTATAATATCTGGGGAGAAAAACACCCATCAAACAGAGTAAACATCAATGCCAACAAACTAGCCAATGGCAGGAGTGACATCATCAGGAAAGAAAGAATACCCGACATAGAACTCGAAAGTATCCGAGAAAACATCAAAAATAGATTAAATGTTAATCTTGAGGGGCTAAATGCCAACAACCCAGAGGAGTCATATGCAGAGGAACAAATAGAAAGCAGTTGTAAGAATTCCTCTGAGGGACACAAGCAAGTAGAGGAAGATAATGAGAAATCTCATAGAGAAACTGGGATGACAAAAACATCCGATATAAATGGAAGAATATAAAAGAAATATATTTCGAAGAAAGGCCGACGATTCCAAAAGTAAGAAAGGACCGTCAAGTGAAGGAAACCATCAACCTCGCTAAGCAAGCTATTAGAAAAATAAGAGAAGAAATGGTAAGACTGATGAACCTTACAGAAATTAATCATCTTATATACGCAGCCACGGCAATGAACGCAGAAACAATAGGTGAAAAAAAAACAAAAAAAAAACTAAAACACGCAACGTAAGCGAATAAGAAAAATGCCAATCTGGAAAGAAATAATAGAAATCGAAATAAATAAAGTACGAGAGCAATTGTCATTTCGAAGTAATGTAGACAAGGTCTCGGTAATGAAAGAAAGAAAGAGACTATTGAAATAAAGGCCTGATGTAAAAAATAAGACTGACGTAGCAAAAATTAAAGAGGAGCTGACAGAACAACTTCGAGCGAAGGCACAGGGAATAAAGCGTTATGAAAAAAGACACAGATTTTTCTGGAAAAAAAAACAAGATCTTCAAAGAAGATGCCAAGAAATTATATCGAGAACTGTGAAAAATACAATATAGATAATGACCCAGCTAATATCCAGGAAGTCGATGAGTTACAGTTTAAGATGTGGGAAAACTACAACCTGCACCATGAAAGAGCTACATGGATCAAGCAACAATAGAAGCGACATACACAGAGTGCCAAAAATGGACGGTTATCAATATTACTGAAACACTCGCTGATATCTGTAAAACCCCAAACCGGAAAGCACTAGGAATAGGCCGAATATCCAAATTTTGGATATAAAAAAAACCTATCTAGTACCGACCAAAACCTCAATCTATAATCATAAACCGTGAAAACTGCCTCAAATGGGGTTTAACATACCTACTACCAAAAACAAGAAAGACGCAGAACCCGACGAACTATAGGCCCATCACCTGCCTAGAAACAATGTACAAAATCTTCACTTCTATCATAATCGAGAGGACATATAACTTTCTTGAGAAAAACAATTTACTCCCAGCAGAACAAAAAATACAAAAGAGGAAGTTACGGAAACACGGATCTGCTAATTATCTATAAAAGTAAATATTGGAATCATAAAAAATATTTGAAAACAAGGAAAAGAAACTTATCGATAGCATGGATCGACTACAGAAAGGCGTTTGACAATGTTCCACACTCATGGATAGAGAAGATAAAATATACAGAATATGTCCCACACCGGTCAAATTCATAATGGAGAGCATGGAAGACTACACTAAACTTAAAACGTACAAACGGATCGTTAACATAGTGACCAATCACCATTAAAAGCGGGATCTTCCAAGGAGTTTCATTATCACCTCTATTCTTCTGCCTTTCATTACCGACACCCAGCTGCCCACTGAACAAGAGTAGCTACGGATACAAGTCACAAAATGGCAAAGTGAATCACCTATTCTATAGTGATGATCTTAAAACCTTTGCCAAAAACAACGTCAAAAAACCATAGTCACCATTGCCAAAACCTTCAACGAAGACATGAAGATAGAGTCCACGAGTGTGCCCAAGCCACCCTCAAAGGTGGTTAACTAAAAAACTAGAGATTTAGACCTTGATATAAACATACAAATATTTAGACATTAATGAATGAGACGGAATACAGCATTCAATTATGAAGAAAAGGATCCGAAAATAATATTTTAGGACAGTGCATTTGATACTAGAAAGTGAATTTAATGGGACCAATAAAAATGTGTCTGTCAGCAACTTAGATATAACTGTAGTAACATACAGCTTGAACATTATTAAATGGAAAGATTAAAATTAAAAGATTGGATACCTTGACTAGAAAAGTGCTTAACAAAAAAAAATGACCCTTACCTACAAATAATAATATTCACTCCACCAACAAAGAAGCTGCACTCTTCAAGAAACAACTTAATATACATGAAACTCTACAAAAAAAAAAAAAAAAAAAAAGACGGAGCGAATACCATCTACGCTAATTGAATTAAACAGAAAGCAAAATTTGGCCAAATAAAATTGCAAAAAAAACTGGGGGGGGGGACAAGGCGTTGCATGGCAAATACATAAAAAGAACGAAAGAAGCAGATGTGGACCAACAGAAAACGCATCAGTAGCTGAGGAGCGCCGGTTTGAAAGCTGAGAGAAAAGGCCGAATTATTGCAGCTCAGGACCAAACCAGATCTTATCACTGTCACGGAATCAAGGATGCAGCAAACCCGAAATGCAGGATCTTCAGAAAATATGACGAAACTGTCGACCCTATTATCTCAGTATGGCCGTAACTAGCAAAAAATGAATATACCTGCAGACATAACAAAGTAACGACATAAGTACGCTGGAAGATATGTAAGAATCAGAAAATAAATCACTATGAAGACACTGTGATATATAGTCTGTTCCTATCTTTGTATCTCAGATTGGTATACATATACTATGATATATATATATATATATTTACATATATACAGGTAAGATGAGAACAGATGGTGCGTAAATTCCACTGTGCTTAATATTTAGTTTAAAAGAGTGCTCAATAAACAGTAGAGCTAAATATTACTCCCCATGAGTTTAACATCGCCCGACATTTATGGTGTTGAAACGTAACTGCCATTATGTAGCGATTTTTATTATGTTTTGATATCCTAAAATAAATAATATATGTGTGTGTGTTCCTATACACACACTGTGATAGATAGATAGATAGATAGATAGATAGATAGATAGATAGATAGATAGATAGATAGATAGATACTGAACAGAATACTAGATAGATAGATAAATGGATAGATAGATACTGGACAGACTGCTACAGATAGATAGATAGATAGATAGATAGATAGATAGATAGATAGATAGATAGATATTGAACAGACTGCTATAGATAGATAGTCTAAGATAGATATATAGATAGAAGAAAATGGGTAGACAGATAGATAGATATATATGGACAAGCTGTGCTAACTAGCTAGCTAGCGAGATAGCTAGATAGATATGAACAGATTGAAATAGATAGATATTAGGTTGGTGCAAAAATAGTGTCGTTTTCTAACATATGTTAATATGTGAGAAAACGACATTATTTTTGCACCAACCTAATATATATATATATATAGATAGATAGATACATACATACATAGATATGCAGAGACTGACATAGATAGATAGATAGATAGATAGACAGACAGACAGACAGACAACTGAATGATAAAATAGAAAACATCTTTGTAACCCGTTTCGTCCTCTACAAAGCCTCCGTCGGACAAAAGTTTTGGCTGGAATCATATCTGTGTAGCCGGAAGGAGATATAAACGTGAATATCGCTTATAATTATGTATCGTTGGGGAGCGATGAAGATGTGGCAACTCTAAATCTTAATTTTTTTAAGCTCTAAATTTTTTAGGTTCCCAAATTTTGAATTTTCACATGTTTGGCGTCCGACATGTTTAAAGACCGAGCTTAACTGATCTATTCTCATTCGGTCTTTCAAAGCTCTTGCTTTGGGTTTTGTTTTTATTGCTGTTGTTTTTAAATATACCACATTGTGCCAAGGAAGGTGATATGTTGTAAGATTGGGTCCGGTGTTGTTTTTTTTTTTAATGGCATATCAACTCCTCATGGGTCATTTAATGCCGGAATTTTATTTTGGTGCTAGTATAGTATGATATCTACTATCGATTTTGTACTATAGTATGATATTTACCAACTTTTAGAAGTATGAAATATGTCAGCTTTAGGCTTAAGGTTTAAGGTTACGAGTTAGGCCTAGAAGTTAGGGATAGGGTTAGGGCTTACAGTTAGAGGTTAGTTTTAGGTTTATAGGTTAGGGTTAGGGTTAAAGACAGTGAACACTTAACTGGTTATGTATTAAAATCATTAACTATTTTTATATAAAATTTTAAAAAATATCAAATAGTGATTTTAATATTTGTAAACTGATTTGATATCATTAAAAAACAAATAAAAATGCCATCGTTTTTCCTGAACATTTCCCAGGAATAATATGTGCATCATCATTTACGTCATGTCACAAATGCCTCAAAGAATATCAGACTATAGTAGTAACTTTTATTTTATTGTAAGCTTTAATCTGATGAAAACCCTTTAGGTGACGAAACGTCTTACTACTTTGTCATTCAATTATCTGAAATTGTTTTGATATTCCCTTATAGGTAGATAAATATAAAATTACGTAGGTCATTTTGAACATTCTGATTTATCAACTGTCTGTTTACATACACCGGTAAAATATATTTTGTCATTCGATATAAACACAGTATATGCTCGCAGGTCATGCGGCCTTTGAAGGACAAATTTTGAAGCGAATTTGTCTAGTAAATGGATATATAGTTTGGTCAACGGCGTAGCCAGGGCCAGTAGTACATACGGTAATTTTAAAACACGTGTATGATGTGACCCCACTTAAAATTAGCTTAAAAATTAGGTATTCATAAGTCGTATGATACGCGTGTATATACGGTAGAGAAAATATCAAATATGTTAGTTATCGTCTTTTTTTTCTCTTTAAATAACAGAAAAAATAACCCGGTATCGAATTTGGAAATTACAAGTTGAGCAATTTAATATTATATAATTGAACATTTTTATCAGACGAGACATAATCTTACTTCTTTTTTTAGAAGAAATACCTAAATCGATATTAGTTGTGATATGGCATGAGGAACGTGGTTGTAGACGAAGTTCGAGAGCCACCATAAGGCAGTAAAGCTCTTCGGTTAAGGGAGGTATAGTGATTTGGTAAATAAATTTGTACCTATTGGCGTATGTTAATTAGAAGACATAATTAAATGGTGTCTTGTAAACTAAGAGACAATCAAGAATTTGACTACTGACAAGGTGTCGTAGAACAACACAATACAAAAATATGGCGTCGCCGATAGGATGTTTAAGTCGCTTGGTTGAACGAGAATTTGTGAAGACTCGGATCCGGTGTTTTGCAGCCCAGGCCATGCAAAATAAAAATTGAAAAACAGCCAGGAGAGACACGGAAGTAGATGAAATGAAACCAAGATTTCCATTAAATAGAGCAGGACATAAAACTCAAGAGGGAGACGAGGAACATTCCTGTTTATCAACTGTTTGTTTTGTGCTATCGTTTACATATACCGGTAAAATATATTTTGTCATTCGATGTAAATAGTCGCGGGTCATGCGGCCTTTGAAGACCAAATTTTGAAACGAATTTGACTAGTAAATTGATATATAGTTTGGTCAACGGCGTAGCCAGTACCAGTAGTACATACGGTAATTTTATATCACGTGTATGGTTCGACCCCCCTTAAAATTAGCTTCAAAATTAGGTCTTCATAAGTCGTATGATACGCGTGCATATACGGTAGATAAAATATCAAATATGTTAGTTATCATTTTGTTTTCGCTTTAAATAACAGAAAAAATAACCCGGTATCCAATTTGAAAATTACAAGTTGAACAATTTAACACTTTAAAATTGAACATTTTTATCAGACGAGACATCATCTTAATACTTTTTTTTTTCTTCTCACGGGAATCTTATTTTTTGTGTCCGATTTATTGTATTCAATTGGCGACCTTGTGTAGACTAAGTCAGTTCGTTCTCTTACTACGGGATAGACGTGATGCTGCCAGAGAACTATTTGTTTTCTCGTGTATATTTCCCTAGTGTTTGTCTCTGTGACTGCTGCTGCTGTTGCTGCTGCTGATGTATCGAGAAAATTGTTCGAAACCAATTATTCAAAAAACATTTATTCGAATTTATTGAAAAAAGTTAGAACAAAACAACTATAAACAAAATGTTTTTGTTTTTTTGCTATCGTCTGCAAGCCGCAATGATGGAGAAAGCATGGTTGAAGACGAAGTTCGAGAGCAACCGAAGGTATTAAAGCTCTTCGGTTCAGGAAGGTGTAGTGGATTGGTAAATAAAATTGTACCTCACATCATCACTAGTGAGGCATGCTGCAAGAGCCTCATCGTTTCACGAGGTTCGTCCCTCAATCGAGACGCCATTCCGCCAATTCCCAAAGGAACGCCAACGAACAAGGGCCAATAACCCCAAAACTCTCCACTGCCACTGGAGTAAAAAAAAAAAAAAATCTATCAGCAAGAGAAGAATATTTAACTATTTTTCTTTTATCTCCACATCCCGAGCGACAGACCCCGGCTCAACCGCGGACCTGATCAAATTACTGGTGGAAAATGTATCGGTACAGGTCACATCCCAAATCAACGACTTTCCCACTTTAAAAATGAAATTGGTAATCCAATCCGGCCGCTTTTCATCACTACGGTCGAAGCCTACGGGTTCGATTTGGAAAGGGAACCCAGCTGCATCCAAACCTCTTCTGATGATGTCGTTTATTGCTGCATACCGTGGAAAGCGGCCGCTACTACGAGGACCGGAGAGAGGATGTAAACTTATTAATGGAAACTTCACATTTGAATTATTAGGTTGGTGCAAAAATAATAACGTAATAATGTCGTTTTTTGACGTTAAAAATACGTCAAAAAACGACATTATTACGTCATTATTTTTGCACCAACCTAATACAATTTATTCGAATTGCAAATTGTTTGAATGAAAATTAATCAAAGGGCCATTATATTAAATGATAATTATTCGAAATACCTATATTTGAAATACGTATGTAGACTTGCTTTGAGAGTGTCAATGCTGATTTACCTCGAATTAAAAACGCCTTTGAAGAATGGCATAAGGCTTATTTATAGCAAGTATCATCTCATCATCTTACAATATGGACATTCTTAGACGCTCTTAAAAGAGAACAGTACTTGCAAGAAATTCATATTGCAAAAGTAAGAACAGGTTGCCAAAATATCAAGAGCTCCAAGAAATATCGAAACGTAAATAGAAAACTTAAAAAGATTAGTTGCATCTTTTAACGAATACACTTCAGTAGTTGACTATTTGTGTGCAGTATCATATAACAAGGTTGTAAGGATTTTTTCTTACTAAATTGTTTTTATTAACGATATTTGTATTTTCGAATAATTATCATTTGTGTATTTCCTCTTTTAATTTTTTAATTTTTATTGCAATAAAGAATTTTGCATTTCGAATAATTAACATTTAGTATAATTGCCCTTTCGATTAATTTTCATTCAAACAATTTACAATTCGAATAAATGTTTTACGAATAATTGTTTTCAAACAATTATTTTTAAACAATGTTCCCATAACCTCTGCTGCAGTTACTTCTGGATTGAATCGAGAAAGATCAATAGCCGTTGTTGCAAGCAGAAAGAAGAACCGTCTTCGTCTGTTCGTCTCTCGTTCCCCCCTTCAAAGTAGCACGCGTCTACATAAGCACGTGCGTTTTGAGATGAAATTTTAAACAAAAAGACGACGCCTAGAAATCATTGGGCGAACGGTTGGAGATATCGTGACAGATATAAAACCTTTTATCACGATGAGAATTTGAAAAGTGCCCGACGCAATATGTAAGAAATTGCAATTAAATTTAAATGTTGTGTAATATTTTTTGTGATGGATTGGTAAATAGGATTGTAAATATTTGCATATGTTAAGTAGAAGAGATGTAAAATTTATAGTAAACTAAGAGACAAACAAGAATTTGACTACTGATCAGGTGTCGTAGAACAACACAATAAATCAATATGGCGTCGCTGAGAGGATGTTTAAGTCGATTGGATGAAGAAGAATTTGTACAAACTTGGATCCGGTGTTTTGCAGTCCAGGCTATGCTAAATAAAAATTGAAAAACAGCCAGGAGAGACAAGGAAGAAGATGAAATGAGACCAAGATTTCCATTAAATAGAGAAGGATATGAAACTCAAGGTGGAGACGAGGAACGTGGTTGTAGACGAAGTTCGAGAGCAACCAAAGGTAGTAAAGCTCTTCGGTTCAGGGAGGTGTAGTGGATTGTATAATAAATTTGTACCTACTGGCGTATGTTAATTAGAAGACATAGGTAAATGGGGTCTAGCAAACTAAGAGACAAACAAGAATTTGACTATTGACAAGGTGTCGTAGAACAACACAGTACAAAAATATGGTGTCGTCGAGAGGATGTTTAAGTCGCTTGGTTGAACGAGAATTTGTGGAGACTCGGATCCGGTATTTTGCAGCCCAGGCCATGCAAAATAAAAATTGAAAAACAGCCAGGAGAGACACGGAAGATGATGAAATGAAACCAAGATTTCCATTAAATAGAGCAGGACATAAAACTCAAGAGGGAGACGAGAAACATTCCGGTTTATCAACTGTTTGTTTTGTGCTATCGTTTACATACACCGGTAAAATATATTTTGTCATTCGATGTAAATAGTCGCGGGTCATGCGGCCTTTGAAGACCAAATTTTGAAACGAATTTGACTAGTAAATTGATATATAGTTTGGTCAACGGCGTAGCCAGTACCAGTAGTACATACGGTAATTTTATATCTCGTGTATGTTGCGACCTCCCTTAAAATTAGCTTAAAAATTAGGTCTTCATAAGTCGTATGATACGCGTGTATATACGGTAGATAAAATATCAAATATGTTAGTTATCATTTTTTTTTCTCTTTAAATAACAGAAAAAAATAACCCGGTATCCAATTTGAAAATTACAAGTTGAACAATTGAACACTTTAAAATTGAACATTTTTATCAGACGAGACATCATCTTACTACTCTTTTAAGAAGAAATACCTAAATCGACATTAGTTGTGATATGACATGAGGAACGTGGTTGTAGACGAAGTCCGAAAGCCACCAAAAGGTATTAAAGCTCTTCGGTTCAGGGAGGTGTAGTGGATTGGTAAATAAAATTTTTCCTATTTGCGTATGTTAATTAGAAGAGATAAGAAAATGGTGTCTATTAAACTAAGAGACAAACAAGAAGTTGACTACTGATCACGTGTCGTAGACCAACACAATACAACACTTCACTTTTTTATTGTCATTAATAACTAATTTATACTGGAAGCAAACCACTTTTATACCAATAGAAAATGAATTGAGGTGCTTCACAAAAATAGAAAGGGACTCCAGTTCCACCTTCATTTGTGGTTAGTAAATTACTTGTCTTAAAATTAAGTTTTTAGAATTTAAGAATTTTGTGTTTTAGAGATAATAATGGTTTAGTGATACAAGTCTTACTACTTAACCCATAGCTGGGGGAGAAGAGGTGGATTCATACCTTTCCCGGAATATTTTAGCGTATGTGACTATAGCAAAGCCAACAAGAATTGGAACTCGTCTCTCTCTCGTCTATCCATTGCACCACCCCCGCCTCCAAGTTTACAACATTCACACGTGGTTACTTAAAGCGGTTGCTTAATTTTGGTAACCGGACGGGAACCGATGTTCCAACATGATATGGCCGTAAGCTGCGTCTTTTCTTTCTTTTTATGTGACATACCCTTTCAGGACGTGGGCACGCGTAATTATAGTTTTCTTTGTATTTCTGATTTTCTTTCATACTTCCTCGTTGAACACATGTTCTGTCAATTGTATTCTGAACATTCCTTGGTTGAATTGATGAAAATTCCTCTAGGGTACCTCGACGAGGCACAGTGGAGTAACGGATAGCGGCTCGGATTGAGCCGAGTTCGAATTCCAATCGAATCCATGACATTCACTTACGTGTTAGTACCCTTGGAAAAGTTATGAACCCTCTTCTTCTCCCCCACCCCAATTATGGGTAAATAGCAGGGCAGACCGGGTTCTATAGCCTTGGATGGCAACTGGTCTACCGCAGAAAGAAATGACAAACTACTGCGGGAAAAAAAAAACTGCCTCGTTAGCACATAACTGACTGATCCTTTATTTAATTCATATGAAGAAATTATCCGCATTCACCTTTGTGATGAGGCTTTTATAACACTCACTGATAGAATTGAACTCACAATCGACTTTTTGATCTAATAGATCCAATAATAGGGCTAAATAACGATAAATAATTACCAAGGTTAGGGTTAGGGGCTAGGATTAGGGTTAAGGTTAGGGTTAGGGGTTAAGGGTTAGGCTTAAGTTTAGGGTTATTTCTCTGATAGCCTACGAATGTATCACGCATGGCACATAACTGAAATGGATCGACAGCAAGGTTTCATCATTTTACAATTAAAATCGCTAAATGCAACCGTAAGTTCTATGCTAACAGTTTCTTCTCACACGCTTCTCATTTATACTTCTGGTTCCTTGATTTTCACTCAACTTTGATCTTCAAAGATTTAAATGTAATATCAATTGTTATCTACTGTTTTCTTAATTCGTGTTCTTTTATTGTTCTCTCCCCTTAAAAAATATTTTCCTCATATTCTCTCACATCCTATGACACTTTGCGTTTTAGTGACTTCATTGCCTTGCTTAAAATGATTTAAAAAAGAACAAAAAAGCCTCTGTTGCTTCAAGTGCCTTCAGCATTTGTGAGGAAGTTGTCTAATGTTCATCGCAATATTGTAGAGTAGTATTACCTAGCGTTTCAGAAATATTTTCTTTCTTTCAAACGACGTTTTCTTTGATCACTAAATATTCGGTTGGATTCCTTTAACAAGCGGCGTTAAGTTAAACCCTGTTTGTATAATATTTGACCTGTGCGTGATTTACAATCAGAAGAAATACCTAAATCGATATTAGTTGTGATATGGCAGGTTGTAAGTCCGTATGAACACCACTAAGGCTGTTCATATCAAGATGATGGGAATCCTTAAAGTTTGAACGGAGACATTCCATTTCCGAAACAGTGGAGACACTTGACATACGCCGATTCATTGTGACATGCGAGTATCTGGGGATGTCAGATAGAAAATATCATTGTTCATCGTGGACAGTGAGGTTTGCCGAGTCTTCTTCTTCTTCTTCTTCTTCTTCTTCTTCTTCTTCTTCTTCAAATTCTTCTTCAAATTCTTCTTCAAATTCTTCTTTTTCAAGCTCTTCTTCAAATTCTTCTTCTTCATATTCTCCGTCAAATTCTTCTGTAAATTCTTCAAATTCTTCTTCAAATTCTTTTTCAAATTTTTCTTCAAATCTTCATCCAATTCTTTAAATTAAAGTTCTTTTTCTTCTTTTTCTTCTTCTTCTTCTTCTTCTTCTTCTTCTTCTTCTTCTTCTTCTTCTTCTTCTTCTTCTTCTTCAAATTCTTCCTAAATACTTCTTCGAATTCTCCTTATGCAAATTCTTCTTCAAATTCTTTTGCAAATTCTTCTTCAAATCTTCAAATTCTTCAAATTCTTTTTCTTCAAATTCTTCTTCAAATTCTTCTTCAAATTCTTCTTCAAATTCTTGTTCTTTTCCTTCTTCAAATTCTTCCTAAATATTTCTGCAAATTCTTCTTCCAATTCTTTTGCAAATTTTTCTTCAAATTCTTCAAATTCTTTTTCTTCATATTCTTCAAATTCTTCTTCATATTCTTCCTAAATACTTCTTCAAATTCTCCTTCCTTAAATTCTTTTTCTTATTTTTCTTCTTCAAATTCTCCTTCCTTAAATTCTTTTTCTTATTTTTCTTCTTCAAATTCTTCTTTAAATTCCTCTTTTTCAAATTTTTCTTCAAATTTTTCTTCTTCAATTTCATCTTCAAATTCTTCTACAATGTTTCCTTTGAGTGTTATTTTCTTAAGCCGTCTTTCCTCATTATGTGACCTAGAAATTTTAAAAAAGTCTCTTTTTGATGCTACGTGTAATGTTCAGTCAATGATATTCTCATCATCCTTCTGTAGAATCTCATTTCTGTTCCTTCAACTCTCGTCTTCACCTGTCATGAGATTTTCCAGCATTCATTAACACAGAATAGAACTGATGTTACATAACTTTTCTGTACATTTTTTTTTTATTTGTTTCTAACGGAAATCTTACGTTTCTTAATATGTTACTTAGCTTTTAGAAAGCATCTTTCGCTGCCCCAATGCTCCTTCAGAATCTGGTGTCGCATTTTCCGTCCCCTGTTAAAGAACTTCCTAGATATTTAACTTTTTGTGCTTGCTTGACTTTGGTATCTGAGATTTGTAATTCGCTTTTTGAACCATTCCTATTGCTAGTGACCATACCATTCTGTCTTCTTATAATTGGTAATTAGACCTTTCTTCTTGCTTTCCTAAGCGATAAGCGATACTGTCTCAAATCGCATCAACATTCAATGATGTGCCAGACCCATATCATGTCACTCAGTTCAGGATTTTTCTCTCTCACGGAATATGTAAACTTAGACGAATAACACGGTTAACACTAATGAATAGGAAAAGCGGTTGAAATGGGTTCGAGACATCGGGAACTGGATCCTGGAGGCCGGACACGGTGTGGTGGGAGATCAAAATTAAGCAAGATTTCTTTTTTTATTCCGGGCTCTTCTAGGGTCCTGGTGTGATTCAAACGCCATGATGGTATAGAACACATTTGTAAGCAAGATAACGTGCAGATCATCGGTGGCCCTATCATGGTGTGGGGTGCGTACACATGATATAGAATGGGGCCCGTCTTCTTCGTATAATTGACCGTTATTGACCGGTGAGGATGTTACACCGAGCCATCGTTCTCAAGTTGCCCGGAATTGGTTTGAGGAGGATTCTGTAGACTACTAACTAATGTCGTGGCCACTATATTCGCTTGATATGTCAACAATTGAATATTTATGGGACCTGCAACTTTGAATATCAGAGAGTTGTGAACAACTATACAGAAGTCATGTCTCAATGAACCATTCAATTAATGTAAAAATGTCTATTGTAATTTTTGAGAAAATTATTGATACTGTATAATGAGAATTATTCCACATAGTATTTAACGAATATCTTCAAAGTTTCTTGATTATTATTGCAACAATGTTTATTGATGTTTTGGGATGAAAGTTATGTTTTACACACTATATGACAAATATCTTTATCTATGTATTGATTGTTATTACGATGGTTTAAAATGTCCAAACTTTTGAAGAGAATGGCTTTTATTATTCCATCCTATCCGACACGTATCTTCATCTATGTAAATATTTTTATTACGACGGTTTAGAATGTCCGAACTTTTGAAGAGAATGGCTTTTATTATTCCATCCTATCCGACAAGTATCTTCATCTATGTAAATATTTTTATTACGACGGTTTAGAATGTCCGAACTTTTGAAGAGAATGGCTTTTATTATTCCATCCTATCCGACAAGTATCTTCATCTATGTAAATATTTTTATTACGACGGTTTAGAACATCCGAACTTTTGAAGAGAATGGCTTTTATTATTCCATCCTATCCGACAAGTATCTTCATTTATGTAAATATTTTTATTACGACGGTTTAGAATGTCCGAACTTTTGAAGTGAATGGCTTTTATTATTCCATCCTATCCGACAAGTATCTTTTTCTATGTAAATATTTTTATTACGATGGTTTAGAATGTCCGAACTTTTGAAGCGCATGGCTTTCATTATTCTATCCTATTTGACAAGTATCTTCATTTATGTAACTATCTTTATTACGACGGTTTAAAATGTCCGAACTTTTGAAGTGAATGGCTTTCATTATTCCACCTTATTTGACAAGTATCTTCATCTATGTAACGATTTATATTACGACGGTTAATATGATCGAACTTGTGAAGTGAATAGTTTTCATTATTCCACACCCTTTTTCAAGAATCGTCTACTATGTATTGCTTTTTATTACCAAGGTTTAAGATTTCCGAACTTTTGAAGTGAATGGTCTTTACTATTCCATACTATTTCGCAAGTATGTTCATCTATGTAGCACTTTTTATTACGATGGTATAAAATGCACGAACTTTTGAAGTGAATGTTTTTTTATTATGTCAAACTAATTGACAAGTATCTTCATCTATGTAACGCTTACCAAAATTTACAATTTCCGAGCTTTTGAAGAGAATGATTTTCATTATTCCCAACCCTTATACAAATATCGTCATCTATGTAGTACTTTTTATTATCACGGTTTAAGATTTACGAACTTTTGAAGTTAATGATTTTCATTATTCCACACTATTTGATAAGTATCTTAGTCTTTTTATTGCTTTTTCTCATGACGTTTTAAGTTGTCCGAACATTTGAAGCGAAAGAATTTTCCTTATTCGATATATTATTTGATTAGCATCTACGTCTATTTCATTATTGATTTGAATTAAAAGACTTTTTTAATATTTATTTTTCCACACGTTTTCTGGCGTTTACCTACAAGAATAAAACAATAAAAACATGAGAGATTAAATCAAGCTCATTGAAATTCAAACTTTCTATGAATTACTTAACAGAATTTTTTCGAAATTTATAACAAGTATTTTCATCTATGTAACTATTTTTTATTACGACGGTTTTAAATGTCCGAACTTTTGAAGTGAATAGCTGTCATTATTAAAGATAATTGCAAAAGTTGCCGATTAGAAAATTGTAAAGAAAATCTTACATAAAATGATAAAAATATTTATTAGTCAAGTACATAGACTCCATTGTCTTTACCAACTATCTGAATTGTTCTACAGGTTTGTTGATGCTATTTTCTTGGAAATTTTCTGTCTTTTTTTTTTTTTTTTGGATAAAGGTTTTCATGTAGTTTTTGAATGACTGTACGAAGTCAATATTTTTCGTCACTTAAATAATTCTGTAGAAACCGGAATAAAAGAAAATTCAAAGGAGCCAATTTCGGAGAATACGATAGGTGCTGAAGGGTTTCCAACATTTTAATTCTTTAAGCTCCTACAAGATCTGTGTTGCAATGTGGGGTCTTGTGCTGTCGTGGGGGAAAATGACACCTTTTCGGATTGCTAAAATCGACCGTTTTTGTTGAACCCAAGTCTTTTCAAATGGCAAAAGGTTGTTGAGATATCGATTTTTCAAACTCTCAGTCGGTCTATTCTCTACAATGACAAGCAGAACCTCTTTATCGGCGTCGGAAAGTCACCCGGACCGTGATTGGTCGTTTAGGTTAAAAATACCCTGACGAAATCTGTCAAACCACTTTATGACCTTCCAAAATCCTCGAGGACGATCCACAAAAAAGTTCTGGATGTTTTTTTTTTGTTTTTTTTTGTCGCAGTTCCGACGCTTACTTCTTTCATACAGGATAATATGGCGAAAGCGCAACTTTTCATCCGCCATCTTTAAGGCATTCATTTGCGGACAAAACGTCAACATTCACCAAAGTTTCACTCTCAAGTGAACGCTTCAAAGTTTCAGTCCAGAACATAACAGAAATCATCGCCAAAAAAAACACCAATGTTAAACTGCGGTCATTTTATGTTAACAAGGAATATCGGGCCAAAAACTTTTCAATGATCTAAAAGAATCTTCGCAGAAATCTCTCAAAAATTTACTTCCTGTGTCTTGTGTGGTAAATTTGACAAATCTCCTCTGCAAAAACACCTTTCTCTTTCCCCGAACTTATTCTCAGTAATCATCATCTTCAATCATCATTCACATCATCATCAGTCACATGACCGGGTGAGGTCATAAGATTGTTACGCAGTTGAGGACCTGATCAGTTCACTCCACATATCTAGGTTTAAAATCAGAGAGATATTCATTCAGGCATAAAGGGTAAGGATCAAGTAGATCTTACGGCGTCAACCCTCTG
>OZ010610.1:52564894-52614894 GCA_963932145.1 Acanthosepion lycidas | reverse complement strand
AATTTTGACCAAACAGGCCACTAGCTTTAGTACCATAAACGAATGCCAACTATGTATAGTGTTTTGTATCGGAGGTTTATATATAGTGTCTTATATTATGAAATGGACAAAGTCCGAAAATTATTTTAAGACATTTTGATGTTTATACATTCTTTTTAGAGATACAAATATTTAAGTAAATGCTCTGTTCTATAATAAACAGTATTAAACAACATTTACCGGTCTGAATGTCCGAGAAATCCTCATAGAAAATCTTCGTCCTCCGACAGGAATCGAACCTGTATCTTTATGGTACCGTCATATAACCTAACGTGTCTTTAACCGATTTGGCCATAGAGGAGCGTTCGGGTAGCAAGGTCGATTTTACTGTCTTTAAACTTCAATCTTCTATGAATCTCTGATGGCGTATCAAATGTAAACAAATGACGTCAGACATTATTTGTACACACATTATTTGTATCTATAAAAAGAATGTATAAACATAAAAATGTCTTAAAATAGTGTCTTATACCAATGACTTATATATAGTATTTTATATAACTGCCGTATATAATAAAAAAAATGTATAGACCGAGGATGAATAGTTCTATTGTTTTGACTGAATCTACCTGATTAGTTTCAAATACTCAGCCCATTTCACTATGACACACACACACACACATCCGCATAAAATAATACACTCAGAATCCGTTGGAAAAAAAGAGGATATTTTGTTGCAATAGAACGGATCGAACAACTTCTCTCTTAGCAGTTGATATGTTTCACACTTCGTTATAATATGAGAACGCTTTTTAAGATATTGCCAAATTTAATTTTCGCAAAAAGAGATTCTGAAATATTTCCTTACAGGCAAGAACTTCTGGAATCAGCAAGAAATTGAAGAAACTTTCAATAGATTTATTGGTTCTTTGAAGAATGAATTCTTCCCGAAGGCTATCAATATGTATTCAAATATATATCTATCGAAATCCCGAACTATAGCTACACATTGGGCGTTTATTCATTCTGTGACAGTATTTTTGTTTAATAGATGAACAATGGTTAGCCTTCTGGTTTAGAACGGCAAGGAACTTTATTCAAATACTAATGATATCTCGAAGAATGAGGTATAGACATTTAATAAATATAGTCTCGTTTCAGCAATCTATGCAGTGAATACTGGACAATCTACTCACAGATGAAGGAGAGACAGTAGCGAGAGAAGAAGAGTAACAGAGATGTGGTTCTACAGAAGGATGCTCAGAATGACATGGACGGAGTATGTAACCAAGTAGGAAGTTTAAAAAATATTACAGAAAAAATGTATACTCCAAATTATAACCAGAGAAAGAAAATTAATGTTTCTAGGAAATATGACAACAAAAGATAGCTTGGAAATTTTGACCCTCACAGGAAATATTTTAGGTACGAGAAGCAGGAACAGGAAGATGAGTAATATAGGTAAATCAGTCGGAATGGCAGAAAAGGGGATATGAAGGATAACTAAAAGAATACATACATATATATATATATATATATATATATATATATATATATATATATATATATATATATATTAACTGATTGAAAATATGTTTTATTTTGCTACACTGTAATAACCATGTTTCAAAAATGGAAGCTAAAAACTTAAAATTTAATTATAAATTAAATTAAAAGCATTAGTTTCATTTTCAAGCGAGAGTTTGAATAACTTATTTTTAAATTTACTGAGTTTTAAACGCACATATAAATTCATAATTTACTGTTTCCAAGGATACAGAAAAATCCAATCATTCAGACAGGCGCGGTAGCGTGTACAGTTATATACACACACACACACACACACACACACACACACACACACACACACACATATATATATATATATATATATATATATATATATATATATATATATATATATATAAATAAGATTTTTATGGTACAAAATGTAATAGTAGCTAGGAAACAGCAAAATTCATATGGCATTAAAAAAAGAAAAAATCTAGAAAAGAACAACCGGTTGCGTCCCAGTTTATTTTCTGGGATATCAAAAATATATAAGCGAGTAAATTAAATTATTATAACGAATGTAAGGGGAAAAAATGAATTTCAAGCAAACTAGAGTCCAATAACATTCAGACACAGTAAGTATTCCCTCTGTTTACAGAGTGAAGTCTCACGGGATCTGATATACAAGGACTCTAGAACCTTGAAGTGAAATGTGGAGTGGGACCTAGATAAAATCCAAAAACGGTCCGCACTAAAATTAACCACACATTTCCTACTATTTATTATATGCTCAGCAATAGCAGAGCCAGAACTATTGGTTAGTTGGCTTTTTCAAAATCCTGGGGATAAGTGCTGTTCTATTCTGATATATATATATATATATATATATATATATATATATATATATATATATATATGAGAGAATAGAATCCAGGTAGTACTCAATGTCCAGAACAGAGTAAGAATATATTATAAAAGGCTCAAACACTAATATTCCATGGTTATAATTTATCGAATCTACAAATTAAAAAAATTTTTTTTTTAAATTTGAATTTCTAGGTCTGATTAATTGGATCGTGATTACGATTCCAATGTAATAAATTATAACCATGGAATATTAGTGTTATATATATATAGTGTTTGAGCCTTTTATATATATATATATATATATATATATATATATATATATATATATATATATATATATACTTGAAAAATTAGAAGATCTGTTTTCCAGCCTGATTCAACCCTGACCATTAACCTCTTATGTATCATATATATATATCATCTTTGTTAGAGGAATTAGTGTTAATCCTAAATCCAATGGAAGCGGGTATGTGTTTGATAACTGAGTGGGGATGGTTGGAATTTGGATGTACGTATATCGGGTTGGAATTAACTTTCACATATGGTTGGAAAGAGTTGCTAGCAAGGTTTAGAGTGACGTCTAGAAAATCCAATTGTTTATTCCGTATACACCAATCATATACTTGTATATATATATATATATATATATATATATATATATATATATATATATATATATATATGTGTGTGTGTGTGTGTGTGTGTGTGTGTGTGAAAATATATAGAAAATAGGAAAGAACTGGTTAGGTAAATAATCCAAAGTTCTTTAGTATTTTTGTTATTATTTTTAAAAAATAGTGCTCGATACAAAAGTAGAGCCTAAATATAATTATTTATTTAAAAATATGATTCCAACACGCTACATAGTAGTTCTTATGTTTCCAAAAAAGAGCCGAAAACTTCAATATAATTATTTGAATTAAATTGAATTAAAGTAAAATCTGTTCCATCTTTAAGCGAAATTTATATTGAAGTTTTCGGCTCTTGTTTTGAAACATTAGAACTCTTATCGAGCGTGTTGGAATCATATTTTTAAATATATATATATATATATATATATATATATGAATAATATATGAAAAGATTACTTAACTTCTAAAAATGAATATCAGACTATTGATTATATAAATATCAATCAATTACTATTATTATATTTCCCAACAATATGGAATCAATATAATTTGATTATTAGGGATAAAATTTAAAGTCAAGTAATCTTTTCATTTAATATTATAAATGCCTTATATTTTTGTTTAATATTATTTTAATATTTGTAATATTGAGTACGACGCATAAACATATCTCTTTGTTTTTAAATCTTAATATATATATATATATATATATATATATATATATATATATATATATATATATATATATATATATGTAGGCTTAAAGACTGGTCAAAACCTTTTTGAATTTATAGGTCTGATGAATTGGAACGTATTTACGATTCCAATGGAATAAATTATGACCATGGAATATTAGTGTTTAAGCCTTTTTATTATATCCTTACTCTGTCCTGGACATTGAGTTCTACCTGGAGTCTATCCTCTTGGAATTATTTTTTATACATATATATATGTATGTGTATGTATGTATGTATGTATGTATGTATGTATGTATGTATATATATATATTTATATTTTAGATATATGTATATATATATGTATGTGTATATTAACCACTAATATTATCTATCTATCTATCTATCTATCTATCTATCTATCTATCTATATATATATATATATATATATATATATATATAAGATCTAGAAATTGGAATTGTGCAGAGCCATAATTGCTCACGTGTTAAAAAGAAACATTTATAGATTTATTATTGGCATTTCTCCATTAATAACAGTCTCCCTTCTAACGCAACGAAAGGCTTTTATTTGGAATTTAAGGCAAGTAACGTGCTCACTACAGATGAATAGGAAACTCAAGGCAAAAGAAATGTGATTCTTCTGATGGATACTGAAGATTCCATAAACCGATCTAATAAGCAACAAGAAAGTCTTAACTATAATGGTAACGAAAAGAGCCCATACCCAGAACCAGAAAGAGACAGCATTCTCAGATTTTTTTTTCACCGAAGTAGGTTGCCATTTTTGTCTGCGGTAGACCAGTTGCCGTCCGACGCAATAGAACCCGGTCTGTCTTGCTATTTACGCATATCTGGGGGGTGGAGAAGAATGGATGTATACTTTCCCTAAGGATATTAGCACGTAAATGAATGTAATGGATTCAAATGGAATTCGAGCTACAAGGAATCCGTCAGTTATTTACCATGCGTAATACACGCTTAGGTGATCACGAGAAAACCCATGGTGAAACACAAGTTTCGATACATGTCTACCGAGGCAGATTTTTTTCACACTGTAGGTTTCTTTCTGCAGTAAACCAGTTGCCATCCAAGGCTATAGAACCCGGTCTGTCCTGCTATTTATCCATAGCTAGGTGGTGAGAAGAAGAGCCATACCCTTCCCAAGGGTATTAGCATATAAGTGAATGTAATGGACTTGACTGGAATTCGAACTCGGATCTCCGATTCCTCAATCCGAGCCCCTATCCATTATTCCACCGTGCCTTGACTACTTAGCAATATAAATCTTTAAAATCCCGGGTTTCAGTTGGTTTGAACAGGATCCGTTCCGAGATATTTATGAAGTTGCGTTCTCAGAAGACCGACTCCGTGAATGCAATAATATTTGATAAAATTAATTTGAAGATTACTGCTTGGATTAGCGGTTTTAAAAAATACGCCGGGTGACACAGTGGTTTCCCGCCCCACACGCTGCTTAAGTGAGACGTAGTTTCGAAACTTACCGATGGGTACGTTTCCGTTATTTGAGACTCTCGAAAAACCAGAACGGTAGGCGCCAATTATATCGTTTAATAAACAAAGACGTTTTCTCAAACACTTGTCTCCTTTAGATATAATGTAATCTTATATATAAAGTACAGTGTATGTGTGCGTGTTTGTGCGTATGTGTATCCAAGCCACATTTCCGCTCCCATTGTTCTGATTTCAATGATTCATAGCTCATTCAAATGCCCTAGAAATGTTAGGCACAAGGAACGATTTTCATTGAGCCCAGATTTAGGGTTGCCAGATTATATCCATTACAATGTCTAACGCTCAACTTCTCGAGAGCACCTCTCTGCGGCTGCTCGCTCTCACGTTGACTGCTGACCTGAGATGGAAAAAATACATTGAGTCAATTGCTTCGTCCACCGCAAGGAAAGTTGGCTGCCCGGGCCGCGTCAGGAAATTTTTCTCCCCGGAATCGATCCTCCAGATCTACAAATCAACAGTTCGCCCTTGCATGGAGTATTGCTGGCATATATGGTCTGGAGCCCCTTCTGTTTGCCTAGGCGTTCTTGATAGGCTCCAGAGGCGGATATGCAATATAATTGGCCCTGTTCTGGCATCTCGTCTACAGTCACTTTCTCACAGACACGCCGTCGCCTCTCTCTGTCTTTTTTACAAATACTTTTATGGTAATTGCTCCGAGGAGCTGCATTCGCTGGTTCCCAGACTTCATGCGTTCAGGCGCCCTACGAGGCTGGCAACCCGCTGTCACCCTTTCAGTGTCGAAACTCCTAAATGTAGCCGTCTCCAATAGCTTCATTTCTCGCACCTCCCGCCTATTCCAGTTTCCCTGATAGCTATAATCTCCAGCTATTCAAATGTAATGTCAATCGACATCTCCAGTTGCCTTGATCTGTCCACTATCCTTCTCCTCATCCTTTCCTCTATCACTCCTATCTGATCTTGCTCCAAATTTTCTGTAACCCCTTGCGTCCTAGTGGCTTCTCGCCTTGCTTGGGGTGAAACGCTTAAAAAAAAAGGTTTTACTTAATTAGCTATTATGTTTCTCTAACTCTTCAGATGTTGAATGTATAACTAATTCTAATTTCTATTTTTACACTATATTAGTTTTATCTTATAAATTGTCCACTGTTCTGTCACCCATGAAATAAAAATAATTCTTTTTACGAAAAATAAGGACCTACGTACATCAAATCATCTTTAAATTAAGTGTCAGAAGAAGAATTATCGTTGAACTTTTAAAAGATAAGTTTAAGCATTAAATCAATACTTAAATGCAGCGATCAATTTTGAGCGTGTTGATGCCTATCGCACCTACTCCTCCCTTGCTATTGAATCCTCCTCAGGAGGTAGCCTAAACATCGCCCGATAGGGTGTTCTTTAAGCTAGTAAGTAATATAAATCCTTATAGAAATAAACGAATATTTAATACTTTAATTTATTTTTCCAGATTTTTCTTTTCATTTAGTTTTAATCTCTTAAAACCCATATTCATGAAATTTACAACGAACAGTTTTTATTTTCATTTTATTTTCATGTTTTTGTTCAATGTCTCCAAAATTAATTTAAAAAAATTGAATTTCTATTCACTTTACTTTTAAACTTCCAATTTTTTTTCCTCTCTGAATCTTGGGTGGAAAAAAAAAAACTTGAAATATTATTATTCACGAATTTGCCTATGTCGCTTCGTAAAATTCGATACTGAACAGGAATTTAATTTCAGGACACAAGGAAATTCACATCAACAGTAACATCCGAAGAAGTTTTTTTCAAAAGTCATTTCTATAAAATTGGTTTTAAAGAACATGAAAAGTTTGCGGGCTACGAATTTCAATGTTATCTGTCCAGAGTTACTGTCATAATAGAATCATTATCGGTGTGAGTTTAATGTTAAAGACAGTGTTAAGTCAAGGGCTTAAACCATGTTAGTGCCTATGAGTTTAACGTGTGTTCGACATGACATTTCTTCTGTAATCGCAGCAAAATTACTGTATTTACTCATTTCTAATGGTATCACTGTAAATTTAACAAGGAAGATTGTAATGCATGAGGCGTTTAACATTAGGTCATCTTTGACAGTATCTTTACCAGCACAGGAGAAAATGCCACCGAAAACACAAACACGCATACACACACACGTGTATATATATACACAGACACACATATATATATATATATATATATATATATATATATATATATATATATATATATATATATATATATATATATATATATAAATACATGTTTCAAAATATATGTATATATATATATATACAGACACGGTATATGTATATATACATATATATACACAATATATATATATATATATATATATATATATATATACATACATATATATAATAATAATCGACTCTCCCGTCGAGATTCGACGTATGAGGGTCAAGCAAATCAGTTTCCAGGAAACGGACAACCCGACACCGGCACATTGATTATAGTGGTGAAGACCTCGTGCAGGACCATCCACACTTTTTGGAGGGACAAATACAGAGACCTGGTGCTCCGAATGCCACAAGGTTTCTAAACGACCGTCCGCAGGTTTTGAATTCAGAGTTGTCCTTCTCCTAGACCAGTTGCCATCCAAGGCTATAGAACCCAGTCTGTCCTGCTATTTTACCAATAGCTGGAGGGAGAAGAAGAGGATATATATATATATATATATATATATATATATATATATATATATATATATATATATATATATATATGACCCATGAGCGCTTAGCCTTGGAGCGGATAGAATGGAGATCAACGTGTTTTAGTGGACTCAGCAATTTTCAGTCTGCTTGTCGGAATCATCTTCAAGAAGCGAGAGCAAGATCTAAAAGGTCAGCCAATCTAACAGTGACCTCATCTCATGTAAATCACTAGCACGTCTTAAATGCCACTTAAGATTATCGCACAAAATTTCAGAACTGAATCAATAAGCTGTCAGATCCTCATACGTCGAAACCGACGGGACAGTCCATTATATATATATATATATATATATATACACACACACACACACACACACACACACACACACACATATATATACATATATATATATATATATATATATATATATATATATATATATATATATATATCCAGTGATCTGCTTCGAAACTTCCGCTTGGCATCTGATTGGTTTACGATCACCGACTTTGATTGCTGGTTGAGACCAGAACTTTTCTGATTCGCTTTCTAGACTATTATGTTCCTATACTGGGCAAAATATGAGTTCATAGCGATTCTGAATGTGTATCTATTTTAACAGATGCTTAAATGTTCATTTCACCATTATTATTATTATTATAATTATTATTATTATTGGTTTTGATCTATTTAGTCCACATAGAGAAAGCGTATTAACAAACATTCTTTATCAACATTATATCTTTATCATCATTATATTATTATTTATCAGCATTATTATTATTTATATTTTTATATTTATTTATTTTTATTTATTTATTTTATATATTTATTTATTTATATTTTTATATTTATTTATATTTATTTATTTATTTTATATATTTATTTATATTTATTTATATTATTATTTATATTTTTATATTATTATTTATCAACATTCTTTATCAACATTTATATTAACAAACATTCTTTATCAGCAAGTTTAAAGCAAAACCCAATTCATTACATAAACCAGTGGCACGTCCCTCAAAATAGATTATATTGCATTTTCCTTACCATAAGCGACAGTTAAAACCAGTTACGCCCCTTGATTTTTTTTTCTTTTATTCCTTATTGAAGCGGCAGCACGTGGTAATCTATTAGGTTGGTGCAAAAATAATGACGTAATAATGTCGTTTTCTGACGTATTTTTTAACGTCAAAAAACGACATTATTACCTCATTATTTTTGCACCAACGTAATAATAACCATTTACAAACTTTTTGAAATGCTAAAACCAAAACCAGTTTAAGTAGAACGATTCTTTCAAAAAAGCCACATGTAAGTATAACACTTTTAATAATTCTCTATAAACGTATTATTACATATAAATATATGAAAAACATTACGTGTTTTCTTAAATCATTTTTTATACAATTTATTGTAGAGACATTTCAAACACATTCATTAGTTACCTACCTACCTACATATATAATAATAATAATAATAATAATAATAATAGCTGGCCACTCCTATTCGAGGATACCCGTCTACTAGAGCGGCTAGCTAATCCCCATTGCAGACTCTCACTCAAGCACATTTGAGTCAACCTGTGGTTTATATTGCAACTATGCTATGTGTGTGTGTGGTTAAATAATTTAGATGTATTATATCGATTTATTTTATTTTTAGTCCTTTCAAATTTGCGTATTAGTTTCATGGTGGCGGTAGAAAATTGATTAAGAAAATTGCCAAAATTTTCTTTAAAATAATTTTAATTTTGCCCAAGTACTTGCAATCCCATCTGACACCCATCTTCACGGGTTGCATGTATGTGTTATGCAAGGGAGGTAACTTTTTTTAGAAATATTTTTTAATTGTAGTATTTTAATTTAGTATTTGTTATATAACATATTGCTGCTACAAACATTTAAGAACTTTGTTGCTATACTAATAGCTGACTTTATTTATTCAAAACTTAATATAGCAATTGGACAAATTTGCTGCTATACGATTTGGACAGTTTTGCTGTTACAACAGATATATATATATATATATATATATATATATATATATATATATATATATATATAAACAAACACTAAACAGAGACACATCCCCTCGCCAAGTCCAATAAAACTGTCAAACTGACCAGAGAATTCATAGCAGCATCCAGCTCTTAACTCAAATAACAACTTAAAAGAGACTGTTTGACCAACACAAGGAATGTTAAAAGATTCATGTTAAAAAGATAAAAAAATAAAAAAACAAATGAAAACTACAGACAAAAGTTCATTTTCTCCATCAAGACATTCATTTCTGTAGTTTAGTGCTAGCAGCAAGCAGAAATATTTCTCCTCCCGATGATGGCCATTTTGGCCGAAACTAGTCGAGGAATCTAAATGAAATAATAATAAAAAAAAAACGAAAGTATATTAATCTACAACCCAGTGTGTCTGAAGATTTTTATTTTTAAATTTTTTTTATTGTTCAATATATATATATATATATATATATATATATATATATATATATATTTAACACGTGAGCAATTATGGCTCTGCACAATTCCAATTTCTAGCTCTTATATATATATATATATATATATATATATATATATATAGATATATAAATAGATAGATAGATAGATAATATTAGTGGTTGATATACACATACATATATATACATATATCTAAAATATAAATATATACATACATACATACATACATACATACATACATACATACACATACATATATATATGTATAAAAATAATTCCAAGAGGATAGACTCCAGGTAGAACTCAATGTCCAGGACAGAGTAAGGATATAATAAAAAGGCTTAAACACTAATATTCCATGGTCATAATTTATTCCATTGGAATCGTAAATACGTTCCAATTCATCAGACCTATAAATTCAAAAAGGTTTTGACCAGTCTTTAAGCCTATATATATATATATATATATATATATATATATATATATATATATATATAGATATGTATCCTTGTGCAGGTATGCAGAAAATAGAAAAGAACACGTTGGGTGCATAATCCGGGGTTCCTTAGTATTTTTGTTTTTATTTTTAAGAAGACAGTGCTCCATACAGAAGTAGAGCTTATATTATAATAATATTTTTTGTTTAAAAATATGATTCCTTCGCTACATAAGAGTTCTCATGTTTCAAAAACGAGCTCGTTTTTGAAACATGAGAACTCTTATGTAGCGAAGGAATCCTATTTTTAAACAAAAAATATTATTATAATATATTATATATAGATATATGTATAAAGATAATAAAGATAAGACAAAGTAGAAGATTTATTAATGAGGCGGTACGTATGCTTTTATTGCCTTCCTCAGGTTAGAATGAAAGAAAAAATTACGCGTCTTGAGATCTGTGAAGATAAGGTGTAATCCTAAATCAAATTAAAAAAAAAACACAATCACTGACTGAAAATACAACTATAGCAAACGTCTTTAATGGAGATATACATAAAACAAAGAGACATCTATCTATCTATCTATCTATCTATCTATCTATCTATCTATCTATCTATGCTTCGGCTGGTTTAGTTTCAAAATAATATTAATAAGTCCAAGACTGCATTCTCAATCTCAGAGGCGGATGCGGGGTGGGTATTATCAGCGACCGAAGCGTCCCCAAAAGTGGGAAGTGTCGAGAGGACTGGAGTAATATTTCCAGGGTATTGACTCACTTTGTTATGGCTTCAAGAGATTTTGGGAAATATTCGGCGAGACAGGGAAAATGTTTAATAACAAATTAACAGACCGAGTTAAGTGTGCAAACGCTCGTAATTAAATGAATCTCGTATCTATCTATCTATCTATCTATCTATCTATCGAAGTCTGTCCATTATGTCTCTCTGTCTCTATTTCTATTTACTCTCAGTGTCTCTATCGCTCTCTCTCTTTATATATATATATATATATATATATATATATATATATATATATATATCGTCCTGCTTGTGTGAATCTATCTAACTATCTATCTATCTATCTATCTTAGTCTGCTCTTTATCTATCTAAGTCTGCTCTTTATCTATCTATCTATCTATCTATCTATCTATCTATCTATATATATATATATATATATATATATATATATATGTGTGTGTGTGTGTGTGTGTGGTAGTGTGTGTGTTTATCTAGCTAGCTAAGTTTTTATATATCTGATTGTGTTAATATCGATATTTCTCTCTCTCTTTCTCTCCCTCATCTCTCTCTCTCTCTCTCTCTCTATATATATATATATATATATATATATATATATATATATACGTGGTAGTGTGTGTGTTTATCTAGCTAGCTAAGTTTTATATATCTGAGTGTGTTAATATCGATATTTCTCTCTCTCTCTTTCTTCTGTCTGTCTGTCTCTCTCTCTATATATATATATGTATATTGGGGCGTGTGTCTGGATGTATCTATCTTATTTACTTTACTTTGCTTAATATGAGTTTAATGCGGGCATATGAAGATAATGTTGCACCTATTTTGTAAGCAAAGTCCTGTTTCTTATCGGCGTTAGAAATGTTGTTATCTCCCTATTTCGAACACCGACCCTTCTAACCACATGGAAATAACTCGCAACTTGCTTTGTTAGAGAGAAATGATAGATGTCGTTGTCGATTCAGACAGATTATATCTCGAATTTTGACAATGGAAAGCCAATTATTATTAATCGGTTAAAATCGTCAAATATTTCTTGTGAATTCGGCTCGCAAAGTTAAACCTGTAATTGGAGAAAGTGGAAATTCAAATAAATTCATTTCAAATTGAAGTTTGGTTTTGAGGAAAAAATAAATAGAAAACTTGATCTGTCTGCACTCGGAGAAAAAAAACAAAAAAAAAAAAAGCAAAAAATAACAAAAAGATTTCTCCATATTTAATTGGCTTAGGCAGACAGATAAATAAATGGATTTTTTTTTTCCTCTTCAAATTTGTTTCGATAACAGTCATTCTTTACAAAACCGTTCGCGCGCACACACTTGCTCGTGCACATAAACGGGCACGCGCACACCCACAGACACATGCATACACACGCAAGCACACACCTACACACACATACAGTCACTCGCTTAGATACACACATATATATAGAGAGAGATGGATAGATATAGTTAGGACGTGTTTATTTGATTATAAATTCATTCATGATTGCAGGCAGATTACAAATATATGACCGTAGACTTATTTGTAGGAATCCATAAAATTTATTAAAATCTCTTGATTTTATATTTTTTTTTATATAAACTATAAATTGTAATGTTTGCATCATACATTCATGTGAGTACACATATAATTTATATATCATATACCTATGCACGCGCACACACACAGACACACATATATATATAAGTGTAAATTAGATATCAATATATAAATATCTATATATCGATATGACTGTACTTGAAATACATATATATATATATATATATATATATATATATATATGTGTGTGTGTGTGTGTGTATGCGTATGTATATGCGAATATATGTTTCACATATGCCAATTCTTCATTTGTATGATATATATATATATATATATATATATGTATATATACAAAATGATTTTTAATTTCATACAAATGGGTATATTTGTAACATCTATTCTCATATATATGTATATATATTCATATATCATATACACATAATATATACATACAAAATGATTTTTAATTTCATACATAAGGGTATATTTGTACCATCTATTCTCATATATATGTATATATATTCATATATCATATACACATAATGTATATATATATATATATATATATATATATATATATATATATATATATGTATAATATCTTTATATATAGATGTGAGTGTGTATGTGTGTGTATTAGTGCACATAGACTTTTATGAAAGTTTTTCTTAAGCCAAGTCAACAGAGTTTAAAGATATTGAATTAATTTTGTAAACATTGTTAAGAGTAGACTTTACATATATGATTTTCTGTCTGTTAGACTCTATGTATGCACGCAATTGCCCTTGTACAGATGTACATATCTTTTCATCTATCTATCTATCTATCTATCTATCTATCTATCTATCTATCTATCTATCTATCTATCTCTCTCTCTCTCTCTCTCTATATATATATATATATATATATATATATATATATATATATATATATCGTGAGAGATGAAGATTGATATATACATGTCAAATCCGTATATATAACTTGCAAGTGATATAAATTGATATAGTGTATATCATCATTATATTTAAGAAAATGCATGTATATAAGGAAGCTTAATATTCGTAATATCGTATAATATAACATCATGGTGGGCATACTCGTTAACCTCGGCATGATGTTATATAATACGATATTATCGTTAAATACATTGAAGGTCCAAAGATTTAACGGACCGCCAGGATTTCGAAGAAAAACTTACATATTGAAGATTGCGCGCATTTTTCGAAAATAATTTGCTGGCACTCTTCGGGCCAGAGGCATAGGCACTTCCTCATATATTCTCTTATAATAACAGCACACGCTTTACGAAGGGAACTTTATTTATGTAAAATGTGTATGATGCTTTTCTTTTTAATGCACAGTGGAAAATGTCCTGACACCATTTCTGGCCTTAGGTCCCTCATTGCTAACCGGAAACGAATAAGTATACAGCAAAAAATCAATAGGAAATAATGTTCCTTGGGTTCCTTGTACGACGGTGATAGTCCAAGGTAGAAGCAATAAAGAAGAACTCGAACACGGATATGAAATAACACAGATATATTACAAACAGGAATATATACAGAGAAGTAGAAGTGTTAGTATGAACAATCAGGTTTAGTAGAGAGAACAATGTAGTCTCGACCAGTATCACTATTCCAATGTCTTGTAGTAATTGTCTGAACGCAACTCTGCTTCGGACTGCCTCTGACTCGACTCTTGACTCGATTTGAACTACTGATTGACTTGAACTACTGACTCGAACTATTGACTATATTTAGTCACCCCCCCACGTGGGCATCATGTGGTACAAGGCCGGTTTAACGTGGGGTCTCCGAGCCCGTGGGCTCGGCCAAAAATACGCCCATTGAACCCGTATAAACGGGTTCAGGGTCGCTTTACCTCCCCGAAAGAGAATCCGCCCTTCGGCGTAGCCTCTTCGGGTTCCTCCCCACCCAAAGGCAGAGAGTTCAACCGATCAGCCGGTCGACCGAGATCGGCTCGAACTATTGACTCCTTGCCTACTCCTGAGGCGCAGTATTTATTAAGTATGGAATAGTCCATTATTATTATTATGGATAAGATCCTATAACAAATAATAATAATAATAATAATAATAATAATAATAATAATAATAATAAAAACAACAGCAACAACAACAACAACAACAGCAACAGCAGCAACAGCAACAACAACATAATTATTATTATTATTATTATTATTATTATGGGTAAGATCCCATAACAAGTAATAATAATAATAATAATAATAATAATATATATATATATATATATATATATATATATATATATATATATATATATTATCAATGACATTGTTTAGTGGGATGATGATTCCGAAAAAGAATGAATGATGTTCTATTCAATTACGAAGACAAAGATCCGAAAAGAATATTATAGCAGAGTGCGTCTGATACTAGAAAGCTATCAACACTTTAGCTATACCCGTAGTAAAATACATCTTCAACATTATTAAATGGAAGTTGAATGACATTAAAAGATTAGACACCAAGAACAGAAAAATGCTTACCCAAATGAGGATGCTCCCCCCGAAATCAGATGTTGTTAGGTTGTACGTACCAAGAGCTTTAGGAGACCAAGGTTTAATCCGACTTGAACTAACTCTAAAAATACAATCGGATTGGAAGCATACCTCATAAAAAAAACAATGATCCTCTCCTACAAATAATAAAACACCACTCCATCAACAAAGAAGCTGCACTCTTCAGGAAACAGATTAATATACCTGAAATCTTATCAACAAAAGACAAAGCGAATTGCATCTACGCCAAATGAATTAAACAGAAAGCAGAATTTGGCCAAATGAAATTTAAAAAAACCCCCAAAAATCTAGTAGGGCAAGGCGTTGCATGGCAAATACCTAAAAAGAACGAATGAAGCAGATGTGGTCCAACAGAAAACCCATCAGTGGCTGAAAGGAACCGGGTTGAAAGCTGAGAGAGAAGGCCTAATTATTGCAGCTCTACAGATAAACAACGGATATCGACTTTGATATGAACAACAAGATTAAGGAACTAAACCAAGATGATACATAAAAATACTTAAGAATTATTGAAGGAGATGGAATACAACATTGAATTACGAAGAAAAAGATCTGAAAAGAATTTTATAGCAGAGTGCGTCTGATGCTAGAAATCTATCAGCACTTTAGCTATACCCGTAGTAAAATACATCTTCAACATTATTAAATGGAAGTTGAATGACATTAAAAGATTTAGACGCCAAGACCAGAAAAATGGTTACCCAAAATCAGATATTGATATGCTGTACGTATCAAGAGCTTTAGGAGACCAATGTCTAATCCAACTTGAACTTTAAAAACTATAACAATCAGATTGGAAGCATACCACACAAAACAAATGACCCTTTCCTAGAAATAGTGAAAGACCAAATCCACTCCATCAACAAAGAAGCTGCATTCTTCAAGAAACAGCTTAATGTACCTGAAATCCTACGAACAAAAAACAAAGCAAATACCATGTATGCCAGATGAGTGAAACAGAAAGCAAAACAACTTGGCCAAATGAAGTTACAGAAAAACTGGGAGGACGAGGTGCTGCATGGCAAATGCATAAAAAGAACGAAAGAAGCAGATGTGGATCAACAGAAAATACATCAGTGTCTGAGGAGCACCGGGTTGAAAGCTGAGACAAAGGGCCTAATTACTGCAGCTCTACAGATAAACTACGGATTTCTACTTTGAGAAGAGTGCGTCTGATACTAGAAAGCGAACTTAATGGGCGAATAACATGAAGACTATCAACACCTTAGCGAAGAAATTAGGATGAAGGTCGAAATCGTCAAATGTGCCAAAGTCATATTAAAAGGTAGTAATCTAATGACCATTCAGACATTGCTATTAACAATAAGATTAATGAACTGTATGACCTGAAGATCGAGATTAACAGGATGTGGGGAATGAAGACTAGGACTGGAGCAATAGTACTCGTAGCTCTGGGCCTCGTGAGAAAAGGAATAGATAATTTTACTAACAGTGTCCCAGGTAACACCAACAAACAAGTTTCCCTGAAGATCTTCCCACTAAGAAAAGTGCTATCAATTAAATGACAATTCTCCTACAGGGCATAAGGACCATAGTTTGGACCCGGCTCTACAGGATGTGAAGCAGGAAACATGTAAATGATGATAATAATAATAATATACAAAAGCTAATGCAAATGCACGATGCCAAATGAAGAGTCAATGGTAACATAAGCCTCTTCATGGTCAATATTCTGCCTGAACTAGACAAACTGATGTAGACAACCCCCATAAACATCAGGTTCTTAGTACAGGATTAAAAGTTGAAACAAAAGGTTTTATTCTTGTTGATCAAGACTATTGTTTTCTAACTAGAAATTATCAAGCATACATACTGAAAAATTCTGTTAACTCAATATGGAGATTGTGATAAATATCGATCAACAATTGACCATCTTGTATCAGGTTGCACGGTGTTAGCACCCACTAAGCATAGACTTGTCATGATAGAGTAGGCCAATATCTGCACTGGAAAATATGCAACTTTTACGAGAAGGATGCTGCAAGAAACTGCTTACAGACATAGCACTTGCAACAATTTTATGGGACTTTAAAATATACACAACCAGAACAATCAAAGCTAATCGCCCAGACATCGTGATCAAACATCACGAAGACAGAATGTGCTTTCTTATCGACATGACAGTCCCTGCAGATTGTAATTTATCTTTGAAGATCTTAAAAAACTATTAAAATACAAGGACTATTAAATGTCATGAAGCCATGGGGGATCCGGATGGAAATATATATATATATATATATATATATATATATATATATATATATATATATATATATATATATATATATTGTGTATATTTAGGCAGCAATTTTTCATTAATGCATGTTTCATTAAGTAATATAGACAAGTTTTGTCTATTTATTTTAAGTAAGTTCCTTCCATATTATCATTGAAAGACGAAGGGAAAACACCATATTGATACATGTTTAAATCCAATCTAAGCTTTCAGCTTCGGCGTCTCGTATACACGAATTTGTTGTTGCTTTGAAATTTTTCATGCAGCAAGGGCGGACTATCATTTTTGTTTCGTCCACGTGTTGATTGATATATTGAAATTGTCATCTTTGATAATGGCTTATGCAAACTGAAAGCTTAGATTGGATTTAAACATTTATCAATATGGTGTTTCCTTTTGTCTTTCAATGGTAATGCTGAGGGAATGTATATTTTAGGCAAACGTCTCTTTCCTAAAAAAAACAACAACAAAAATACGAACACCATAAACTGATGGGATAAATAGTTCATCAATTGGTAGCAACCTTTCTTTTAAATATGTTTCGTTGAATATGACACAGAAGAAAAATTTAATTCTTTTTTATTTAGTTTTACTGGCGATGTAGTTGGAGAAATCATTGTTAACTAATGTATATAAAACATCTCGCTATCAATCTCATCGGATTCAAAAATGGGAACGGTGAAGGTCCTACTAAACGCTCCTACTAGTATGCAAAACAACACAAAAAATATATCTTAAACTGAAACTTAAAGAGAAATTAACAAAACTTCAAACAAAACCCCTTGAAAATAGGTAAAAAAGTGGCCTATAGCGCTTGGGACAATGGTTAATAAGGGCAATTTTTGCACTTCCTTACTTCCTCCAAAATACTAAATAAAAAAAAAATTATTAAATTTTCCTTGTCTGTTCAACACACACACACACACACACACACATACATACATACATATATATATATATATATATATATATATATATATATATGAATTTATTAAATTTTATATATATATGTCGTTGACACTTTAGTCGTTGATCGACGCGGGCTGTTAACCCACGCCTACCGGGAAACCTTCTGAAGTATGACAGTCAGGCAACTGAGTTCTTAGGAACCAACAACCAGACAACCTGCACATGTGATTTGATTTGTGCAGAACCGAATACAGAGACCTGGTTGAATTCAGAGTTGTCCTTCTCCTAGACCAGTTGCCATGCAAGGCTATAGAACCCAGTGTGTCCTGCTATTTACCCGTAAGTGAATGTAATGGAAACGACTAGAATTCCTCAGTTCGTGCCCTTATCCATTACACCACCATGCCTCATATATATATATATATATGAAAAATTCTAAATTGCAAAAAGGTTTTGTGACGCGTTTTATCCATTACGACTTCATCCGACTGAAGTCGGAAACATTTTGACGATGATAACATTAGTTTACACCGATAACATTGGTTATGTTGTGACTACGTATGCGCACGAACGTGAGACGCTGGTAGTTCCAAAATTTTTGAAAGAATATTTCTTTGCAACCCAATAAAATTCGTCTGTATTCTTTTTCTTTTCCTTAAATGAATTATATCTATGAAAATAACGAACAAACAGAAAATATATTAAATAATTGTCGGATTTAATCCATTGCATTGTATGTTGTCATTGTTTACGTTAAGGTACGTTTCGTGAGCAGATATAATCGATCGATAAAATTGTTGAAGATTGTGTTTATAAACAATAATTCGGAATTTGCTATCCAGACGCTTGTCTGTAGCTGAATGGTATAGCACTCCAGATCAAATGACGGTTTCCGTGTAGGAAAATAGGTTTATATATATATATATATATATATATATATATATATATATATATATATATATATATATATATATATGTGTGTGTGTGTGTGTGTGTGTGTGTGAGGTGTATTATATTAAAGATATGCATATATATCACTTTAGGTAATATAAAATACAGAAACAGCAACGCTTCTCTAAATATTTCTGTTAATTAAAGAATAGTGGTAGTTCTTCTATCAACTGGGATATTATAGCAAGAGCCAAGTTTTATAACAGGAAAGGAAATCGATGTAACTTAAGTCTTGTTGAAAAATTGGTTATCTTAAAACATTTAAATAACCCTAGATTATTAAACAAGGGAAATTAATTGATGGCTACATGTTGGCATAAAATTAAATATCTGCTTAAATACGTCGATCCATATTAATTTTTTATGTAAATTGTGGTGTATGTCGCATGGAACTTATTGTTGTTTTTTTGTTTTTAAGTAAGAACAAGTAATTAAAAAAATACTCACAGGTCAATAATACATTTTCTAATTTGTAATTTTTGTTTTATTATTTTAATTAGGTTCCTCGACTAGTTTCGGCAAACATCGACATCATCAGGAGAAAAAAAAATCCATGCTTCTTAGCAGCAGTGAACTACAGGAGTGAATAACTGGATCTGAAGTCAGGGAACATTATCTGTAGATTTCATTTGTATTTTATCATTCATTTTGGTAAGTCCATGTATTGGTAAAACGGCATCTTTCAAGTTGTTATATATATATATATATATATATATATATATATATATATATATATATATATGTAGAGAGAGATGTGTGTGGTTATATATATATATATATATATATATATATATATATATATATATATATAGATAGATATTTTCCGATCTCTTTTTGAATTTGTAGGTCTGATGAATTGGATCGTAATTACGATTCCAATATAATAAATCCCAAACATGGAATATTAGTGTTTGAGCCTTTTTTTATTATATTCTTACCGTGTCCTGGACATTGAGTCCTACCTGGATTCTATACTTTTGGGAATTTATATATATATATATATATATATATATATATATATATATAAATCCCGTTTATTTGAAATGCCAAATATAATTTTTAAAATGGAAAATCTATAATCTCAGTATAATATAAAACTGCACCAACATTGCGATAACCAGATATATTCTTTAAAGTTCAAATTAGTTAACGCTCAGTCCATATCCTGCACCGAAACAACTTCCGGTTTAACAAAATTCAAATTACTGCTAATCGCGAAAAATCGGGTTGTGTTTAAAAGCAATAACTCGAGCTTTGCTATACCGGAAGTTCTCTGTGGCTGAAAGGTTATAGCACTTTAGACATAATGACGGTTCCATATAGAAGACGGATAACATCTGAAATTGCATTTAAACTTTTGAAGATCAAAGTTGACAGGAGAGCAAGAAGCCGGAAGAGAGTTCTACAAGCATGGAGTGCAAGAGAAGAAACTTTTAGCATAGAACTTTCTGAGGAATTTTAACTGTAAATTGATGAGATTTTGGCGCCAATCTGGTACTGCGTTAAAATTCATACAGTCTAGGTTCATCAGAAGCAATATCATGAAATTATCTATAGAAAGGATACCGAAAAGCCACGTTACGGTGCTAAGGTAACTGAAGCCGAGATGCCATGTCAGGAACAATAACATTGCAGATTCTTCTTTACTATTTTATCAATAATTTCTGCAGAAGCACCAAACCAGATGTGGCAACAATATTCTACGCATGGATTCGGAGAAAGAGCAAAAAAAAAAACTTTATTAAGAGCTACAAATGACAGAAAGTTGTGGAGTACCATGGTTGCCCACATCCTGAGGGGACAGGGCACAAAGAAGAAGAAGAAGAAGAAGAAGAAGATAAAGAAGAAGAAGTTTGCATTAAAGAATAATATAGTAGATTTCAGGAAAAGTCAATTAGTAAAAACATTTTTTATTTTATGCTCAAATAAAAATCGGATGTTGCCAATACGAAAAGACTTTGTTACGGTTTCAAATCCTGTTTAATTTTATTTTAATATATTTTGTTTAATAAACAGCTTTATAAACCGTTAAATTGTGGATCAAATTGCGGTTTGAAACGAAATAAGAGACTTCTAGTGGCAGATCTACAAACTAAAGGCTCAATATTTAAACCATGATAGCTGCCGATCACAGAACCTGGAAATAGAAAAGCGCATGTTTTTGTTAACATTTCTTCAAGTATTCTGGCGTATATGTTTCATGACTGATTGGATACAAATCCAACCCGAAGTTGAGGCACAGAGAACTTGAGCCGCGCTATCAAATGAAGATTTTTTTACGGGGTATGAATATGAATTGAGGATCTGAAAGAGAGCTGAATATGCAATGGTACCCTCTTAAATTGTTTTGATAAAATCCCTTACAAACAAAGTAATGAAGACATGTAAATACGACTAAAATTATTGCTAAAAGTTTATTATAACGAGCGGATTCATTCTTCCCGGGGTAAGACTGGCCAAAAATTTCACAAGAGTTTCCGTCCATTCATAAAATTTTCAATACTGTTGATCTCAGAAATTCTAGCGTCAATCGGTTTCATCATTCCATGTACGAACCCAACTATAAAATTCATTATCTGGAATTAGTAATTACAGAAGACTTCAAATAACTCGGTTTTTGGATAGGTTAAAAAAAGATTTATTATCGGAAAAAAGATAGTCGAACACAGAATAGGCTGAGCCAGTAGTTTCGCCAAAAAAACAAAAAACAAAAAAAAAACAAAAAAAAAAAAACGCAAATTGTTACAAAACTAAAACCCTAACCTAAAAACGTGAGCCATCTACTTAAATAACATTGTCAGATCGAAACTTTTATATGGATGTCCGTCATGGCGCCAGGCCCATTTAGAAATAACTAAACTCAGCTTTATATTAACAATTTCACCGATTAATGAATAAAATAGCTTTGAGCGGAGGAAGTTTATGGGTCTTGTTGAGGATCAAACCCCTTCGAAACTTCTGGACTGGTGCAATATAATCGCAAGAAACTATACAAAAAATGCAGAAACGACGTGACTTGAGAACTTTCAACAGTTGCAAGAACTAAAATGGATAGCACATGTCACTCGAAGAGAAAATAATGGCATAATGAAAATGTTGACATTCCACATTACTTCAAAAAAAAGGTTAGGAAGGAAACCCCCCATCAATATTAGAAAGAGCCATAACACTAACAAATAACAGAAACTAGATCACTTAAGAACTTTCAACAGCAGCAACAACTGAAATGGATAGCACATGTAAGTCGAAGAGAAAATGATGACATAATCAAAATATTGACGTTCCACACTACTTCAAATAAAAGGTTAGGAAGGAAACCCCCCATCAATACTAGAAAGAGCCATAACACTAACAAATAACAGAAACTACATCACTTAAAGACTTTCAACAGCAGCAACAACTGAAATGGATAGCACATGTAACTGGAAGAGAAAATAATGACATAATCAAAATGTTGACGTTCCACACTACTTCAAATAAAAGATTAGGAAGGAAACCCCCATCAATACTAGAAAGAGCCATAACACTAACAAATAACAGAAACTACATCACTTAAGGACTTTCAACAGCAGCAACAACTGAAATGGATAGCACATGTAACTCGAAGAGAAAATAATGACATAATCAAAATGTTGACGTTCCACACTACTTCAAATAAATCGTTAGGAAGGAAACCCCCATCAATACTAGAAAGAGCCACAACACTAACAAATAACAGAAACTACATCACTTAAAGACTTTCAACAGTAGCAACAACTGAAATGGATAGCACATGTAACTGGAAGAGAAAATAATGACATAATATTGACGTTCCACACTACTTCAAATAAAAGGTTAGGAAGGAAACCGCCATCAATATTGGAAAGAGCCATAACATTAACAAAGTACCTGTTAGTGATTACACCTGTCCTGGACAGTGGGTAGCTTGCATGTGTAGCGGGTTGCCAGTTACACACAACCTTACTGAGATTTCTCAGGTTAAGTTTTGGTTCAATCTCAAGAAAATCTCGAATCCACATTTTCTACGAAAGGTTCCAAGAAATAGGATTCAGAATAAACCTTTCGAAAACGGGTACTATCATCTAGAATTAGAATGAAAGAAAATCCAACATAAAAGTTGAGTATGTGGATTTAGTAAATACTAAACACTTCAAATACATCGGTGAATAGATATGTTATAAAAATAGTATAGGAGATAAGAAAATTGAGCATAGAATAGGCTGCCTGGGGGAGGGCTATGTATAGCTGGCCACTCGTATTCGAGGATACCCGTCTAATAGGGCGGCTAACCAATCCCTATTACAGACGCTTGCTCGGGCGTATTTGTGTTTATTCAACAGCCATCTGTGGTATATACTTCAAATATGCTGAGCATACGTTAGTTACAGTTTCTGGGAAAGAGCGTGTTATCTAGCGTGATCAATAATTTGAAGAAGGCCAGCACGCTGAAGCCATCGGTCACGATGACTTGTGACTTCGTGCTAACACAGCCATCGACGGCCCCAAGGGTTTCGTCTATCCAATTTCACTCACAAGGCCTGGATCTACTCGTGTTATGGTTTTCAGAAATTTTACAAAGGTACCGCACGCTGGGGTCGCACCCTCCAGACCGATAATATCAGGAGGTCTCATTCTGACAAATCGACCATGGTGAGGTTCGAACCCGGGTCTCATGATCAGAATGCAAACGTTCTAATCACTCGGCCACGTGCCGATACCTGTGGAGGAGTAGTTTTGCACAAAAGAGCAATTTGCCTCAAATCCAAAACGTTAACTTAAAAAGGGAGTCTGCACTTAAATAACTTCGCCAGAGACTTTCACATAGTTGCCATTAATGGCGCCCGACCCGTTAAGAAATGTATAAAAATATCAACTATATACAGCTGCTTGCTAAGATTAATGATTCAAATGAATTTCCAGCGAATGAAGTGCAAAGGCCTTGGAGAGAACTATGCTTCCTCCAAACAGACGCTACAGAATCGCAAAGAAAGGCAATACATCACTTGAGGCATTCATTAGCAGCAGCAATAAAAATAAATAGCATATGCAGCTCAAAGAGACAATAACGTTATAATCAAGATGTTGACGTTCCACACTACATCGAGAAAATGTTAGGCGGTACACCAACATCAAAACTGGCACGGGTGATCACAGGCAATGCACTTGAGAAAAGTATTTTCCTGAACACTGTATTTAATAGATTTTATACATTTAAACCAGAAGTAGATCTGGCTGCTCGGTCAAAGAAGGCCGAATGTTTCCAATAGGCGTAGATAGGTTCGCCAACATCCGGTTCACACTCCTCCCAGATCTTTTGAACAAGAGTAGAGTTTTACGTCTTGTTTCCTGTTTAGGACTTGGTTTCCGGTTCCATCTAAAGTTTATCCTTTGCATCCTGTTTAGGATTGGTTTCCGGTTCCTTCTAAAGTCTACTTTAACTCTATACTGCTGTCTCCACCTCAAAATCTATCGACCGGTTTATACTCCTCCCCGTCTTTTGAACAGGAGTAAAGGTCTATCCCTTGTTTTCTGTTTAGGACTGGGGTTCCGGTTCCTTTTAAAGTTTACTTCAACTCTATACTTCTAACGTATCCGTGTAAACCCTGAAATAATATTTACTATTCATTTGATTTCTTTTTCAGCACTAGGAGTAGATAGGTTCGCCTATCGACCAGTTCACACTCCTCCGCGGTTTTGAAACAGGAGTAGACGTTTACCTCTTGTTTAGGATTAAGTTTCCAATTCCATCAAAAGTCTTTTCATTCTCTTTCACTCCTAATAGACCTTTGCGTCTTAGTGGCATTATCGCCATACTTAAAGTGATTTGATAAAAAAGAGTATTTATTTTTTTAAATTATTGTGATTGTTAATGGCGCCGCTAAAGGGGGAGCAGTCAGAAAAGGGTGGGATGCAGGGAGGGCGGTCGATTCTACTGACAACATTCTTTAGATGGCTTCTTAATTTTTCTGAAAAAAAAAGAAAATCTCTTCAGCTCGATGAAAGTCGAAAATCATTTTTTTTATTGTTACTTTTCATTTTTTTTTTTTCATATATATTGTTTATCTCATCGCCTCGAAGGGATTTTCCCGACTCATTATTTTATTCGACCTCCTGGTGGTACGAACTGTGCACTAAGTCTCTTGAGAAGCGGTGGTAACCGCTGGCATTCTGGGAATCAAAAACAAGACGTGACGTCATCATTTCTTCATTTATATTGTTAGATCCTAAATTTTCTAATTCGAGGACATTTTACACTATTTATTTAGCTTTGTTCGTTCTGGTATAAGACTGTCTACAATAACTAGTGTTCTTAAAGTATGACAGAGTTAATTTCAACTCGGAACCTCAAAAGCATAATTTGCAGTTCAAGCCGCGCGCTCGATTTCTAATAAAAATTCCCCCAATAGTTCCATTCAGGAGTAAATGTACATGCTCTATTCGAAAATAACAAAGACATTTTAATAAAATCTACCGTTTAAGAGTTATCGACAATAAAACTTCGGACTCATTCGCGTCGCGGTGAATGAAGTTGAAATTAATATTTTTAATTTTTTTTTTTTAAGAATAGCACGTAAGGGGTTACAGTGAGTAAGAGCAAGAGTAAAGAGGAGTGTTTGAGGAAAGGATATAGAAAAATACGGGGATCAAGATCAAGGCATTAGAAGATATCGATTGACATTACATTTGAATATTTGAAGGTTATAGCTAGCAGGGAAGCAAGTAAGAGGAAGGGAGTTCCACAGAAGTACGAGATAAGAAGCTGTTGGAGTAGATGAGACGGTTAAATTTAACCGTTTCGACAGTAAAAGTGTGAGACGGAGATGCGAGCCTGGTAGCACGCTTAAATTCATGCAGTTTGGGAACCAGCGAAAGTAACTCGTCGAAGCAGTTGCCATGAAAATACTTGTAGAAAAGACAGAGGGAAGCCACAGCACGTCTGTGAGAGAGTGGTTGTAGACGAGATGCCAGATTAGGACCTATCTCATTGCATATCTGTTTCTAGATTTTGTCGAGGACCTCGAGATGAACAGAGGGGGCACCAGACCATATGTGACAACAGTATTCAAGGCAAGGACGAATGGTTGATTTTTAGATTTGAAAGATGAACTCAGGCGAGAAACACCTACTGGCGTGACATAGAGAACCAAATTTCCTTGCGGTAGCTATTGGTTCAATATAGTGGATCAGTGGAAAGCGTGCGACCAAGAAGGTGCAGGGAGGCCCTCTCGTGGCGTTGGGCATCAGCCATTTTGATGGGAGGCAGGGAAGGTTCCTCTATGGTGGAGCATTTTCGTTTTGGTGGCATTAAAGTTTACAAGTCATATCCTGACCCAGTCAGCCACAGAATGGAGGTCATTTTCGAGACCAACGGCCAGGTTAGTTTTGACAGCGATGTTGGATTTATACTTGAGGCAGGAGTAAAGAATAGTATCGTTTGCGTAGGTGCCTACTTGGGACCTGATGACATCAGGAATATCATTGATGAAGATCAGAAGCAGGATAGAACAATGGGGAACACCAGCGTTCGGAGGAAAGAAACTGGAGGAGAACCCGTTTAGGACGATCACGGGTTGACACGAATTATTGTATTAAGTCAAATTATCGTCCTGCAATACCGTATCCCTGAAGCTTACGAAGGAAACCGATATGCCAAACCCTATCGAACGCTTTCAAGATATCAAGAACAGCAGCTTGAGCTTCTCCGTTATTGTCAAGTGCTTGGTATACAAATCCAGTACCGTACCAAAATTAAACAGATATAACAATTAAAATATCTGAAAAGTGCCTAAACAGAGGACGAAATGTGCAACACTGACTTTTGAAGGCGTATTGGGGTAGCGGAAAAGCAAAGGTAAGTATGGAAATAAACAGATAGCGTTAGAAACACTGTACAGTTATCAGGTAATCCCATAAGATCTGTCTGAATTTTGAATAAAGAAAACAAGTGACCAAATGTTACAATTAATTACAGATTCAATCAACAATGTATTTTCCCTGATTATCTATGACTTCTTTCCATCTATTAACAAGCTTACTAATTCCATTACTGTAAAATTCTTTTGGCTTTGATTCGAAGAACTCACAAATGTCAGTTTTAACCTCTTCCTGTATTACAAAAGGATGTCTTCCAATGATTCTGTAAGCTACGAAACAAATGGTAGTCTGAAGTAGCAAGATCGGGAGAATAAGGTGGATGAGGAATTTTCTCCCAACCAAGTTCTTCGATCTTTTGTGACGTGATTCTTGCTGTGTGGGGTCGCGCATTGTCCTGATGAAACATCAGCTCTTTTCGATTCACTAGAGCAGGTCTTTTTTTTTCTCAAGGCTTGTTTCAAACGCTCTAATTGCTGACAGTATATTTGAGCATTAATTGCTGCATTAGGTGGTAAGAATTCAAATTATTCCTTGGCGAACCCACCAGATTGAAAGAAGAACCTTTTGCCCATGATGTTCCCTTCTCGGCTGTAGTTGGGGTCCTTCCCCTTTACCAAGCCACTGTCTACGACGCTTAACATTTTGATAAAAGATTCATTTTTCGTCGCCAGTCACAAGTCTATCCAACTAAAGGTGAAATAAGTTGGCGAGAATGGAGAGAAGAGCAGATGTCAACTCGGGATTTGAGGTTGTTTTCAGAGAATTCATGAGGCACCCATTTTCCAAGTTTAGGAACTTTTCCAAGTTGTTGAAGATGACGATGAACAGTTGTATGGTTTGAACTGAGAACCACTGCCAATTCAACTGATAAAGCAGGATTTTCTTCCAAGGGCTGCTTCAAGAAGCTTTTCATCAAACTCAACTGGACGTTCAGTTCGATCTTCATCTTCAAGGGTGAAATCTCCACCTCTGAATTTTGCAAGCCATCTTCTGCAAGTTCTTTCATTCACACATTCCTCTCCATAAACTGAGTGAATGCTTCTAGCCGCTTCGGCTGCTGAGTTTCCTTTCTTGAACTCATAAAGCAATATGTGCCTCAAATGATTCTTGGGTACTTCCATGTTAGCAGGGTTTTAATCAAACAAAATTTAATTTCATTGTTCTCTGAAATAAAATGTGATCAGTTTAAATGCATCTTAACATAAAAATAATAATTAATAACAGATTTTCGATTTAATTTTTATAATTAATACCAGACTTTACGTCGGGCATTACTAGTTAATAAAAAATATTTAACAAAAATTATTGCTGACGCAATCGATCTTTTGTGGCACTTGATCTGTTTTATCCTGATCAGAAAAATAGTGATCTTTATCGACCGGTTTACTGTTGATTGCTAGATCATCCCAAAGCAGAGGGCTCTGTGACTGAAGGGGCTTAGTTCTTCCTGGCACCAAGCCATAAAAAAGTCAAGTGAAAATTTGTCGAAGAAGCGAAAGAGTTACCATCGATTTTTTTGTCTGTTTTTTTTTTTTTTTTTTTTTTTTTTTTCCATCGCAACTCCTTCTTAGTCTGAAACGATAACGATGAAGTCGCGAATAAATTATTAAAAGCAACAAGCAACACAACTTCGGCCAGCGCGATATCAGTCTCTTAAACAAGCATGCTGGCCGATAATATTCCCAATTCGGAAGACTCTTTTATGTTTAGAAGGAGGAGGAGCAGAAACATGTGCTGTTACGGCTTTTAAGCTGTCAAAAGCCAATGGAAGACTAAATATTTACACCGGGTTTAGCTCTGTCTATGATCCATTGTAGCAGTTATCAAAACACGGCTATTATTGCCTTTGCACGAGACAGACCGTATATTTTATAACCAACACAAACGCATTAAAACGAGATCGTCTGGCAGTGCAGACAACAATTTGACAAGACTCTGTATCAATTTGATTTGGGCTGTACGTCACTGGAAATTTCGGGTTACAAATTATTCTAAGCTTTCCCCATTTAATCAGTTCACTTTTCTGTTTTAATAAAAGCATAAAAGTGTTTTGAGATGTAGGTGACTAGATTTTTGTCACAACTCTATTCTTAATTACAACTGACACTAGACTGCCTTAGTAAAATAAAAAAAAGGCATGAGTTAAAAAGTAAAAAGTATTATACTATATTCTTGTTCACTTGAGTAAAACTTCGAAGGGTACATACGAAGCGATAACCTAAGGGTACCAAGAAATATAGTTTCGATGATGACGGTAATGTTAAATGTAATTGCAACTGTTTCCTTATAAGGAAACATTCGATGTTCCTTGGCCGAACCGCTAGTACTATTGTCGGTTGAAATTTATTAAATCTTTCTCTTAAAACAATTTTATTCAGAAAAACAGGTTTCTCAAGTTTGGTTTGGTTTGGTTTAGTTTGGTTTGGTTTAGTTTGGTTTGGTTTATTTTATAAAGTAAGACTGCTGTTAATTATGTTTATATTTTTTTAATTATATTTTTTAAATCAGTTTTATTTCTCGTAGAAACTGTAATATTTAAAGTGGATCAGTATTTTGAAAAAGTTCTTTTTAAATTTGTTGTCTGGTAGTATTTTAAGCAATTTAAATTAAAATTGCTGCAGTTTGTCAGTATGTGCTTTTTGGTGAATAGCTCTTGGCATGCCATAAATATTAGAGGAACTTCCTTTTTTTAGGATATACGAATGGGTTATGGTAGTATGTCCAATATAATCTTATAGTTTGGTGCTTCTGATGCTATTCTGCCACTGTTCCATAATATATTTATTGATTGTTGATTTCACATCTGTATTCTATTACAAAGACCAACCCCAGGGGATTACGCCTTCAGTCTTTACTTCTCTCTCGGGAGGGAACTGCTTTTATTGTCTGACGCCTGAGTCGACTCCAAGGGTGCAGGACTACTCAATACCGCCGACTCAACACCGCCGATAGATCGACGGGACAGCTCAGGACCGAGATAACTCAGCACCAGAAAACCTTTTTCTTTATAACCGAATAAAAGTAATCAATTAAGGATTAAAACCTTAGTGAATATTTTTACTTTATTAAAATTAATTAAGAAATATTCACTAATTAAGGTTTTAATCCATAATACGTTATTCCTCATATTCTAATACTTGACTTAAGCCCCAAGGTACCATCCACACAGGCTTTACCTCTCCTTCGGGAGAGACCTGAATTTACTGCGAAGGGTCTGAGGCGTGCCTATAGGGGGGAGTGCAGAGAAGGTTTGGGAATTTTTCCACGGCCACTTTAAAAACCACGACCTTGTATCATATCTGGTTGGTAGGTGCGCTGGTAGATATCTATATGGGAGTTCCTCACATTCCAATACTAAGCCCAAGCCCCGAGAGGTGACATCCCCCCAAGGTTTTACCTCTACTTCGGGAAGGGGCTGAGTTCATTGCACGGGGCCAGATGCGTCCCCAAAAGGGAAAGTGCCGAGAGGGTTTAGAATTTTTACACGATACGGTTGATAAACTCACTTTAAAAAACCACGATGTTGTATCACATATGGTTGCAGTTGGCGCGCTGATAAATACTTACATGAGATTTTGGTATTTAAGGGGTGTGGTGTGATTTTTATAGTAGAATCTTTTCTTGCTGCGAAAACTATTTTTTTAAATTCCACTAATTGTTATAGCTCTTTCCGGTACTGATGGTGATTTCCTAATCTTATGCATGAAGTCGTGTGGAAAATCAACATCTTGATCATATCATTAATTTCTCCTCGCGATACACGTGTTATCTATTTTAGGTTTTGCTGCTGTTGAAACTCCTAAAGCGATGTGGTTTCTCTTATTTAGTAAACGTTATTCCTTTGTGATTCTGTAGCATAAATATCTCGAAATTATAAGAAGAACGGTCTTTTCTAAGACCTACTGGCTTTATTCGCTGGAAGCCGTTTTTAATGATTGATATGAGGAAACGTTTGTATACAGTTGACCGTTTAGACATTCCTGAACAGGTTATATGTCATGCTAACATCCAGATCGAACTTCTGAAATCCAAGGAACATTTTTTTCTTGAACTTGTCAAGCGTAAGTGATTGTAACTCATTCTTGGATAAATATTTTTCGATGATAGTTTTCTCGACCCCCAAATGACTACATACACCAACGCTGATAGTACGGATAATTATTTCGCTGGCAGATATTAACACTTTTTTTTTCATAAACGAAACATAAACAACTTTGTGACATGTTTTTTTCGTCACCTAAGACGAAATATTTTGTTAGAATGTCACGCATATATATATAAATACATGCGAATGTCAGTGTGTCATACTTTTCCAACTTTACACCTAGAAGCCGTAGCCTAACATACACCCTTTTCGGCCTGATCTGGCTTTTAAAAAGGTAGCATTTGGTCTATATTAACTCTCATGCTTGGAATCGAGGAAGGGCAGAGTTCTGGTCCGCCATTAGCGGAAGACGTGTCCGTGTCTTCGTTTCGAAGCCTGCAAGTTCATATCGCCCATCTAACACGCCAGGAGGAGTAGATGGGCGAGGAATTGGTAGGAGAAACGGCTGACATATATCCAACGTTGTTCTAAGTATCATCTACCGATTCACCAGGACGAGCTTGAAAAAAAAAAACAAAAAAAAAACAAAAAAAAAACACCGATATATATAGAAAGCACGGTTCGCGGAGTGGCGTTTTTCTTTAATCCTGTTATAGTGTGAACATGCATCGCGCCCTTTCCCAGCTCTCGGGAAATACCAACAAGATCGATAGTAGAAATGCAACTTGGGCTGATCATTGGTCGGTAGGTGGAAAATTACGCGAGGGTCATGTTGTATGTTTATAATCAATCAAGCAACGTTATTTTGCACCGAAACAAGTTTATTTCATTTTGACACAGCTTCTTTTATTCTATCTGGTCTCAAAATTGATTTTTGTGGAATTGAGTACTTATCAATCAAGCAACTTAATTTTCATTTAATCATTTCACCCTCAAGCAAGGCAATAAAGCCACTAAGTTGCATTCGGTTATTGAAGGTGAAGGAATACGAGAAAAAACACTATTAAAGAGAGAGAACATTAAAAGAACAGAAATTAAGAAGATAGAAGATAAAGATTTATATAGCATTTAAATTTTTGAATATCAAAGTTGAATTGAAAGCAAGAAGCTGGAAATAGATTTCCAAAAGAGAGAAGAAACTGTTAGCATAGAACTTACGGTTAAAATTGTTTTTTTGCGGAATTGAGTATTTTCTTATCAATCAAGTCACGTAATTTCACCCTCAAGCAAGGCAATAAAGCCACTAAGACGCATGCAGTTATTAAAGGTGAGAGAATATGAGAAAAAAACATTAAGGAGAGAGAAAGTTAAAAGAACAGGAATTAGGACGATAGAAGATAAAGATTTATATAGCATTTAAATTTTTGAATATCACAGTTGAATTGAAAGCAAAATAGCTGGAAATAGATTTCCACAAGCGAGAAGAAACTGTTAGCATAGAACTTACGGTTACATCTAGCCATTTTAACTATAAATGATGAGATATTTTCGCCAATTCATGAAGTACAGATACCGTAGTAAAGAGATTATCCGAAGAATAACAATGAAATTATTTATAGAAAAGTTATAGAGAGGCCACGTTACGGTAGGAAGAAAGTGACTGAAGCCGAGATGTCAGGTTTGGACCAATAATCTTGCAGATTCTTCTTTAGATTTGATCAAGGATCTCTAAATATATAGCAGAAGAATCAGACCAAATATGTCAGCAATATTCAAAGCAGGGACGAAAGGTATTTATCTATTTTAGTATCTTGTCTGCACTCAGTCTGCTCTTATCTATCTATCTATCTATCTATCTATCTATCTATCTATCTATCTATCTATTTTGGGCTCTTGACTTCACTCAGCGAGTTCGTATCTATCTATCTATCTATCTATCTATCTATCTATCTATCTATCTATCTATTTTAGTCTCTTTTTGTCTTCACTCAGCCTGTTCATATCTATCTATCTATCTATCTATCTATCTATCTATCTATCTATCTATCTATTTTGGGCTCTTGACTTCACTCAGCGTGTTCGTATCTATCTATCTATCTATCTATCTATCTATCTATCTATTTTAGTCTCTTTTTGTCTTCACTCAGCCTGTTCATATCTATCTATCTATCTATCTATCTATCTATCTATCTATTTTGGGCTCTTGACTTCACTCAGCGTGTTCGTATCTATCTATCTATCTATCTATCTATCTATCTATCTATCTATCTATCTACCTATCTATCTATTTTAGTCTCTTTTTGTCTTCACTCAGCCTGTTCATATCTATCTATCTATCTATCTATCTATCTATCTATCTATCTATCTATCTGTTTTAGTCTCTTTTTGTCTTCACTCAGCCTGTTCATATCTATCTATCTATCTATCTATCTATCTATCTGTCTATCTATTTTGGGCTCTTGACTTCACTCAGCCTGTTCGTTTCTATCTATCTATCTATCTATCTATCTATTTTAGTCTCTTTTTGTCTTCACTCAGCCTGTTCATATCTATCTATCTATCTATCTATCTATCTATCTATTTTGGGCTCTTGACTTCACTCAGCCTGTTCGTATCTATCTATCTATCTATCTATCTATCTATCTATCTATCTATCTATCTATTTTGGGCTCTTGACTTCACTCAGCGTGTTCGTATCTATCTATCTATCTATCTATCTATCTATCTATTTTAGTCTCTTTTTGTCTTCACTCAGCCTGTTCATATCTATCTATCTATCTATCTATCTATCTATCTATCTATCTATCTATTTTGGGCTCTTGACTTCACTCAGCGTGTTCGTATATATCTATCTATCTATCTATCTATCTATCTATCTATCTATCTATCTATCTATCTACCTATCTATCTATCTATCTATTTTAGTCTCTTTTTGTCTTCACTCAGCCTGTTCATATCTATCTATCTATCTATCTATCTATCTATCTGTTTTAGTCTCTTTTTGTCTTCACTCGGCCTGTTCATATCTATCTATCTATCTATCTATCTATCTACCTATCTATCTATCTATCTATTTTAGTCTCTTTTTGTCTTCACTCAGCCTGTTCATATCTATCTATCTATCTATCTATCTATCTATCTATCTATCTATCTATCTATCTATCTGTTTTAGTCTCTTTTTGTCTTCACTCAGCCTGTTCATATCTATCTATCTATCTATCTATCTATCTATCTATCTATCTATCTATCTATTTTAGTCTCTTTTTGTCTTCACTCAGCCTGTTCATATCTATCTATCTATCTATCTATCTATCTATCTATTTTGGGCTCTTGACTTCACTCAGCGTGTTCGTATCTATCTATCTATCTATCTATCTATCTATCTATCTATCTACCTATCTATCTATTTTAGTCTCTTTTTGTCTTCACTCAGCCTGTTCATATCTATCTATCTATCTATCTATCTATCTATCTATCTATCTATCTATCTATCTATCTATCTATCTATCTATCTGTTTTAGTCTCTTTTTGTCTTCACTCAGCCTGTTCATATCTATCTATCTATCTATCTATCTATCTATCTATCTGTCTATCTATTTTGGGCTCTTGACTTCACTCAGCCTGTTCGTTTCTATCTATCTATCTATCTATCTATCTATCTATCTATCTATCTATTTTAGTCTCTTTTTGTCTTCACTCAGCCTGTTCATATCTATCTATCTATCTATCTATCTATCTATCTATTTTGGGCTCTTGACTTCACTCAGCCTGTTCGTATCTATCTATCTATCTATCTATCTATCTATCTATCTATCTATCTATTTTGGGCTCTTGACTTCACTCAGCGTGTTCGTATCTATCTATCTATCTATCTATCTATCTATCTATTTTAGTCTCTTTTTGTCTTCACTCAGCCTGTTCATATCTATCTATCTATCTATCTATCTATCTATCTATCTATCTATCTATCTATCTATCTATCTATTTTGGGCTCTTGACTTCACTCAGCGTGTTCGTATATATCTATCTATCTATCTATCTATCTATCTATCTATCTATCTACCTATCTATCTATCTATCTATTTTAGTCTCTTTTTGTCTTCACTCAGCCTGTTCATATCTATCTATCTATCTATCTATCTATCTATCTATCTATCTATCTGTTTTAGTCTCTTTTTGTCTTCACTCGGCCTGTTCATATCTATCTATCTATCTATCTATCTATCTACCTATCTATCTATCTATCTATTTTAGTCTCTTTTTGTCTTCACTCAGCCTGTTCATATCTATCTATCTATCTATCTATCTATCTATCTATCTATCTATCTGTTTTAGTCTCTTTTTGTCTTCACTCGGCCTGTTCATATCTATCTATCTATCTATCTATCTATCTACCTATCTATCTATCTATCTATTTTAGTCTCTTTTTGTCTTCACTCAGCCTGTTCATATCTATCTATCTATCTATCTATCTATCTATCTATCTATCTATCTATCTATCTATCTATCTGTTTTAGTCTCTTTTTGTCTTCACTCAGCCTGTTCATATCTATCTATCTATCTATCTATCTATCTATCTGTTTTAGTCTCTTTTTGTCTTCACTCGGCCTGTTCATATCTATCTATCTATCTATCTATCTATCTATCTACCTATCTATCTATCTATCTATTTTAGTCTCTTTTTGTCTTCACTCAGCCTGTTCATATCTATCTATCTATCTATCTATCTATCTATCTATCTATCTATCTGTTTTAGTCTCTTTTTGTCTTCACTCAGCCTGTTCATATCTATCTATCTATCTATCTATCTATCTATCTATCTATCTATCTATTTTAGTCTCTTTTTGTCTTCACTCAGCCTGTTCATATCTATCTATCTATCTATCTATCTATCTATCTATTTTGGGCTCTTGACTTCACTCAGCGTGTTCGTATCTATCTATCTATCTATCTATCTATCTATCTATCTATCTACCTATCTATCTATTTTAGTCTCTTTTTGTCTTCACTCAGCCTGTTCATATCTATCTATCTATCTATCTATCTATCTATCTATCTATCTATCTATCTATCTATCTATCTGTTTTAGTCTCTTTTTGTCTTCACTCAGCCTGTTCATATCTATCTATCTATCTATCTATCTATCTATCTATCTGTCTATCTATTTTGGGCTCTTGACTTCACTCAGCCTGTTCGTTTCTATCTATCTATCTATCTATCTATCTATCTATCTATCTATCTATCTATTTTAGTCTCTTTTTGTCTTCACTCAGCCTGTTCATATCTATCTATCTATCTATCTATCTATCTATTTTGGGCTCTTGACTTCACTCAGCCTGTTCGTATCTATCTATCTATCTATCTATCTATCTATCTATCTATCTATCTATCTATCTATTTTGGGCTCTTGACTTCACTCAGCGTGTTCGTATCTATCTATCTATCTATCTATCTATCTATTTTAGTCTCTTTTTGTCTTCACTCAGCCTGTTCATATCTATCTATCTATCTATCTATCTATCTATCTATCTATCTATCTATCTATCTATCTATTTTGGGCTCTTGACTTCACTCAGCGTGTTCGTATATATCTATCTATCTATCTATCTATCTATCTATCTATCTATCTACCTATCTATCTATCTATCTATTTTAGTCTCTTTTTGTCTTCACTCAGCCTGTTCATATCTATCTATCTATCTATCTATCTATCTATCTATCTGTTTTAGTCTCTTTTTGTCTTCACTCGGCCTGTTCATATCTATCTATCTATCTATCTATCTATCTACCTATCTATCTATCTATCTATTTTAGTCTCTTTTTGTCTTCACTCAGCCTGTTCATATCTATCTATCTATCTATCTATCTATCTATCTATCTATCTATCTATCTATCTATCTATCTGTTTTAGTCTCTTTTTGTCTTCACTCAGCCTGTTCATATCTATCTATCTATCTATCTATCTATCTATCTATCTATCTATCTATCTGTCTATCTATTTTGGGCTCTTGACTTCACTCAGCCTGTTCGTATCTATCTATCTATCTATCTATCTATCTATCTATCTATCTATCTATCTATCTAATTTACTTCATTTTGATACCAGTTTAATTTATTACTTGTTAGTAGATAAATAACTTGTTAATCCCTTAAATAAATACATAAACAGTTACAAATTAATTGCCTTAATACCGAACAGCCTTATTACTGTGTCTATCGTATTTTACAAACCAATATGTATGATCATCTTTTGGGATTATCAGCGGTTTTCTGTCATTGTCCTTAATCTTGTCCATAGGGCATCAAACAGGATATCAGCATGGGAGCAAGTCGGGAGTTTCAGAGAGCTAAACTTCGATTGTATCTTGGAGAAGTTTGTGTAATGCGATGCTTTTGCCAAAATCCATTATGAGATTTAAAAAAACACAAAAAACAAAAACAAAAAAAACATCTGCAAGCTAGGTGATAAGGAACTCAATGACCACAGAAGAAAAAAGGCACAGTCAGTGTCGTCGCACTGCCGACTTCATAACCGGTACGGTGATGTACATGAGAGTGTCAGCTCCTCCGATTCCTTAGCGAGTTACGTCAAGACCGCGCAACCGGTTTTCTATAGAAGCAGAATCGTTCCGAATTAGTGGATCGAGGCAGAGCCATAAATCTGTAACGACTGTTTAAGGCGTTTTCTGTCGAAAGTTGAGCGTAAAATGTCGAATTAAATTGCTTCCTTTCTAGCATTAAACATTTTTGACTATTGCTTTATTAGTCAGACGCTGTTTTTAAGTGCATTTAGATTCTTATGAATAATCGAAATATATTGATTATTCTTGCCCTAAATATTTGCTATCGAACTGTCCCATTCAGATTAACTCATCTCGTCTCTAAAGTGGTTTTTAGATATTGGCTGAGTAATATATATATATATATATATATATATATATATATATATATATATATATATATATATATATATATATATATATTTATATATATATATATATATATAAATTATGTGCGTTTGTCTGTGTGTCTATTTCTAAGGTATTAATGGATTTAAAAAAAATAAATCCGGTCCCATTCTCTATTACTCTGCGAGTGAGCGGTTTCAAGCCCACCAAATCAAAGGGGGAAACAATTTCGAACCCTACCTGAGGTTTCGCATTATTTTTTTAAAATTCTCTTATGCGCAGGCTGATATATATATATATATATATATATATATATATATATATATATATATATATATATATATATATATATATATTTGGTTGGATTGATGTGAGTTTGTGACCCTGGGTTTCACGCTTTCGCAATCGTCAGACAATTGTCTGACGATCGCAAAAGCGCAAAACCCAGGGTCACAAACTCACGTCAATCCAACCAAATATGTTAGCTCTATCTCTGATATCGAGCGCTTTCTAATAAGTACCGCGCATATAATATATAAATAATTATATATATATTATTATATATATATATATATTTATTTATATTTATATACACACACTTTTCACACACACACACACACATACACACGTATATATATATAGACACACACACAAACACACACAGACACACACACACACATATATACATATATATATATATATATATATATATATATATATATATAAGGTTGATGCAAAAATAATGTCGGTTTTTGACGTTAAAAAATACGCCAAAAACCGACATTATTTTTGCACCAACTTAATATATATATACATATGTGTGTGTGTTTGTATGTGTGTATGTTTGCGTTTGTGTGTGTTTGTGTATATGTGTGTGTGGCACGTTGTCCGGAAGGAGACTTCCTGATGTTATCGGACTGTTGTCGATCTCAGAAGTGCCTGAAAACCATACCACGGGTTGACCGAAGCCTTGTGAGCGAAATTCGGTAGACAGAAGCCTTGGGGGCCGTCGATAGCTGTGTTAGAACGAAGTCACAAGTCATCGTGAGCGTGCTGGCCTTGTTCAAATTGTTGCTGACGCTAGATAACACGCTCTCTCCCAGTAGTGTAACTAAGGTCTGCTCAGTAGACGGGTATTCTCGAATACGAGGGACCACCAATACTACTGATATATAAACTCTCTCTCACTACACACATACACACATGCACACATACATACACACACACACACACACATATATATATATATATATATATATATATATATATATATATATATATTATGAAATGGACAAATTATTTAAATATATTTTTTTGTTTATACATTCTTTTTATAGATACAAATATTTAAGTAAATGCTCTGTTTATAATAAACGGTATTAACAACATTTACCGGCCTGAATGTCCGAGAAATTTTCATAGAAAATATTCGTCCTAAGACAGGAATCGAGCCTGTATCCTATACGGGACCGTCATATAGCCTGACGTGTCTTAACCGATTGACCCACCGAGGAGCGTTCGATTAGCAAGGTCGATATTCGACAAATACTACATACATAAAGCTACAAAGCTGTCAAAACAAATACAGAACCCTTTGATAATGGATCTATGAAAGGTGAAAGCGTTTAGAAGACGTTGGACAAGTTCTATTAAAATTTTTCGGAAAATGGTCTAAAACAGAAGAACTACATTAAACATTCTTCATCAAAAACTTTAAACTACGGTTTCTATCAACGAGGAAACCATGGTAGCGGAGAAGGTTAGTTTTTGTAATATTTTAAATCTTAACTACCTCTTTTTAAAATTGTGAGTTGAGTACTTTTTAAATATAATCTTTTCCAGAACAGGGGTTAACCTTGTCTGAAAAACAGCATATATATATATATATATATATATATATATATATATATATATATATATATATATATATATATATATATATATATATATATATATATATGTATTTGGCTGGTTTATGTACATATATATATAATTGATATATATTTGGTTAGGGGTTTATTTGTTATATTTAAAGCTGGTAGCTTTAAATATAACAAATAACCCCCCTTTATTTAAAAAATTTAAAAATAAATATAAATAAAAATAATAATAATTTTTACCTATCATAATTTTACACAAACCCCACCACACGTATATACACACATACGGGGAAATATTATTTGCGTTAGTACGATGACATCACGATGACGTTTCCCCCACCACTTCCATAATAACACCAATACACGCAATCTACATAAACCAAAATTAAAAAAAAATTAATCAGTTTGTCTGACGATCGCAAAAGCGTGAAACCCAGGGTCACAAACTCACATCAATCCAACCAAATATGTTAGCTCTATCTCTGATATTGAGCGCTTTCTAATAAGTGCCGCGCATATAATATATAAATAATTATATATATAATATATTTATTTATATTTATATACACACACTTTTCACACACACACACACTTTTCACACACACACATACTTTACGCACACACACACACACACACATTTATATATATATATATATATATATATATATATATATTAACAGCATGTTTTCATTAAGACTTGTCTCATTAAATAATTTAGAAAAGTTTTGTCTACTTATTTTTAATAGTACCCTCTCTTAATTAAGGACAAGTTTCTTATCATCCTTATTAAAGGAAGGAAGAAAATTACTATTTTGATGCCTATTCATTTTATTTTGAGTACTTTCGACATTAGCACAATGTCGTCATCTGGGTTTTGATTTCCTAAGATAAAAAATTGTCGTGTTCATCTGAAAATTAAATTTTTACGTGTGAAAGAAAAAAAAAACTCAGGGTATGTACTCTACAATTTAAAATGTTATCATATAGGCTCCCGTGCAAATGTCAAGGGAGGTAACTATAATTTGTAATTTATGAAATGTTTTCTAAAAAAGAAAAGGCGATTTAAAACTATTGGTTAAAACCTAGATATTTAAAATATATACTGTAAACATTTAAAAACTTTTGTGCAGTATTCATAATTAATTTTATTAAGGGTTGGTTTCAACATTTTAATATAGATTGCTTCAAGAAATTTTAATTTATGTTTATTATTTTCATGAAAATTTATAGATGCATTTTTCAGCAAGTATTTTCCTTTTTGATATTATGACCAGACGTTGGGATTTCTGTCACTTTCCTATTGTTGTGACGTGGCTTCTCTCTGTCTATTCTACAAATACTTTCATGACAATTATTCTAATGTACTCTCCTCCCTAGCATCTCGACTACATGAATTTAAACGCACTGCTAGATAGGCAGTTAGGTCTTCCCGTTGAACTAGCTAGATGTAACCTTAAGCTATATTCTAAAAGCTTCTTTTCTTGCACTTACTTGTGGAAATCTCTCCTGGTTTTTTTCTTCTCTGCCGCCTACAATCTTCAAGAATTTAAATGCAACGTCAATAGCCATCTTCTTTCTTCTTGAAACCTGTTCCTTTATTGTTATTTCTATTCACTAAAGTTTTATCAATCTCTTTCACTCCCAGTAACAGTTTGTGTCTTTGTGGCATTATTGCATTGATTGGGGTAATGATTCAAAAGAAGGAAAGAATGAATGAAGCTACGAAAAATGTATATATTATTGATCGAAATATGATAATTAATGCTGGACAATCTCCTCCAAGACGAAGAAGAGACTAAGAAATGACATATATGCAGCTCTATAGACGATTGCCGAAAATAACATGGACAGGCTGAAGAAACGATCAAGTTTCAAAGAACTTGGGAACAAGAAATATACCTATACTTAAAATTAGAAAGAATTATTAGAACTTTCCGCAACACGAGGAAAGGCGGCTTAGAAAATTTAATACTCACAGACCATTCGAAAAAAAAAAAGGCTGGACTGGAGGAAAAACGCTTTTTTTTTAGAATGGCTATCAGATGAAGGGAAAAAGGATGTTGTGAAAAGCCATAAACGCCAGAGAGATACGGTAAATAAAAGAAGAGAAAATGAATGCATAGCGAAACAGCGGCCCGCTGACCCCATGCGGCCCGTTTGCCTCTCACCTGGACACGTTTAATTGAAGGAGGAAAATAATATTTCTTGATATTTGTTTTCTTTCGTTTCGTAGTCACTTGTTCACACATTTTTTCACACATAACTACATTCATACCCAAGGATTAAGTGCAATGTTTCTTGAATTTTGACATTTTCATCGAAGGCAACGTTTCATCATTTTAAACCTTTGCCGATTTTCAGTAAGGAAGATCAGACGTGTAAATATTTTTTTGCTTCTGAAACAGGACACTTTCATAATAATTTTTTTGTCTGGAAAAAAAAAAAAAATATAAGCACGGGTAGTGTAGTTTCAGATTATATGTGCTTATGGGGCTCTATCTCCAAAACCCTGGGAGAAGTTCGATAACAGACAGAGGCTACAACTTTTATATATATATATATATATATATATATATATATATATATATATATATATGTATATATGAAGAAAATATACGGGAAAAAACAAACAAAAATCCTTATATGCAATAATGCTGCTTTAATGTTAATATGTCGACGTCGGACGTTTCGGTCAATAAACCATCTTCAGGACATATTCAATATAAAATATAAAATATAAATAACATTATCAAACTTAACATCTTAACATGACAAAATATATATATACATATATATATATATATATATGTGTGTGTGTGTGTGTGTGTAGAGAGAAAGAAAGAAAGAAAGAAAGAAAGAAAGAAAGAAAGAAAGAGGCAAGCACTTGGATTGAGGAATCGGAGAGCCGAGTTCGAATTCCAGTCCAATCCATTACATTCACTTATGTGCTAATACCCTTGGGAAAAGTATTAATCCTCTTCTCCTTCCAGCTATGGTTAAAATAGCAGGACAGATTGGGTTCTATAGCCTTGGATATAGCCTTCTAAGAAAAGGACAAGAATTCAAAACCTGCGGAGGGTCATTTAGGGAACTTGTGGCCCGTTGTGCATGGGATTCGGCCCTTCAAAAAGTGTGGTTGGTTCTGCACAAAACCTTCACCACTATAATCAAATCATATGTGCTGGTGTCTGGGCTGTCGGTTCCTAGGAACTGAGCAGCTTGACCCTCATACGTCGAATACGACGGGAAAGTCCACAATATTTTATTTAAATTTGTTTGCATTTTTAAGTGAAGAAATTAGTCACATTAGTGTGCTAATCCCACTGTTATTTGTGTTAATATACTAAGTCTTTAATTTAAAAAAAAAATCTCACCAATTTACATTTTACTTAGATGTAGCCGCAAGTTCTAAGCTAACAGTTTCTTTTTTTGCACTTTTTCATTGTGGAACTCCCTTCCGGTTCCACGCTTTCAACTCAGTTTTAATCTGCAAAAATTTAAATGCAACGTCAATCGCTATCTACTGTTATCATGATTACTTTTTTCTCTCTCTGCTCATTAATGTTTCTGTCCCTAATCGTCCCACAACCTGTAACCCCTTGCGTCTTAGTGGCTTTACTCCCTTGCTTCAGATGATACCGATTTGAAAAAAATATATATATATAGAAAATTATTTTCTCCAAAGAAAAAAAAAATCAACCTTTCCACCTCCTCCAAAGCAGACGCCTACGCGTATGCTCTTGTGCAGCAAAAATGGCTGAGGCATTTTCAACTAAAATTTACCATGAATCTTTTTCTTTTAGTCGCGCGGTCCGACTTATGATGAGCCCATATCTCATGGGGCCCACTGGTCGGAAAAAGTTGTCCATGACTGGTCTAGACTTTGGTTATCTTTATAGTTATCAGGCTAACACCTGAAGATATCCATCGGACTTTCTCATACTTTGGTTATATTAAGTAGCGACAAGGAGTCTCTTCGGTCAGTTGTCGGTTAAGCTGTCGACTTTGATAAGCGCGGAATTAGGCCCAAATGAATGTTATTAACGAAGATTCCCGGCAAAAGCACTTATGCGACTAAATCCACGTCGAGTAATCACCAAGAGATTTAATCGGTGAAGAGCAGACCTGTAGGTCAAATCAGTCAGTCGCTGTTGACACCTGCTTCAAAGAAAGCCGATGTTCGACTTGGGAAAAGAGAGTAGAGATCAGAGGTAAGATCGATCGTGATTTTTGATTGCTTCTTGCTGCCCGCAGGGGAAAGGTCTTTCAACTGGTGAGCGAATCTTTTGATTCATAAGCATTAAAAGACAACGGTTCATATACAAATTCCAGCATATGGAATTTACACAGTTATCATATAAATAAATAAACGGTAAATTCTGTCTGTCCGTCCGTGAAAATCCCTCTAACTTGTACCTTTTTCTACTTTGCTTTACATAGACATAATATGTTTGTGGAATCAAGATGATCCCGTGATTAAAAATCTGCCGTTAATCTGGTGCTTGAACATCCAGCATTGGGATTTGTGTCTGGAACAGTTAAACATTCAAATTTTAAGATAGTTCAGTTATGTTTCATGTGTGATACCCGCTTAGGAGATCATGTATCTTTCGAAACATGACTGACGAGACAGATTTTTTTCCCGCAGTAGGTTGCCATTTCTTTCTGCAGTAGGCTATAGAACCTAGTCTGATCTATTTACCCATAGCTAGGGGAGAAGAAGAGGATTCATACCTTACCTTAGGGTATTAGCACGTAAGTGAATTGATAACTTACCCTAGCGTAAGTGACTGTAATGAATTCGACTGGAATTCGAACTCGGCTCTCCGATTCCTCAATCCGAGACGCTATCTATTACTCCTGCCTAAAATTTAAAAGTTTTTAATTTATATTGAGTTTAAAGTAACACAAAAACTTTGTTAATAATTATGTTTTAAATTCAGTTTAAATTATTTCCAAAACTTTATGAATTGAGGAAATCAATTTTATTTCTTCAAAATGTCAAGGAATTCCCGCCGTGTTTGTGATTTGAAGAACTCAGGTTTCTGCGTGTATTGGAATATCGGTTCCAATCGGTATTTTCATCGGAATTAAACTTATAGGTCGAATTAGAGCTAAAGTGAGGTTTTCAAGTTCCATGAAGTGAATTGGGGAAATTCAAAGATATTTTCCTAAATATTATTATTGCTGTTTTCGAAGCTGGGCCAGAGGTCCCTTTAGTTTTGGGCCAGAGTCCCTCTGCCGAGTGCGACTTTTAACCTTATATATATATATATATATATATATATATATATATATATTAGGTTGGTGCAAAAATAATGTCGTTTTTTTGACGTAACGGCAAAAAACGACATTATTTTTGCACTAACCTAATATATATATATATGTATATATATATATATATATATATATATATATATATATATATATATATATATATATACACACACACACACATATATATATATATATATATATACACAGTGCAACCTGGATATAAGAGACCCTGATATAAGAGAAACCCGGATATAAGATTTTCTCTGGTCCCAAATTAGAGCCATACTTACCTAAACAAAATAGACCAAACCCGGATATAAGAGAAACCCGGATATAAGATACTTCTTCTCCGGTCCCGACAACTCTCTTATATCCGGGTTACAGTATATATATATATATATATATATATATATATATATATATATATATAAGTAAACATAACATTCGCACCACATACAAATGTTTATGCAATTAAAAATCATACGGAATTACAGTATATATTCATATATGAGACAAGAAATGTAAGCCAAAAAACAGTCCATGATAAAATGGTTTACGTCCGAGGTCAGTAGTTCACTGAATTTCACCAAAAAGATCCCAAAAACTCAGAGTAATTGCTTTAGTATGAAACAGTGTTTAATGTTTGATGTAACGAAGCTTACGGGCGGATTACATTTAAACACCGGTTTTTGTACGATCAGCAACGTTAATCAACGTCGGACCTGGTCAGTATCTTGACCGTTTGGAAATACCAGATGCTGCAAGTTTAGATGTGAGATTCGGGTAATGGATAACGCGTCGGCATTGGAAATCAGAGAGTCGTGTTCCAAATCCGGTCAGTTTTATTTTTTACGCGCAAATACCGTTTGGAAAGGCAATAATCCACCTCTTCTCCCCGCAGTTATTGTAGTGTCTTCCCTCTTATGAGGCTATTGTAGACTCTTCCACATAAAAATAGTAGTAAAGTAAGTCTCAGGGGAACGGTGATATAGACTGTTTTACTCAGGCTATTCACAGCTCCACTCGAACTTTCTGCCTTCGACAGAGAGGAACCCGGACGAAGGGCAGAGTTTCGTCCGGGGAGGTAGACAGAACCGAATCCGTTTATGCGGGTTCCACGGGGATTTTTTGGCCGAGCCTACGGGATCGGGTGACCCACGTTAAACTTGGCCTTTTGCCATATATATCCCTCGTGGTGGTGGTGGTGGTGGGCTGTTAAATATTAACAGTGATATAGACTGTTCTACCGAGGCTGTGACTATTCGCAGCTCCTATCGAACTCGCTGCTTAGGGCAGACAGGAACCCGGACGAGGCTGTGCCGAAGGGCAGAGTTTCGTCCGGGGAGGTACATACACCCGAACCCGTTTATGAGGGTTCTACGGGGATTTTTTGGCTGAGCCTACGGGCCCGGATGACCCACTTTAAACTGGGCCTTGTATCACATGTGCCCTTGTGGGAGGGGGTCACTGAATATAACGGTGATAGAGACTGAACGCTGGTCAACCAATAGAAACTCCCAAGTCGTATAACATACTTCTGTTCTATTTACTGTTCAATACACTATTTCTCTGCAATCTCTTGTTTTGTTATTTCTTAGTCATTTAATTGGTCACAAGAGTTATAGGGTAATTAGTACGACTTGTATCACTAAACCATTATATTATCAAAAAAAAAAAAAAAATTTCTTACAGTCCGAAACTATTGTTTGCCTTTAAATAACCGGCAACATGTGGTTAAACAGTAAAGCCGTCTTTATTTAGATTTACATTTCTTGCATTAGTAAACGTCCTAATCGGTGCGTATTTATACAGACATTCCGTTATCATGGATTTGTTCCACAAATTATATGATATATATATATATATATATATATATATATATATATATACGCACATTATTTCTATTCTCATCATAGCAACAAAATAAAATCCGGCATAATCATCGGATTCTACCTAAGAGCTCTAAGAATATGCAGCCCTAATTAGTTACACGAAGAGCAGAAACACATTGAAAACACTTTGAAACTTCTCCCGTACCCTAATTTATATTCAATGCGAAACAAAAGTTCAATAAAATATTCCAAAACAAAGGCACCTCCTAAAAAACGCAATGAATAAAAAAATATATCATCATACCAACTAATTCTATCACATCTACAATCGTAAGAATCTATCTAAAGTCAACATAAAATCTGTTAGTACTACATAAAAACAATAAAAGACTTAGTTAACACTAAGCGAAACAATAAGCTAACGCCTGAAGGAGGTGTTTACTCCATAGCCTGTAATAATTGCCAAAAAAAATACATAGGAGAAACCTCAAGGAATCTAAATAACAGGTTATCTGAACACAAAAGGGAGATTTTACAAAATAATACTTCAAATGCATTGGTTACCAACCGTAACGCGACTGACCGCAATTTTGAAATAAAAAAATGCTACTCTGACTAAAGGAGAAAATAAATCACTACGACGTAAATGTTTATAGAGTGCCTTAATCGCAAGGTCATCTACAGTTGATTTGCGCAAAATATGGAAAATTAAGTATAATATATATTTGAAAAAATCGACATTATAACCAAAAACGTTTGCGGCTACTTCTTCACTTTAATCATATATATATATATATATATATATATATATATATATTGTATCTGTTCAATGTTTTATGTGTGAAAGATGCGGTAGGATTTACAAAAGTAGAGCAGATTTCTTTCTTTTATGTGTCACGTGCTTTCAGGACGTAGGCGATCATGGCTCTCCACCTCATCCTTGAATAAGTTACAAATACTGTCTGCTTAATAAGCAGACTTAATGTTTGTAACTTATTCAATCAGACATGCCTAAAAGAGAATTTGCTGTCTACACACACACACACACACACACACACACACACACACACACACATATATATATATATATATATATATATATATATATATATATATATACATACAAATAAAGAGAAAGAACAGATTGATTAAGAATCCACAGTTCTTTAGGATTCACTTTTTTTTATAAATTGCTCGATACAACGTGGAGGAAAATATTTTAATAATATCTTTTATTTAAAAAATATTTTATTTCGCTACATAAAAATTTCCATATTTCGAAACTTATAATCCATTATAATTCCATCAACAGGCGATGTTATGTAACTTGTATTGAAAATGATTTACTTTTGAAAAGCTTATGATGAAAATGATTTAATTTTCAAATTTTTATGCCGCGATGTAAAATATAAAGATACTGTTAATACATACTCACACGCACACACACACACACACAAATATATATATATATATATATATATATATATATATATATATAATTAAATCAGTATGTACTATGGGCGCAAAGATAGATTCGAAGAAAATGACTGTGGTAGCAAAAATTATTTACCTCACCACCCCCCACCGCTAGGTAGGATGTGGCACAAAGCCGTTATATAATGAGGGGTAAAACCGAGCCCGTGGGCTTGGTTAAAAATTCCCCCTCGAACCCGTAAAAACGGTGTCGGGTAGCCTTGTCTGGGTTCCTTTCTCCAGAGAGATCGACTAGCTCAGACGGAGAAGAATCTCCAACTAATTGCCGAAGCAGCAAAGGCTGACGAGAAAATCTGTAATGGCTGATATGCGATAATGTCTAAACTGTCTGGCGGAATAAAATAAGTATAAATAAATTTATATATACTGATTTTAAACAAACCCCGTAAATAATATGCACTGCTACGCTATTACAATAGTCCGGTATATATATATATATATATATATATATATATATATATATATATTCCAACTCAGCACCTGAAGATTCAGTGTTGTGCTACCCGTGAGTGCTAGTTGACATTATTCTCCTCTTCTCGCCAGTGGAATTGGAAAAGTGATGAGAAACCTAACTGCAATCTGCCGCCTCATGTTGGATACAATCATTGGTCGGAAAATGATGGTCGGAAATGTGCCGGAAAAGCTAAGAAATTTGGCTAGAAGGTAACAGTTGGTTGTATGAGATGCTTTTGCCTCTTGCCTTTTGTATTTGGATGATCTTCTATCTTAGTGAAACCTCAGTGACCAGCGTAATTTTCTCTTCATATTGGGCCTCCAGACAATGGCAGTAAATCGATTAGATTAGCATTTCACTTGATTAACTACCACGATTTCTACCACCTGTCTGGAAACAAACTTACTGTGGAGGGACATTTTTTACTTTCCGACAAAGTATAAGTAGATAAGAGGTGCTTTCATTAAGGCATTTTTTTTTAACATTTTTCAATACTAATATGTTTTCTGAGAAAATGAATTCAAGTAACCAAAAGTTGAGATT
>OZ010610.1:52542394-52559894 GCA_963932145.1 Acanthosepion lycidas | reverse complement strand
TTCATGGCAACTGCTCTGATGAGGTATTTTCACTGGTACCCCAACTACATGAATTTAAGCGTGCTACTAGGTTGGCATCTCGGTCACCTTAAATGATAGCCCAAGCGTGTATCGCATATGGTACTTAACTGACTGACGGATACAAGTCAACCCATAGTTGGAGGAGAACAGGTGGATTCATAATGTGGTAGTAGCAGCAGCCGCGTTATAGTTAGCGTTATTTGTTACCTCTCTTTGGTATGTTTATTACTAATTCATAAAGTCACTTTATCAACCAGTAACAACATATGTTCTCCCCGGGCTATGGGTTGAATAGCAGGAGAGAATGTGTTGTATAGCCTTAGTTGGCAAACAGTTTACTGCATAAAGAGACTGCAACCTACTGCGGGAACATCTGCTTAGTCAGTCATGAATCGAAATAGACATTATCGCCCAAGCGTGTCTCATGTATGGCACTTAACTGACTGACTGATACAATTTAACCCATAGCTGGAGGAGAGCAGGTGGATTCAGAATACGATAGCAGCAGCAGCCACGCGTCAACGTTATTTGTTACCTCTCTTTAGTATTTTTTACCAGTAACAACATATCTTCTCGCCCGGTCTATGGGTTGAATAGCAGGAGAGATTGTGTCTTATATCCTTGGTTGGCAACCACTCCACCGCAGAAACAAACGGCAGCCTACTGCGGGAGCATCTGCGTAGTCAGTCATGAATCGAAAGTGACACGTGCATCATATATGGAACTTAACTGTATGGCCGTTTTGAAAAATGCAACCCCAATATCCGAAGACGCACTAGACTAGCACAAGGAGTGTTCCGAAAGGGAATCACAGTTCTCAGATTCGTTAGAAACAAATAAAAGAGTTCTGGATTGCTATGTGATATTCTTCCTCTATAATGGCGGCGTTTGCTGGACAATCTCTTCATAGCTGAAGAGGGAACATTGTAGGTATGTTGTGTTATTCTAACGATTATTTGGTGGGCGGTAGCGGTTAAGTTTCAAATTATTCTAGGGGCTAGTGAGTGGAAATAATTGTGGATCCGAATGCAGTCTTGTGACTATTCTATGGTGTTGTTCGTTAACTGCTTTTTACTCCTTATTTAGTATTGATTACTTTTTTATTTGTTGTTGATTGTTATTATAATGTTTACTTGTATCTATGGGTCTATTTGTGGTCTCTTAATTAGTTTATTATTTACATAATTTGTTTATTTATTCATTGATTAGATTTATTTTATTTTTATTGTATTCATTCATTTATTTATTTTTATTTTATTTATTTATTATTATTATTGTTTCATTTGTAGTTTTTTTATTTTCCTACGTTATTTAATACAATGTAGTAAAATTTAATCTCAGGTTATTTACATACATACGTTCTATCGCTGATGGAGCGGTTTAACCCATAAATATAGCATAACTTGAAGCTATATTTTTATCATATATATATATATATATATATATATATATATATATATATATGGTGTATGCTTGATGAAATGTTCCTTTCGACTCCTAGAAATTAGATAAAGGAAAAGACCTATCGATCGATTTCTTACGTACACCAAACTGTATTTTTTCTTAAATAACCCGATTGTGTTAAGTATCTGTGTTCTTTAGTTAGTTAATCCGATTAGTCTACGAACTAAACGTTTGCTTTTTCTTTTCCGTCATGTTTTTTGTCCTCTCTGATTCCATTTTTGCCGAATTCCAATCAGAACATAGAACGGGACGGACTATTTTTCCAGAAATTTTAATATCATTTTATAGAACCTAAAAATAAAATAAAAACAAAAAAAGAAATAAGATAAAAAAGAAACTGACATTCTGTCTTTCCTCCACCTCTCGGCTTTCACCAATCCATAAAGAGTTTGAAATCAGTTTTATATCTCCAAGTATCTTATCTTTATTTTTGTCATATTTATAATGGAATGATCTGTTCATAAATGCTTATACTTCAGTCAATGCAAAAAACAAACATAATTAAAAAAAAAAAAAATCTGTCCGATTTTATTTATTTTCATTTTTTAAAAGTTTCTTCTAATCCTATTTTCGAATTCAATTCGTTTAACGAGCTTAACAAATATATAAGTGGATTTTGTCGCCGACCGAATCGTTCTGATTTTAAACTTCCTTTTCTTCGTTTCACTCTACCTTGTCGCCTACAAACTTACAGACGCCCGGCCGCCATTTTACTTCGGATCCTATTCAAATGACAGAGAAGGAAGGAAATCTTTATGTGGTTTTGGCTGACCACGTAATTATTTGGGAAGACGAAAGCATAAACATTTACAGTTTAAAAATCAAGCTTAGTTTATTTATATAAAATATATAGGAAATGCATGCAAAAAATAATACATGCATGTTTCATGTAATTATCAATATTTATTAGAATTCGATTTCTACTAGGTTGGTGCAAAAATAATGTCGTTTTCTCACATGTGAGAAAACGACATTATTTTTGCACCAACCTAATATAAAGAAAATAGAAATCACATATAGATTAATGTTGTTCATATGGGTAGGCATTATCAATAATTTCTTCACTCGTAACTCTTTCAATTTAGTTTCAGTTTCTTTTCATCGAAGCCGGTTTAACAGTTAATCCAACACTATTAAAAAACACTTAGATACATTCGGAATTTCCGTCTAGACAATATCCAAAGACGGATATGCAATGTGAAACGTCCTGTACTTGTATCTCTCGACAAAATCCAAAGACGGAAATGCAATGTGATAGGTCCTGACATGGCATCTCTCGACAAAATCCAAAGAGGGATATGCAATGTCATAGGTCCTGTCCTGGCATCTCTCGACAAAATCCAAAGAGGGATATGCAATGTCATAGGTCCTGTCCTGGCATCTTTCGACAAAATCCAAAGACAGAAAGGCAATGTGATATGTTCTGACATGGCATCGCTCGACAAAATCCAAAGACCGTTATGCAGTGTGATAGGTCCTGACCTGGTATCTCGACTACAGTCACTTTCTCACAAACGTGACGTGGCTTCCCTCTGTCTTTTCTACAAATATTTTCATGGCAACTGCTCTGACAAGCTGTTTTCACTCCAACTGCATGAATTTACTTCTATGTTGACAACTCTGTCGCATCCTTTCACTGACAAAACAGTTAAATATAGCCGCCTCTTCTATTTCAACAGCTTCTTCTCTCGCACTTCCCGACAGTGGAACTCCCTTCCGCTTACTTGCTTCCCTGATAGCTATAATCTTCAAATCTTCAAATGTAATGCCAATCAACATCTTGATCTTGATCCTCGTCCTTCTCTTTATTCTTTCCTCAAACACCCCTCTTTACTCTTATTCCCACTCTCTGTAACGATGATTCCCAACAAGTAATATTTTGATGGGGCATTTGTAGGATGTCCACCCTTCGGCTTACTATACTAATAGAATAATGGGGCAATTCGAGATTGAGTTATTAACACTGAATTGTTTTCTAGTGAGCTCAAATTTCATTTTGCATTATTATTTCATGATTAAAATGATCAAAGTATATTATTAAATAAGCTTTCATTAAAATATGTTATATTTCTGCCTCTCAGTTTTATTATATGTTGTGAAACTATATATATTTAACTGTCTTTTTGGGGGATGTTTTTGTAATTTTTCTCTTTCATAGACGCCATGATCCTTGGAGACTTGTTTAGAGACCAAGTTAATTGCCTGTTAAGCTTTTTTCACGTGAATTGCAGTAAAATGTTGAATATGTAAGAATTAAAAATTACAGGGGGCACCAGAATTTTAGAAATAACAAAGTGGGGAATGGCCCAAAATCGGTTGGGAACGACTGCTGTAACCCCTTGCGTGCTAGTGGCACTCCCGCATTGGTTGGGGTGAAATGCTTAAAAAAAATAAAAAAATAAAATAAAGCATTGTTAGCCATTATTAAATTTTGACTAGAATTTTTATTTTAGTTTCGTTTCATTGAAGTTGTTCTTGTCGTCAATCTACAGCCATTAATAAACTACTAGCAATATTGTTCCGAATTAATAATAGGTAAGTCATCGTTAACCGTTAAATACCTTTAATGGATGCTGAAGAAACACTATGTACATTAGGAGGCCTCAGCAACCTGAATTAACTAGCGGCCCTAATAGACGGTCACAAACGGAAACAGCAACCCAGTCATTAGACATCCTGAAATTTTATTAGAGAAATGATAGTTTTACTGCGGTCTACCAGGTGTTGTTAAAATGTTCCAAACTAGATTAAGAACGGAATCCCCCAAAATCTGATCTTTAGTCTTCTGCATAGCGTATGGATCATGGGTCGGGGCAAGAAATTTTCAGGGCCCACCTCCTTCTGTTTAAAGGGAAATTAAATATATTGCATCGTGTGTGCAGTTCAGACATTTACAGTTAATATCTGCCATGCCACTTGCACATTGTCGAATCCTCCTCATGCCTTATTAGCAAGAAGAAAATTTCACTTTGACACCTTATTTCCCAAGAACGGTCGAGAGGCTATTTCTACGTGCATTACTTACTAACCTCTTTAATTGTAGGGTTAACCATTATTTGTTGAACATATTCTCATAATCTGCTCTTGTTGAAAATTTATATCTCGCCTCATTCAGTGACCCTCTACCTTGAGTTATTCTTGGGCCTTATATTGGGTGTAATTGTAGTAAAAAGGATCAAGTAACATCAAGAACAATAAAAAAAATATTCTGTTACGGTCAGAAACTAAACTAAATAATTTTAAATATCAAGCAGCGATGTACCCCTCACCCAGAAGAAGCATGCTGAAATTGCGAGCATTCTGGACATGAAAAAGGCTGGTAGACTTTCTGATATAATGCAATATACGTACACCTGTGTCCCCCCTCACTGGAGTGGGATTGGCTGGTGTCCGTCATTAATATCGACGGACGTGTAGGAGAGTCAGAGAAGTCAGTGCCTTAGTCTATAGTCAGAGCTAAGTCTATAACGACGACCATTGGACTACGCCTTGATCTACACTTCTTACCTGCGACTACGACGCGTACCAGTCGATTACTGCTACTGTATTCTACTTGGTTATAGTAGCCAAAACTACTTAGCTACTTCGTTCAAATATATCCCTTTCCGGGACATATCACTTTCGAAATTAGGCAAAAGAGGTCAAAGGAAGCCTGTGAGTCATATATAAGATGCTGAAACAAGATTAACAGCTCGTCAAGTAATTAATTAAATCAGGGTTAAAGTGCCAATTAGTACAATAAGTAGAACACTACATAAAAGTAATCTAAACTCGTTTTTCACAATAATTTTCACAATAATTTTCACCTAATAATTTTTCAGGAGCCACTCAAGGTAGAGGATTACAGAGTAAGATGTAAAGGAAATAGTTTATGAGGATATTTCGGAAGAATAACAGTTAAACCTAGACTGAACAGATTAAGAATAGCGGCTCGTATTGAGGAATCGGAGAGCCGAGTTCGAATTCTAGTCGAATCCATTACATTCACTTACGTGCTAATAACCTTGGGAAAGGTACAAATCTTCTTCTCCCCCTATCTATGGGTAAATATCAGGACACACCGGGTTCTATAGCTTTCTATAGCCTTCGATGACAACTTGTCTACCACAGAAAGAAATGGCAATCTACTGCGGGGAAAAATTCTAAAACACCTGTCTGGGCCAAAAAATGCGCATTAAAAAAATTGCCAGTTAATGGTTTAAAAGAACATTCTGATAGTGAAAATGGACCAAAAGGTGATATACATAGTGACAAAAAGATAAAAAAAAGGATTCACCAATTTTTTTCTTTTTTAAATTGAATAATTTAATACATTCAAGATTATGGATTAAAAAAACAGTGGATTTTATATAAAATTTTTCCAAGACTTAACAGAAGGAAAATAAATAAATAAATAAATAAAAATAAATAAACGTAAAAAAAAAACAAAAAAAAAAACATTCACGGAATTGGATAAAGAAAAAAAGAGAACTCCAGAATGACGTCAAAATCCGCGAAAAATATGCCACCCTTTAATAGTCAGTTTAATTTGTAACGTATATAAATGCAGTTAGAAAAAAAAGAAAAAAAAGCAAATATTAATAAGATAGCGAGAGTTAGAAAGAACAGCCCAGGGCTCCCAATCAGGTTCCTTCCCGGTCGGGAGATCGGGGATATTAGGCACTGAACCTACTGAGAGTAACACGAGTGATGTCAGCAAACGAAATTATCCCAACGAAAACGAGACAAGAAAAGAACGCGTGGATGACAGAGAACATTCTAGAGGTGATAAAAAAAAAAAAAAAAAAAAGAAAGAAACGACACCAAACAATACAAAGTAACAGAAAAACGTACCAAACACTAAACAATCAATCAGTTAAGCGCCATACCATCACATATTGGTGACATGGCATTTTACCATTATCTCCATACATTCGTGACGGATATATTTCCATTTTAAGTTGCTTCGCCAAGAGTTGTAGATACTTTCTACATATTTCTATAAGAAGGAATATCTGTAGAGTTCTGTGAACATCTTGAATAAGTGAATCTGGCAGTCTGTTTGCGGTGGTTCCCAAACATTTTTTGTCTGGACCGCATTTTCGGAAAGAAAATTTGCTAGCGCTTCACCAAATTTTGTGTTAAAAAATGAACATTTAAAAATAAAAGCAAAATAAACAGATATAGGGTTAAAGGAAGATAACCGCGGATTCGAAATCAGAACATTATCATTGATAACTCTCTCCTCCAATTTGCAGACCCCAGTTACTATATTTTTAATACTTTATAATAATGCAAAAAAAAAAAAAAAAAAAAATCAAAAAAAATCGCAATGATAAAATCGGTCAATAATTATTTGTACTGAGACTCATGCAATTACAAGTAACCCATAATAATATTTTAAATTTTGAAATCATGTTTATTTTTGGCATATAAATTTTAAAACTAAACATTTATATATGAATAATTTATAATGAAAGATAATGAGCAATAGCCGTAAGATAGTCAATAAGATCTGGTCGCTTTTCACGATCGTCACCTATATTTTTAAGCCTTTCATCACGATAAAACACTTTTTTTTTTCATTTTAGACAAGAGTCACCCCCAGAGAATGCGTTCAAATTCGTTTTCTACGTGTTGCTGCTGTTTTTGAAACTTTCCAGTAATCCGATAAACCCCGACATGAGTATTGCCTATTAAATTTTCTCGTCGCCCATGACACATTCTGGTTTTCTATTTTTATTATATTTTACTAAGGGCCCGTGAGCGAATGATTAGAACTTTCGTTTTCATTCTTTTTGTTCTGTGTGTCGAGTTTATTTAGGACTTTGGCAATCATGACTCATTAAAAACTGTAAAACCAGAGAATATGAATAATTTATAATAAATGATTGAGTAAGAGTCCTAAGATAGTCTACAACATCTGGTCGGTTTTCACCATAGTTACCTATATTTTTAAGCCTTTCATCACGATGAAACACTTTTTTTCATTTTTTTACTTTCTAGAACGTTCTAATCATTCGGCTACGTGCCCTTGCTTGACCGAATGGTTAGAACTTTCGCTTTCATTCTTTTTTAAGTCTTTCATCACGATAAAACACTTTCTTTTTTTTTCCTTTTAGACAAGACTCACCTCGGAGAATGCGTTCAAATTCATTTTTTACGTGCTGCTGCTCTTTTTGAAACTCTCCAATAATCCGATAAAGCCTGACATATGAATTGTCTACTAAATTTTCCCATCGCCTATGTCACATCCTGGTTTTATATATTTTTTAATAAATTTTAAATGTTTCACATATATAAACACTATTTAAACGATATTTTTTAGATGTTTAGAAATAAAGGTATTTCCCCAATTTTTTTCTATTACTCCCAAAGACTATTTTTCTGGATTCTGTTCTTTCAGGATTTTAAATTACGGAATTCTGATCTTTCGGTATTTTGATACATTCAGGGTTTCAAATTTCAGGATTTCGACATTCGGGATTTTAAATCTCGGGATTATGATCGGCAACCGCTTCAACATTGGCATTCTCATCATCCTTCTGTAGATCCACATTTCTACTGATTCAAGTTTCCTCTTCATCTTTGATGAAATTATCTAGCATTCATATTCAAAAATGTATTTCTATTGATATTACATTGCAGTCCAGTACGCTTCTCTGTATCCCAATACGTTTTTAGCTTTTACAAAGCCACTTTCGATAATCCAATACTACTTCCGATTTAGGTGCCATGTTTTCAGTTATTTCTTAAAACACTTCAGATTCTAATCCTTCTTGCTAACTCCTCAACGACGTCCTACCTCTTGTAGATCGTAGTAGAGTTTGTCCGCTTGCATGGTCAAAATGGATTCTAGCAAGAAAAATTTTCGACAGAGTGAATCAACTTTTCTAGCAGCCGACATTGCAATAGATTAAATATAATCACTCCACTTCATGTCTATGGAAAACGTGAGATCGATTAAACACAATGAGATGCTTTTCTGGAGGTTAGCATCAGTCATTTTGTAGGAAAAAATGGTTCCCTATGATGATTAAAAGTTAGTTTTGCTTTGGAGGTGTTCAAATTTACAAGCTATTTCTTGCCCCAGTGAAAAATGTTTCGAGGTTTGTTTAGCAGACTATTATTTTTTAGTGGGAGTTTATCTTGGCTCCGACTTCCAGCGGTTGACCTTCGAGGCCGGATAGAAGCCATAATAAGGGAGTTTATTTTGATTGACTGGGCTAACGCGGGAATGATAGATAGAGAAAAGTTTTTCAGGAGTCGTGTCTTGACCGTCAAGTAATGTAGACGTTTTTCCTTTCGTCTCTGAAACGTCTCCCCAGAAAGTGGGGAACGGCCAATCTCCACTGGTTAGTAAGCACATGTCGACATTAATAAAGGTAACTTCAAATTCTCCGAGTTTGATGTCATTCATTGCTGCCCACAAACAACTAGTAATCACCAGCCGATAGAAGGCGAGATAAGACCACCCCAATCAGGTGTTTATGTAGCAGTTTTACCTTGTCGGACTTATCGGATTTAGTATTAAGACAAGAGTAAAGTTGTGTCACCAGCAGAAATCCCAAGTTTGGAACTGATGGCATCGATATGTTCATTGATTAAGATAATAAGCAACGTAGGACTCTCGCATTAATGTGAATTGATCTAGAAGCGTAGCCGTTCAACACTGATTTAATTACACTATTTGTTCAAGAACGACTGGATTAACTAAAATATTCAGCCAAATACACCATATTCATTGAGCTTGTGAAAAGAACCAGCAGGTCAAACCCCGTCACAAACTTTCGAGATATTCAAAGCCAAAGATCAAGTCTTACTGTTTTTTTTATCTGAAGCTTTGTAGACAAATTGAGTAATATCCGTTAACAGTAGTGGGTGTCATAGAGAAACGAAAGCCATATGTTTATCTGAGTGAAAATCGTCTGGAGTAAAAAGCTTAAACAATTCGGAGTTGATTAGAGTTTCTAGTACGTTTTTTTGTTTTAAATTTCCGTTCGTTAAAATAAGATTTCGAAAGCAGAAAAAAATCGTAAGTTGTGGACAGGGCTTAAAAGATTGCATATCATGTCGTTGATGAAAGCAATCGAAGTCGTTTTTTCGTCTGACTTTTCGCATACATTTACGAAATAATGGATAATTGGCTTTTAAAAGAAGTTTGGTAAAAAAAAAAGCAAAAAAAAAAAAACAAAACAAAAAAACAAAAAACAAAAAAAAAAACACTTTAGTTTCTCTTACTGAGATTCCAGAGAGTTATTTGGGTCTGTCTTCTTGCTTACAAATATATTAATTTAGCAAGTTTCTCTAATAATGTAGACGTGTTAATCAACTGAAAATTCTGAGGCAAATTGCCAGTCGCCATATAAATCCGTCAGTCAGTTAGGCGGGATACAGGCTTAGGCGATCATGTATTTTCGATACATGACTGACGTGACAGATTTTCTCCCGCAGTAGGTTGCCATTTCTTTCTGCGGTAGACTAGTGGCCATCCAAGGCTATAGAACCCGGTCTGTCCTGCTATTTATCCATAGCTGGGGAAGTGGAGGATTCACACCTTTCCCAAGGTAAGTGAATGTAATGGATTCAACTGGAATTCGAACTCGGCTTCCTCAATTCGAGCTGCTATCAATTACTCCACCGTGCCTCCTCCAGGAGCTTGAATATAATACAAAGAGAATCTTATATATATATATATATATATATATATATATATATATATATATATATATATATATATATATATATATATATATATGAGAATGAGGAAAAACCTTTTATGTCAACATGCTTTGTTCCTTGACGAAATTTATAAAATGCAAGTTATCTTGATAATACTCTTCTAGGAACGAAATACCTTGGTATAAAAGATTTTTTAAATTTTCTTTCTTTCTTGATATATATTTCTTGTCTTTACAGATATATTTATTATTTGATAATTTTACGTACACGCCCCCTCCCCACACAAACACTCATATATATATATATATATATATATATAGAGAGAGAGAGAGCGAGAGTGAGAGAAACTGTTTCATTGATCATGCTTATCATGGTATTTTTGTGCGTGTATATGGATGTAACTTGCGTAGCATAATATGTAATATAATCGTCGAGAACAGGGATATGTAATGTTTTCGACTGTGGGAAATGGGTTGTATAGTTGAAAACAATTCATTAAACACAAGGCCATATCAAACGCTTCTGAACTCCCTGGTGACTTGAAATTTAGGATTGGGCAACTCTAGCCAAGATGTAAGAGCAATGATCCATTATTTCGTCTGACCTGGCTCTTATAAAGATAGAGAGACCTTGGCTGTTGGCTACAGGTACCTTCTGGAATGGTACAAAGACGTCACCATTATTACATCGTCTTTAATGGATGGATCGTATACATGGGTTTTATTTGAAGTCTGGAATGACCAATTTGGCGTTCAATAAAAAGGACATACTTGAAAAAGTATAGCCATCCGTCATGACTATAGGAAAATCAAGGTCTGCTCTGTGATGATGTATTATTACTAGTTTGGTTTTCGGATGGTCCTTCTCTATTTGTCAAGAGTTATATTAACGCCACAAATCGAAATGTCTGTATGCTTTGCGGACACATTGGTTACACATTCATTCCGCGTTTTGAAGACAATTAAAAAAATAAATGTTTCTGATTATCCTTGCATTAATTCAAACTACTGCCCTCGTCTTGTTTTACATAGATGTTATCATAGACACAGCGTTTCGACCAACTACACGTCCTGTATATGACGATAAACTACATCCGGCAGCAAGGAAGGTTTTGAGGAGCGTGGAATCACTTCCTAATTGCTGTTGTTCCCAGGTCCACCTTGTCTCGGGGTGGTATCACCTGTTAGCAGCCCAGCTACGGGAAAATATTTAACCATCAAACTAGGGACAAAAAACTACGAAAGTATTAAAATACATTTAAGTATAGTAAAAAAATGACAGCAATAGAGTTTTGAAAATAAAATATTACCGACAATACATAAAAAAATCAGCCGCAATAATCTCTACAAAAACCCTCAAAAATACGTCAATGAAACCTGATCTACAAACTGATTTCTTAGAATACATCTTCTATTCATACGATCCTACCCTCAAATTCTTGTAAGCATTACTTAAATGTTCAGGTTGATTTGCCGTAAAACAAAATAAGCCGAGTCCAATCGACCAAGAACCATCTGGTCATAATCAGATGTCAATTGATTGGCTGGTATGGTACATCTGTTGACTGTTGATTCAGCACTATGGCGTAGTTGATATAGTAGTTTGTTGTACATGTGGTACAGTCGACTAGAGGTCATGTGTTTAATCGCCCCAATTCAGCAGAAATGAATAATGTTCTCAGATTCGAAATGCCTGGATGTTTTCCGGACACACTGGATACACGCTTATTCTGTGTTTGGAAGAAAATCTAAAAAAAAAAAAAAAAAAAAAAGTAACGGTGATTTTTTTTCGTGTGGGAGGCACAGGATCTATAACCAATCAATATTTTCTCGTGCACTTCAAACAAGAAATGCCTTTCGGAAAGGTAAAACAGTAAAGGTTAATATGATTATATTTTTATCATTTAATGGAATGAAAACTTTTATATAAAAATAAAATCCTTCTAACCTGTTTGTTTTGGGGAACTACAAATATTACGGTGGTTTTCTTTTCTTTTTGTGAATGGAAACTAAAAGAAATAAGAGAGAAATAAAATGATAAAGACGTGTTCTTTTTCTGCTTTATAAATATTTAAACCATATTCGGTGTGCCTTCGGTTTTCTCGTTTTCAGGCACTTCTATTTCGTTCGCTCTGTTCTTCGGTATTCCAAGAGTGGCATAAGGTTCGCAGATATAATGTTGCCATTAATTCCTCGCTTTTAGCATTTCGATTATTGAATTTAAACCGGTCGGTTCTCCAACATTCCCAGCGTTCCGTTTTCAAATTAAGCATGTACATTTACACCTAAATGGAAATATTCGGGAATTTTTTTTATTAGAAACTGTGCGCAGGGTTGAACTGCAAATTACAACTTGAGGTTCTGAGTTGAAATTAATTCTGTTACCCAATTTTGATGGTAGATGGAGGTTATCTATTTGAAAGATTGGCGCAGCGTAATCGCCCTATTTCTATTTGGACTTGAGTGTAACTAACCTAACTTGCCCAAAATGAAAAGTTCGTTTTAATGGCGAAAGTGATTTACGTTTGGCAAAACAAAATCTTCCTACGTCTATTTAACCCCTATGATAAAACGGCGTAATCTTTCGAAGTATAGAATGGTGCTTTTCGAGGCTGGATTAAACTTGGCGCAAACGAAATTATACACAAAGCCAAAATGAATACAGTCTAGCATGTTTATATATATGACAGTTATGTCATATATATAAACATGCTAGACTGTGTGTCACTCGCCGACGTGAGAGAAAGTGCTTCCAAAAGACAAAGTTCACCGGCAGGACTCCTCCTGAGGGAGAGACTGGTCCTCGTACGAGCGGCTGTCTCAAGCGAGCTTGTATGTCGGGACGCCCCATAGCATCCGCACGCTTTCTCTTGGTGATGTTTACGTGAGTTATCATAGGTGTTTTGTTGCGCATATGTTAGGAGACACAAGGCCATATTCTATAAGTTCCCGCAGTTTCCATCTCACTCGGAATCATTAAATCTCATACATTATTAAATGTGAAGGATACTTTGCATTAAACCATTGCATTTTAATACCAAAATCTGATCTGTTAGCATGGGTACCTTTTGGGTACTATGCCTTGACAAATGGCGACCCGTGATTAGATTGTTGCGGTTTTGGCGTCAATGTTTTCCTTCAGATAGACTGGTTGGCAACCACGGCTACAGAGAGTAGACTCCCCTGTTATATAACTTTGTGGTGGGGAAAGAATATATTCATAACTGTCCTAATGGTATTTGCGCGTAAGTCACTGTAACCAACTCGACTGGAATTCGAACGCGACTCTCTGAGAGCACATTTTGGGCCCCTATCCACTGCACAACCGGACAATATATATAATGTCTTGAACTCCGTGACTCTTTCCTAACAACCGATCATCCTAATCGACAGCCGTCTTCATATGGACAAGAATTAGCGATTATCTTCTCGATTTTTCAAGGCAGAAAGGCTAAGCTTTCTTTGGCAGATTATCTGACGTCAGTTGCCTAAGGTCACAGCTCGTAACACAACAAATGGATTCCTCAATAGACAGTTTCTGTCGGAGACAATGTGTAAAGTTCTTCATGCGTCAGTTAAGAAAAAAACGGGCCAAATGTGAAGCCACATAGATTTGTACGGTCAAAGAGATGCAAAGAAAAGATTTCTGCTGCTAAAACGAAGTCATTTCTTGAGCTGGATAACAAATTTCACGATGTTATACACTTCGTTTGTCATAAACACTTTTAAGTTATTTACGCTTATATATATATATATATATATATATATATATATATATATATATATAGACGGTGTCGTCGTCAGCTTTATCTCGTATCACACATTTTCTGACCCCCCTTGATTGACCCCCCCTTGATTGAAGTGACCAGCGGTATTCCTGAACAGGCCTGCCCAGACACGACCTGGGCTCGTAAGTCACTGGATCATAGGAGGGCAACCATCGCGCATTCATCGCCAGTGTTCAGGTTCCGGAGTAGAAGATTCCAGGTTTCATCAAAACTTGCTCCCGTCATCCATTCCCTATCGGCATTTGCCTTTGCAAGTGTTGGTTAGAGTAGAAGGAAATCCCGATAACGTGAATTTGTTGAAGGTGGACATATATACATATATATATATATATATATAGATAGATACTATATATATATGTACTAGTCGGTCACTCGCAAGCTCGCGAGTACAGTCGCTTTTCTCCTGTAAAAAAAAGGTTAAAAATTGGGATTTTTAAACTTCTTTCCAAATATCTCCTTAGCCATTGCATGTATTGAAAATAAATAAATAAATAAATAAATAAAGAACGAATATGAATAATTTTTAATGCTTAATCGATTCCTCGAACGACATTTTTCCGAAGTAAATATACTCAGGGGTATCAGATGTTTTATCTCTATCTATAAAATGCAGGATGTGTGTGTGTGTAACGAATGCACGGCCGCAATTTTCGACGGATTTGCACCAAAATTTACATGCACATGCTCCAAGTTTGTGTTCATTTTGTTTAGTTCTTTTTTCGTAACAGATTTAATGTTTAGTATAGAGCTTAGAAAAAATTCGCAGTGTGAGATAGGCAAGAAGTAAGGCATGTAGCAACATCAGCACGGCTAAGGGCACTCCATTAAAGGCAAGGAAGGGCAAAAATATTTTAAGTCAAGAGATAGCGATTGCTGTATGTCGTACCATTTTTGAATCATGCATGGGCAACGCCTGGCCATGCTGCTAGTCTTCTATATGAATAAATGCGAAATTGGAGCTTAATTCTCCCACAAATTCTAGCGGTTAAAAGGCCTCCAACTCTACTTTATAGTAATTTAGTATTTACTTGACCCCCCCCATTCCCAAATTTCGTTGTGAAACGAGGTAGATCTAATGTGGGGAGCCCGAGAGCGAACAAAAATTCCCCGTGCCCCGCAACTGTCGCTGGCCTCGGTGCGAGCACCGATCCCTTCCTCTGGTGCAATGAGAGAGCGCGGCCTCGGGCAGCTGTTCCCCAGGGCTGGACACCTCTCAGTATAATTTTCCTCAGTTGCGACTCTGTCCTTTGACAGAGCCTCACCTGAGCGCACTATACTCAAAGACAGAGACGTAACTGAGAGATGATAAAATAAACGTGTTACAAACTACACGAGAGAGCCATTTCTATTTACTCAACCCTCCCCACTACGAAGTCAATTTTTGACACAAGGTCGGTTTAATGTGTGGAGCCCGAGCGCGTACACCCGGGCAAGAAACAAAAATGTCCTCGCAACCGTCGGTTGCGCTGGCCTAGGTGCGAGCACCGATCTCTCTCTCTAGTGCCAGGAAAGAGGGCGACCTCGGGCAGCTGTTTCCCAGAGTCGGCACCTCTCAATATAATTTTTCACAGTTGCGACTCTGTCCTTCGATGGAATCGCCCCTTGCCCGCACAAATGCTGAAAGACACAGCCGTAACTGAGAGATGATAAATAAACGTGTTACAAACTACTCGACAGTAATCTGTATTCACTTACCCGCTCCCCACCCACTAGGTCAGGTTGTGACACAAGTTCGGTTTAATGTGGGGAGCCCGAGCGCGTAGACCCGGGCTGAGAACAAAAATCCCGAGCCCATGCGACCGTTGGTTTCGCTGGCCTCGGTGCGAGCACCGATTCTTCCCTTTGGTGCAATGAGATGGCGATGCCTCGGGCAGCTGTTCCCCTGTCAGTATAATTTTCCTCAGTTTCGACTCTATCCTTTGACGGAGCCACCCTTGAGCGCACTCTACCCAACGTCAGAGACGTAGTAATTTTGCATGCTAAAATTTCAATATATGTATAATATATTATCTACTTCTAGGTAATATCACACTTCAGGTTTAAATAATTTGCATATTGATTTAAAAAAAAAAGTTTATTTCATTAATTAACTGTCCTTCATTGCTTTTCTTTCATTTGAGGATTGCTTTGATTTTCATATAAAAATAGTTCTGTTTAGGAATATCGTCTTATATAGTGAAGAAAAGTGTTTGAAATTTGCATTTTACTTGGCCTTCAACAAGTTGGCATCTATTTGTAAAACTTTCCTTTAGTATAACAAACCAATTTACGAAAGAAATGTTCATTTAAAATTTTTGTTTCAAGGATTTCAAGTAGTGAATATATTTTACTTTGCAAAGCGATAGCGAGCGAAGCCTGCTAGTTATTATATAAGACAAGTTTGAAGAATTGAAAAACGTAAAGTTTAAGGGCATTTTCGAGTATGAACATTTTTAAAAGAATTTCATTTTATTTTTTCATTTTAGCAACTGATAGATTATTTTTGATACGGATTATTTCTGTCAACATCTGTTAAATGTTATTCAATTACACCATGTTTCATTTGCTTAAAAATGGTTAAAATTCTCATGTTTAGCTATCTGAATTAAATACAAATGTTTTCATTCATGTTTACAATCAATTTATGAATGAAATGTTCATTAAAAATTTTTGTTTCAAAGATTTCAAGTAGTGAATATATCTTACTTTAGAAAGCGATAGAGAGCGGACGAAGCCTGCTAGTTTGGAATAAACTTCTATAGCAACCACAGAATTCTCTCTTCCGAACAAAATCCATTGTTAATATATTTAATCGTAATTCGTTATTAAATCATTTGAAATTCATTTCTGTAGGGAATCATTTGCCATTCATTTTATAGACATTATTTTTGACTTAATTCTCTAAAGAGCTCAGATCGAAAGCTTTCATGCAGTAGTATCATTTGCAAGGCGTTCTCTAGAAAACTTTTAGTGAAGCAGTTCTGTAGAAAACAACCAGTAATACATTAATATAGGAAAATCTAGAAAATTCTAGAAACATCATGCAGGATAGCAATATCAGATAAAGTTTATTATTTGATATGTATTTCCAGACTTAAACATAGGCAATGAATTTCCATGTTGATAATTTTTTATATATTAATTTTATATCTACAATTTCTAGAATAAATAAGAGATGAGTGAAATTTCTAGGAAAATAATCAGATGTCTGAAATCTGTAGAATACGGAACCTAGAATAATCATTATTAAAATGAAATTTCTAGAATAATAACCTGGTATCTGCAAATTTAAAGATCAGAAAGTGGTCTGCCATTTCTAGTGGAAGAAATAGATATCTGGAATTTCAAGAATTAGAATGTTTTTAACTTCTAGAATGAGATTCCGTTGCCTATGATTTCTAGAATAAGAATCAGAAATTTGTAATTTCTAGAAAAAGAAACTAATATCTACACAACGTAGAATAAAACCGACGTTTGAATTTTCTAAAAAAAATAATCTGATGGCCGCAATTTATAGAAAAAAAGAAAATTTCTGTAATTACTAAAAATATAAGCTATCTGTAATTTACTAGAATATAAAAAACAGAT
>OZ010610.1:52519894-52537394 GCA_963932145.1 Acanthosepion lycidas | reverse complement strand
TTGAAATTATAGGTCTGATGAATTGGGGCGTGATTAGAATTCCAATGTAATAAATTATAAACATGGAATATTAGTGTTTGAGTCTTTTTTATATATTTATATTTATATATATATATATATATTTATACATATATATATATTTATTTATTTTACACATTGTGAAATGGACAAAGTCCGACAATAATTTTAAAACATTTTTATGTTTATAAATTCTTTTTATAGATACAAATATTTAAGTAAATGCTCTGTTTATAATAAACAGTATTAAATAACATTTACCGGCCTGAATGTCCGAGAAATTTTCATAGAAAATATTCGTCCTTTGACAGGATTCGAACCTGCATCCTATACGGAACCGTCATTTACGCTGACGTGCCTTAACCGACTCGGCCACAAAGGAGTGTTCGGTAGGCAAGGTCGAATTTACTGCTTATAAACTTCAATCTTCCATGAATCTCGTACATTCATAACTGCTCATGGCGTATCAAATGTAAACAAATGACGCCATACATTAAGAAATGGACAAAGTCCGACAATTTATTTATTAAAGACATTTTTATGTTTAACGTTCTTTTTATAGATACAAGTATTTAAGTAAATGCTCTGTTTATAATAAACAGTATTAAACAACATTTACCGTCCTGAATGTCCGAGAAATTCTCATAGAACTGCCCATGATCCGTTTTAATGTTCTATGAGAATTAGTCGGACATTCAGGCCGGTAAATGTTGTTTAATACTGTTTATTATAAAACAGATCATTTATTTAAATATTTGTATCTATAAAAAGAATGTATAAACATAAAAATGTCTTAAAATAATTGTCGGACTTTGTCCATTTCATAATGTGTGACGTCATTTGTTTACATTTGATACGCAATCAGCAGATATGAATGTACGTGAGAGATTCATGGAAGATTGAAATTTAAATACAGTAAATTCCACCTCGCTGACGGCATTCTCCTATATGGAAAATCGGTAAATGCACGTCAAGCTAAATGAGGTTTGCGTATAGGATGCAGGTTCGAATCCTGTCGGCAGACGAATATTTTCTGTGAAAATTTTTCGAACATTCAGGGCGGTTTATTTTAAAGGGAACATTTACTTAAATATCTGTATTTATAAAAAGAATGAATAAACATAAAAATATCTTTTATTTTATTTATATATATATATATATATATATATATATATATATATATATATATACTTCCTCTATATATACATATTTACTTCATATATACTTTATATAAATATATATCTTTATATCTAAATATATATCTTAACCTCCTATATATATATATATATATATATATATATATATATATATATATATATATATATATATATATATATATATATATATATATATATATATATATATATATATATATATATATATATATATATATATATATGTATAGCGAGACTCTTCGCAAGCTGAATTGAGTCACTGTCGGTCACTGGGCGTGTTTCATAAAATAAATACGCCAAAAATCCACCTTCATCCCAACCGTGCGCCGACAGCTTAGTGGTAGAATATCCGCCTGATACCAATTCAGTCGGGTTTCGATCCTAGCTAGAGGCAACCGGATGTCTAGCCGCACTGATGACCTGTGATACAGTGAAACAGTCTGTCTGTGGATGACATTATATATACATATATATATGCACGTCGATTGAATGCAAGAAGCTGTTTTTATTTAGTTTTTTATATAATTTCTCATAAAAATGGCTAAATGTATAGCCGAAAGCGCTCGAATAATAAGAACATTCGCACAGATTTTATATAATTTATCATCTAAAAAGAAAAAAATATATTAGATCGCATGAGAAATTGTATCAAAAACTAAATAAATGCAAATTGTCTGTCGAATTCAATGAAATTAGCATGAAAGAAGGATTGCTAAATGCACAAATATATATATATATATATATATATATATATACTTCACCCCTTTTTTCTTGTTTTTTCCCTTTTTCTCATATCATTTTCGGTGTGTTGACCGATTAGATAGGTGAATGTCTGGTCCTTAATTCCCCTCCACCTCAATATTAAGTATTGTAATAAAAATAAAAATAAATGTTAAAACTCTCCCTTCCCTCTCTAATTTCGACCATGTATCTCACACTATCCCTCAGCACCCTCTATGTCAGCTTATATATGCTTAATACTGCCCTTCAGAAGTGTAAATTTCAAATTCATTTTTTCACCCTTGAAAGATAAGTCTGAAGATCGAGAGAAAATTAAATATCTGATGAAATAAATTATGATAGTGGAACTTTAAAGTGGTCTGATTTTTTCTTTAAATTATTCGCTCTGATTTAACATTGAGCACTCCATCCGGATTTTATCCTTCTTGGGATTATCCATACGGATTACCAAGATTTTCGTTACTTAACTTACTATGTTCTTATAAGTTAAAATAGAAAAAATTATTTTTATGTTAAAGGAAAAGAGTGAAACGTGTTTACGACACAAATAGAATAAAATGCATTATATTTTCAAGTGAAAAACGTGAAATGCGTTTTAAAAGAAATGTTACGATAGAAACCATTTTCTATTGATTTGAAGGGGGGTCAATTTGTTTTATCAGAAAAAAAACGATAAAATAAGATTTATATTAATGAAAAGGGTTGAAAATTTTTATTAGAAGAATAGTCTAGAATGCGTTTTATATTAAAGTAAATGGGGTCAAATATGTCTTATAGGAAAGTATACGATAGGAAGTGTTTTTTATTAAAGAAAAAGAGCGCGTTTCTTTCAAGAAAAATAGAATCAAGTAGGTTTTATATTATAGGGCAGGCGTAAAATGTATTTTATAAAAAGAGTCTGACAGAAAGACTTTTATATTAAGTGAAGTGGGAAACCTGTTTTATCAGAAGAAAAAAAAAACGATAAAATGAGTTTTATATCAATGAAAAGGTTTGGAAGATTTATTATGAAAAGAACTCGATAGAATGCATTTTATATTAAAGATATAATGATGAAATATATTTTATATGGGAAATAGAATAGAATATGTCTTTTTATTAAAAAAAAGTGGTGGAAAGTCTTTTATAAAAGAAATACAATAGAAAATGTGTTATATTAAAAGAAGGAAGTGGCATGTTTTTTTTATTAAATAAAGTGAGAATGAAATCAGCTTTATGTTAAAATTGGGAATGTCTCTCACTATATAAAGTATGGATTTTTCAAATTAAAGAAAAGACCAGTGAAATAGGAGAAAACGTATTTTGTATTAAAGACGCGATCGCTATTTGATTGTAAGGTCGAGGCGTGATATGTTGATTTTGTTTTTTAATATAATGTAATAATACATTTCACATATAGGTTTTAAAATATATACATGAAACATTTTCGAAAGTAAAGTAAAGAAAATGTGTTTTTTAACAGGGTAAAGAAATGAAGCCGACGTGCGTGTTCATGGACCGAGTACAAAACCCCAACTCCACTGTTGTATTATTGTTATACTGGAACACACCTATTCTATATTTAATAGACTAACCCACCTATAATAAGTACTAGTAGTAGTAGTAGCAGTGGCTAAGCCAGTCGGTTGAGTAAAGCTGCCCGGCCCGTTTTAGGATCAAAGTGTAGTATCTGTGCTTTGTGATCATGCGGGCTGGCTTCTGTCGAACTCCCTAATGCAGGGAGGAACTCGGAGGAAGCTTTGCCGAAGGGCAAGGTTTCCTTCGGGGAGGTAGACAGGACCTGAACCCGTCCAGGCGGGTTCAAAGGTCATATTTTTCGCCGAGCCTACGGGCTCGCGGGCTACCCACATTAAACCGGCCTTGTGCCACATTTAATCCTCGTGGGTGGATTAATAAATACTAAATACTAAGCCAGTCGGTTGAGTAAAGCTGCCCGGCCCGTTTTAGGATCAAAGTGTAGTATCTGTGCTTTGTGATCATCCGGGCTGGCTTCTGTCGAACTCTCTAATGCAGAGAGGAACTCGGAGGAAGCTTTGCCAAAGGGCAAGGTTTCCTTCGGGGAAGTAGACAGGACCTGAACCCGTCCAGGCGGGTTCAAAGGTCATATTTTTGGCCGAGCCTACGGGCTCGCGGGCTACCCACATTAAACCGGCCTTGTGCCACATTTAATCCTCGTGGGTGGATTAATAAATACTAAGCCAGTCGGTTGAGTAAAGCTGCCCGGCCCATTTTAGGATCAAAGTGTAGTATCTGTGCTTTGTGATCATCCGGGCTGGCTTCTGTCGAACTCTCTAATGCAGAGAGGAACTCGGAGGAAGCTTTGCCGAAGGGCAAGGTTTCCTTCGGGGAGTTAGACAAGACCTGAACCCGTCTAGGCGGGTTCAAAGGTCATATTTTTGGCCGAGCCTACGGGCTCGCGGGCTACCCACATTAAACCGGCCTTGTGCCACATTTAATCCTCGTGGGTGGATTAATAAATACTAAGCCAGTCGGTTGAGTAAAGCTGCCCGGCCCGTTTTAGGATCAAAGTGTAGTATCTGTGCTTTGTGATCATCCGGGCTGGCTTCTGTCGAACTCTCTAATGCAGAGAGGAACTCGGAGGAAGCTTTGCCGAAGGGCAAGGTTTCCTTCGGGGAAGTAGACAGGACCTGAACCCGTCCAGGCGGGTTCAAAGGTCATATTTTTGGCCGAGTCTACGGGCTCGCGGGCTACCCACATTAAACCGGCCTTGTGCCACATTTAATCCTCGTGGGTGGATTAATAAATACTAAATACTAAGCCAGTCGGTTGAGTAAAGCTGCCCGGCCCGTTTTAGGATCAAAGTGTAGTATCTGTGCTTTGTGATCATCCGGGCTGGCTTCTGTCGAACTCTCTAATGCAGAGAGGAACTCGGAGGAAGCTTTGCCGAAGGGCAAGGTTTCCTTCGGGGAAGTAGACAGGACCTGAACCCGTCCAGGCGGGTTCAAAGGTCATATTTTTGGCCGAGCCTACGGGCTCGCGGGCTACCCACATTAAACCGGCCTTGTGCCACATTTAATCCTCGTGGGTGGATTAATAAATACCAAGCCAGTCGGTTGAGTAAAGCAGCCCGGCCCGTTTAGGATCAAAGTGCAGTATCTGTGCTTTGTGATCATCCGTGCTGGCTTCTTCGAACTCTCTAATGCAGAGAGGAACTCGGAGGAAGTTTTGCCGAAGGGCAAGGTTTCCTTCGGGGAGGTAGACAGGACCTAAACCCGTCAAGGCGGGTTCAAAGGTCATATTTTTGGCCGAGCCTACGGGCTCGCGGGCTACCCACATTAAACCGGCCTTGTGCCACATTTAATCCTCGTGGGTGGATTAATAAATACCAAGCCAGTCGGTTGAGTAAAGCTGCTCGGCCCGTTTAGGATCAAAGTGCAGTATCTGTGCTTTGTGATCATCCGGGTTGGCTTCTGTCGAACTCTCTAATGCAGAGAGGAACTCGGAGGAAGCTTTGCCGAAGGGCAAGGTTTCCTTCGGGGAGGTAGACAGGACTTGAACCCGTCAAGGCGGGTTCAAAGGTCATATTTTTGGCCGAGCCTACGGGCTCGCGGGCTACCCAAATTAAACCGGCCTTGTGCCACATTTAATCCTCGTGGGTGGATTAATAAATACCAAGCCAGTCGGTTGAGTAAAGCTGCCCGGCCCGTTTAGGATCAAAGTGCAGTATCTGTGCTTTGTGATCATCCGGGCTGGCTTCTGTCGAACTCTCTAATGCAGAGAGTAACTCGGAGGAAGCTTTGCCGAAGGGCAAGGTTTCCTTCGGGGAGGTAGACAGAACCTGAACCCGTCAAGGCGGGTTCAAATGTCATATTTTTGGCCGAGCCTACGGGCTCGCGGGCTACCCACATTAAACCGGCCTTGTGCCACATTTAATCCTCGTGGGTGGATTAATAAATACCAAGCCAGTCGGTTGAGTAAAGCTGCCCGGCCCGTTTAGGATCAAAGTGCAGTATCTGTGCTTTGTGATCATCCGGGTTGGCTTCTGTCGAACTCTCTAATGCAGAGAGGAACTCGGAGGAAGCTTTGCCGAAGGGCAAGGTTTCCTTCGGGGAGGTAGACAGGACCTGAACCCGTCAGGGCGGGTTCAAAGGTCATATTTTAGGGCCGAGCCTACGGGCTCGCGGGCTACCCACATTAAACCGGCCTTGTGCCACATTTAAACCTCGTGGGTGGATTAATAATTACTAAGCCAGTCGGTTGAGTAAAGCTGCTCGGCCCGTTTTAGGATCAAAGTGTAGTATCTGTGCTTTGTGATCATCCGGGCTGGCTTCTGTCGAACTCTCTAATGCAGAGAAGAACTCGGAGGAAGCTTTGCCGAAGGGCAAGGTTTCCTTCGGGGAGGTAGACAGGACCTAAACCCGTCAGAGCGGGTTCAAAGGTCATATTTTTGGCCGAGCCTACGGGCTCGCGGGCTACCCACATTAAACCGGCCTTGTGCCACATTTAATCCTCGTGGGTGGATTAATAAATACCAAGCCAGTCCGTTGAGTAAAGCTGCTCGGCCCGTTTAGGATCAAAGTGCAGTATCTGTGCTTTGTGATCATCCGGGTTGGCTTCTGTCGAACTCTCTAATGCAGAGAGGAACTCGGAGGAAGCTTTGCCGAAGGGCAAGGTTTCCTTCGGTGAGGTAGACAGGACCTGAACCCGTCAAGGCGGGTTCAAAGGTCATATTTTTGGCCGAGCCTACGGGCTCGCGGGCTACCCACATTAAACCGGCCTTGTGCCACATTTAATCCTCGTGGGTGGATTAATAAATACCAAGCCAGTCGGTTGAGTAAAGCTGCTCGGCCCGTTTAGGATCAAAGTGCAGTATCTGTGCTTTGTGATCATCCGGGCTGGCTTCTGTCGAACTCTCTAATGCAGAGAGGAACTCGGAGGAAGCTTTGCCGAAGGGCAAGGTTTCCTTCGGTGAGGTAGACAGGACCTGAACCCGTCAAGGCGGGTTCAAAGGTCATATTTTTGGCCGAGCCTACGGGCTCGCGGGCTACCCACATTAAACCGGCCTTGTGCCACATTTAATCCTCGTGGGTGGATTAATAAATACCAAGCCAGTCGGTTGAGTAAAGCAGCCCGGCCCGTTTAGGATCAAAGAGTAGTATCTGTGCTTTGTGATCATCCGGGCTGGCTTCTGTCGAACTCTCTAATGCAGAGAGGAACTCGGAGGAAGCTTTGCCGAAGGGCAAGGTTTCCTTCGGTGAGGTAGACAGGACCTGAACCCGTCAAGGCGGGTTCAAATGTCATATTTTTGGCCGAGCCTACGGGCTCGCGGGCTACCCACATTAAACCGGCCTTGTGCCACATTTAATCCTCGTGGGTGGATTAATAAATACCAAGCCAGTCGGCTGAGTTAAGCTGCCCGGCCCGGTCGCTAGGATCAAAGAGTAGTATCGGTGCTTTGTGATCATCCGGGTTGGCTTCTGTCGAACTCTCTAATGCAAAGAGGAACTCGGAGGAAGCTTTGCCGAAGGGCAAGGTTTCCATCGGGGAGGTAGACAGGACCTGAACCCGTCAAGGCGGGTTCAAAGGTCATATTTTTGGCCGAGCCTACGGGCTCGCGGGCTACCCACATTAAACCGGCCTTGTGCCACATTTAATCCTCGTGGGTGGATTAATAAATACCAAGCCAGTCGGTTGAGTAAAGCAGCCCGGCCCGTTTAGGATCAAAGAGTAGTATCTGTGCTTTGTGATCATCCGGGCTGGCTTCTGTCGAACTCTCTAATGCAGAGAGGAACTCGGAGGAAGCTTTGCCGAAGGGCAAGGTTTCCTTCGGTGAGGTAGACAGGACCTGAACCCGTCAAGGCGGGTTCAAATGTCATATTTTTGGCCGAGCCTACGGGCTCGCGGGCTACCCACATTAAACCGGCCTTGTGCCACATTTAATCCTCGTGGGTGGATTAATAAATACCAAGCCAGTCGGCTGAGTTAAGCTGCCCGGCCCGGTCGCTAGGATCAAAGAGTAGTATCTGTGCTTTGTGATCATCCGGGCTGGCTTCTGTCGAACTCTCTAATGCAGAGAGGAACTCGGAGGAAGCTTTGCCGAAGGGCAAGGTTTCCTTCGGGGAGGTAGACAGGACCTGAACCCGTCAAGGCGTGTTCAAAGGTCATATTTTTGGCCGAGCCTACGGGTACGCGGGCTACCCACATTAAACCGGCCTTGTGCCACATTTAATCCTCGTGGGTGGATTAATAAATACCAAGCCAGTCGGTTGAGTAAAGCTGCCCGGCCCGTTTAGGATCAAAGTGCAGTATCTGTGCTTTGTGATCAACCGGGTTGGCTTCTGTCGAACTCTCTAATGCAGAGAGGAACTCGGAGGAAGCTTTGCCGAAGGGCAAGGTTTCCTTCGGGGAGGTAGACAGGACCTGAACCCGTCCAGGCGGCTTCAAAGGTCATATTTTTGGCCGAGCCTACGGGCTCGCGGGCTACCCACATTAAACCGGCCTTGTGCAACATTCGATCCTCGTGGGTGGATTAATAAATACCAAGCCAGTCGGCTGAGTGAGTTGGTCAGCTACTCGATGTCGGACATTAAGAGTATCAGCGACCACCACTAGATTTCTCTGCGTCGTTACTAATTATATCAAGTCCCTAACGTTTTGTACGTCGAACCTTTTTAGGACCGACTTAGTGTATTACAAGCCTCCACTGTGAAACTACTCTACAACAATTATTCCCCCCCTCTCTCTCTCAGTCTTCCCCACGGGGTTTAAGCCCACAATGACGCCACGCTAGTCAATACTGCTGTAGTTAGTGTGACAATTAGTTATTTATAAGCTGGATTTGTTAACCCCAATAACAACCTGTTTTTAATTCAGAGTTCTTATACTTTTTTTTTTAAGCGTTTCACCCCAAACAAGGCGAGAAGCCACTAAGACGCTAGGGGTTACAGAAGATTTGGAGCAAGATCAGATAGGAGTGATAGAAGAAAGGATGAAGAGAAAGGTTGTGGATAGATCAAGGTAACTGGAGATGTCGATTGGCATTACATTTGAATAGCTGGAGATTATAGCTCTCAGGAAAATTCGAATAGGGAAAGGAGTTCCACAGGCGAGAGGTGTGGGATATGAAGCTATTGGAGTAGAAGAGACGGCTACATTTAGGAGTTTCGACAGTGAAGGGGTGAGAGCGGCATGCCAGCCTCGTAGGACGCTTGAATTCATGAAGTCTGGGAACCAGCGAATGCAGCTCCTCGGAGCGATTACCATGAAAGTATTTGTAAAACAGACAGAGAGAGGCGACGGCGCGTCTGTGAGTAAGTGACTGTAGACGAGATGCCAGAGCAGGGCCAATTATATTGCATATCCGCCTCAGGAGCTTATCAAGAACCCCGAGGCAAACAGAAGGGGCTCCAGACCATATATGGCAGCAATACTCCATGCAAGATCTGGAGGATTGATTCCGGCGAGAAAAGTTTCCTGGGGCGGTACAGGGAGCCAGCTTTCCTTGCGGTGGACGAAGCAATTGACTCAATGTATTTGTTCCATCTCAGGTCAGCAGTCAACGTTAGACCGAGCAGCCGCAGAGAGTTGCTCTCGAGAAGTTGAGCGTCAGACATTCTAATGGAGGACAGGGAAGGATCTCTGTGGTGATTAACAGAGAGCAGTTTTGTTTTTGAAGCGTTAAAGTTGACCAGCCAATTCCTGCCCCAGTTCACAACTGATTAGAAGTCCTTTTCGAGACGCACGGCCAGGTTAGTTTTAGACAGGTTACCAACTAGGGTTTGGAAAGTCCAGTCTACCCTGCTATTTAACGGGCAGAAGAAGCGAATATTTCATATCTATCTCAAGAGTATTTGTGCGAATATAAACGCTAGAATTGACTAGAATTTGAAATAGACTAGCCAATTTCTGGACCGATAATTCTTTTGGAAACGGCATTTTCTCCCCCTAGCTATGGGTTAAATAGCACGGTAAACCGGGTTCGAGAACATTGGTATTTATCCAATCTAAGAAAAAGGAAACACTGAAATAAAATTAAAAAAAAAAAATGGAGAAAGCAACTCGAAAGCACTGTACTCTCTTTGGCAAAATGCCATACATTTTACTAAAGAAACAGAATATGTGGAGAGTCATGATCAGAGACCGGTGCGAACGGAGAACCAGGTGATGGCCCAAGACTGAGAAGTACTTTATGACCATTGCTATCTTATCAGCATTTGCTTTCTTTTTCTTCTAACGACATTTATATACGTTACAAATTAAACTTAGCACAGTCAGTTATGCGTCATGCGTGATACACGCTTAGACGATCATGTATTTTCGATACATGACTGTCAAGCGAGATTTTTCCCCGCAGTAGGTCGCCATTTCTTTCTGCGGTGCACCAGTTGCCTTCCCAAGGCTACAGGAACCGTTCTGTCCTGCTAATTATCCATAGCTGGGGTGGGGGAGAAGAGGAGGATTCATATTTTTCCCAAGAGTCAGTTAGTTATGTGTCATGCGTAATACACGCTTATGCGATCATGTATCTTTCGATACATCACTGACGAGGCAGATTTTTTTTTTCCGGCAGTAGCTTACCATTTTTTTCTGCGGTAGACCAGTTGCCATCCAAGGCTATAGAAACCGTTCTGTCCTGCTATTTATCCATAGATGGGGGAAGAAGAAGAGGATTGATACTTTTCCCAAGTGTCAGTCAGTTATGTGCCATGCGTGATACATGCTTAGGCGATCATGTATCTTTTGATACATGACTGACGAAGCAGATTTTTTTTCCGGCAGTAGGTTACCATTTCTTTCAGCGGCAGACCAGTTGCCATCCAAATCTATAGATTCCTGTCTGTTCTGCTATTTACCCATAGCTAGCTGGGGGTGGTGGTGGTGGAGAGAAGACGATCTATACCTTTCCAAAGGATATTATCCCGTTAGAGAATGGATTCGACTTGATTCATCAATCCCAGCCGGTTTCAAACTAAGCACAACTGACTATTAAAGAGTGAAGCATTTTCCTGGATTTTTATGTCATTCTGGAGTCTTTATGTGTTTATCGAAATTGTTTAAAATTTTTGCTCATGCTAAATCTCGATAAAAAATACATATATAAAATTCACTATTTTTTATCCATAATTTTGAATGTGTTAAAAGTATTCAACTTTTTAAGAAAAATCTCAAGTCGATGTGACAAAATTGCTGAAAAACTGTGTGACATGTCTCCAATTTATATTTAGATACATTGTATTTATTTTCAAATTTTCTATTTGAATTGTTCACCTGTATTGCCTATAGTTCATTATTGTGCTAATTAAGTTGGAATAAAATTTGTATATGAATACCATCTGAGGAAAATTGAGATGCACAAGAGTGAGAAGTCCGTATAATAAATTCAGGGTTGGGACACGAGATCATTGCAACAGCACAGGTTACAAGGAATTTAAAAAATTGTTAGGAAATATGATTTATTTATTAAAGACATTTTTTATGTTTAACGTTCTTTTTATAGATACAAGTATTTAAGTAAATGCTCTGTTTATAATAAACAGTATTATATATATATATATGTCATGAGCAGTTATGAATGTGCGAGATTCATAGTGATTGAAGTTTATAAGCAGTAAATTCGATTCCTTGGTGGCCGAGCGGTTAGGCACGTCAGCGTAAATGACGGTTCCGTATAGGATGCAGGTTCGAATCCTGTCCAAGGACGAATATTTTCTATGAAAATTTCTCGGACATTCAGGCCGGTAAATGTTATTTAATACTGTTTATTATAAACAGAGCATTTACTTAAATACTTGTATCTATAAAAAGAACGTTAAACATAAAAATGTCTTTAATAAATAAATTGTTGGACTTTGTCCATTTCGTAAAATATGATTTGTAAAAATCGAAAGATGTGAAAAAGATTATAAGAGAGTAAATGTGAAAAATGTGATATATTGTAAAAATGTGATAAGAGGTAAAAATACGAAAAATTTGATAAATGGCAAAAGTGAGAAAAATGGGAAAAAATGTGATAAAATGTAAAATATGTGATAAATAGTGAAATAGTTGATAATTGTGGAAAAAATTGATAAATGGGAAAGATGTTATAAATGCGAAACGTGATGAATGCGAGTTTCGAGTAGAAAAGCAGACAAAGAAACCGGATTCATTCACTCTAATGTCTGTGTGATCGCTATCGATCAACATGCGATATCGATTTTCTTTTTTTTTTTTGCCAGAAATGACCAAGCTTCTTAAATATGTAAACAGCTAGGTGTGCGGATTCGCAAAGAAACACCCCCCCACACACACTCTCTCTCTCTCACACACACACACAAGCAAACAGACCCCCACACACGCACACACATATACTATATACAGCGAATTCTACTGCTATTAGGTTCACTGTTCAAGTAAATTGAATTGAGTTCTCCAAGCCGCTGGGATATTTCGGATAGAGAAAAAGTTAAAATTCCATTCCTTTCTGCTGTGGTGCTACGATGTACTAGAGGTAAGTTATCTGACTGATGCCAAATAAGTTAGAGTTTCGTCCTAGCTTGAAGCAATCGGAGTTCTAGCCACACTGAGGGGCTGTGATACAGCGAAACCGTCTGTCGGTGGATATATAGTTTGTGCGAATTAATTGAATAAAACGAATAATTCCGTTATTAGTTACTTTTTTTTTTCGTATTTTTTCAATAAAACATGGTCTAATCTACATATTAGTATTTCGTATGTCCATTCCACAAAGTCGTTCCTTATAGACTGACGACAGATTCTGGACTCGATTTAAATCTGTAAAAATTCCAAGCCAATTTATAGTATTTTGATTTACTCACTGGTAAGGATCGCCAGTATGTTCCTGCAGCATTACAATTTTCGTACGCTTCCTTGGAGTAACGTCCATCGCATACAATGGCCGTAGGACAACTAATCGAAAGTCTAGACAATAGTGTCCGGGCGTAATAGAAATCTGATGCAATCACGGAAGACGGAATATTTTTCAAGGCCAAATTTCATCATACAATCCAAAAATATTAGGTTGGTGCAAAAATAATGTCGGTTTTTGGCGTATTTTTTTAACGTCAAAAACCGACATTATTTTTGCACCAACATAATAGCTTCATATTACTGTACACCACTGCAATTTGCACAAGAATGTATAATAAGAAATGCCCGACAATTCTTAAATATATTTAACGTTTATGCGTTATCTAAAAGGTAGATTTTTTTTAAAAAGTAAATATTCTGTTTTTAATTAAAAATTATTAATTACATTTTACCATTTGTCAGGATTTTATATCCTATTTTATACACAAATGGTCGACACGGACCTAAAAATATATAATTTTTTTAATTTTCAACCCATTCTGAAAAACTGTATGAGAATTTACCTTAAATTATTTTATGAGAAGGCTATATGAAACGGTTGCTTTAAATACGATGAACATTTACCTTAAATTCAATACAGAAAAGCTGTGAGAATATATAAATAACTTTCAACGTGAGCCAAGAATTATAAAGAAAAGTTAGAGAATAAAAATTTTAAAAGTCACTCATTTTCATTCTTTTCTTACCTGACGAGAACCAACAGCTAGTCAATAAAAAAGTACTAATTATTTTTTTCCTTAAGAAAGTACTAATGATTTTTCCTTAAAAAAAGTACTAATGATTTTTTCCTAAAGAAAGTTCTACTGATTTTTTCCTTAAAAACAGTACTAATTATCCTTTCCTTAAAAAAATACTAATGATTTTTTTCCTTAAAAATGTACTAATAATTTTTTTCCTTAAAAAAGTACTAATGATTTTTCCTTAAAAAAGTACTAATGATTTTTTTGCTTAAAAAAGTACTAATGATTTTTTCCTTAAAAAAGTACTAATGATTTTTCCTAAAACAAATACTACTGATTTTTTCCTTAAAAATGTACTAATGATTTTTTCCTTAAAAAAGTACTAATGATTTTTTCCTTAAAAAAAGTTCTGCTGATTTTTTCATTAAAAAAGTACTAATTATCTTTTCCTTAAAAAAAGTACTAATGATTTTTTCCTTAAAAATGTACTAATGATTTTTTCCTAAAAAAAGTTCTACTGATTTTTTCATTAAAAAAGTACTAATTATTTTTTCTTAAAAAAGTACTAATGATTTTTTCCTTAAAAAAGTACTAACGATTTTTTTGCTTAAAAATGTACTAATTATTTTTTTCTTAAAAAAGTACTAATGATTTTTTCCTTAAAAAAGTACTATTTAAATTTTCCCTTAAAAAAGTACTAATGATTTTTTCCCTTAAAAAAGTACTAATGATTTTTCCCCTAAAAAAAGGACTAATTATTTTTTCCTTAAAAATGTAATTATTTTTTTCTTTAAAAAAATACTAATGATTTTTTTCCTTAAAAAAGTAATAATGATTGTTTTCCTTAAAAAAGTACTAATGATTTTTTTCCTTAAAAAAATACTAATAATTGATTATTTAAGCATACACACAAATACATCCATGCATATTACTTTCTTTCAATTTTTGACCAGATGAAGCCTAGAAAGGTGAAACGGGTAATCAAATCTCGTTTCAATGAAACGGTTTTCCATCTGTCATAATAATAATAATAATAATAATAATAATTATTATTATTATTATTATTATTATTATTATTATTATCAATTAATTAATTAATTAATTAAAGAATATCAAACACTTAAATTCCCACATGTTAAGTGTTTGATATTCTTTAATTAATAATAATTTTGCCCTGTCTTTTGACACAGATCTCTCCCTGGATGTATATCCTCCTTGAAATTCCATAAGAATTACCATATTGTATCATTATTATATAAATTAAAGTTTATAATTGGTAAATAATAAATATAATATTTATCTCTCTACAATTCATAAACTTTTAACTTTATTTTAATTTTTAAATGTTCAAATTTAAACTTATTTTAAACTTTATTATTGTTGTTATTAATTTTTATAATCTTTTTAAAATTAAAAAAAAAACTTTAATATAATATATATATTATCTTTAAATATATATTATCCTATATTAATTAAAATTGTATTAACCAGGATTAATAATATTATTAATATATCTTAGTTTACTTCTACTTTACTGGTAATCTTTAATACTTTATGTATTAATTATAAATTATATTGATGTGCTTTTCATATGTCACCGTGATATACTTACATATGATAACTTAGTCTTCCTTCTTTCTCCCGTGCTTAAATCTTTCTTCATCCTTTCCCTGCTCCTCTGTTTTACAATTTGTATTCTTTTTTTCTTTTTTTCTCTTTCCGTCTATAAATTATTTAAGAGGTGAAATTGTTTGGACTCTTTACTGAGTAGACTTGAACCTAAGTAAATTAAAGATGATTTAAAAACAACCTTATCCCAACTTTACATTGCCAAGATAGATATTTCAATCGTTCTCCCACCAACTCTGTCACGTCATATCAATCTAAAACTATTCCCCAAAAACTTGTATTAAAATTAAAAGAAACCAAATTCCTTTGTAACTAGATACGTGACCTGATGAACCAGGAAAATATATATTTTCTGGGGAAACAAATAATAGTCATGGTACTTTAAGCTTGTCGCTTTCTTAAGTTATAATTGTTCTGGTGTTACATTGAGGCTTTCTGGATCACAACCTCTTTGGAATTATCCACAAGGATTAGAAAAGCTTTCATTACCGTGTTATATATATATATATATATATATATATATATATATATATATATATATATATATATATATATATATATGTGTGTGTGAAAATATTGTAGAAAATAGGAAAGAAACCGGTTTGGTAAATAAACCCTTTATGAAGTCGTCAAATAAAAAATGTTACGGTCTTTTTATATAAATCCCTTTCATAAAGAGATAAAATAAAAGAATAAAATAAAAATAAATAAATAAATCTCCGTAGATGCTCAAGCCAGACTATGCGAAAACTTCCTCCGTCGTAAATTTAGCCACCCCCACCTTACCGTGACCCGGCATCTATGAAAGTAACTCTATACTGATACAAATTATTAACACCCCACCCCTGCCGATTCTAAACAATCCGCCCTTGATGTTATCATGGAAATTTTTGATTTCAATTCTGACCATACTATTAAAACTCGTAAATTTCAGAAATAAGTCATTCCCCAAAAATTTCGCTTGAAGATGGAACAGAGCCTACTTTAACTCAAGTTAATTCAAATATTATTTTGAAGTTTTCGGCTCTTGTTTTGAAACATGAGACCTTGAAGCGAGTTGGAATCATATTTTTAAATAAATAATTATATATATATATATATATATATATATATATATATATATATATATATATATATATACCCAAGTATATGACTGGTGTATATGGAATGAATTCCAATAACCAACAATTACTATACTTAAAAGAGTACTCAATACAAAGTAGAGCAGATATAATTATTTATTTAAAAAAAAAAAATTATAACATAAATATGTTATAAAATCACTACAAAAATAGCCATTTTGTTTCAACACCCTCGGTGTCTTATCAGTTGATGACGTTGAATGTTGAATATATATATATATATATATATATATATATATATATATATATATATATATATATATATATATATAATATAAAATAAATTAACTAATTTAAAAATATGGTTCCATCGCTACACAGGAATTACCATGTTTCAAAAACAGAAACTAAAAACTAAAAACTTCAAATTCAATTATATCATTAAATTAAAGGCCCTAGTTCTGTTTCATTTTCAAACGAATTTTTGGAATAAACTATTTGAAAATTTACTGAGTTTTAAAAGTACATAGATTCATAATATTTGTTTCCAAGGATGCGGAGAAACCCAATAATTTAGACCCAATCATTTATTAACTATTATTGTATCAATTATGAGTTACGTTCGAAGAGAGGTTAAGTCTAGGTAGGGAACGGTGCCTTTTTCAATGAGTTTTTGACATCCGTTCAACGCATGTCGTCTGGTTTTTTTTATCAACGCCAAAAAGTTTTTCGACATTTTTTTCTGTAAAAATTATATTTGTATACATAAAGATTCTTTCTAAAAATGGTGTTTGGATTAGAATACGCTGTATTGAACTACAATTTTAAAATATTTTTAATTTTAATAACGAATAGACTATACTTCTTTTTAAAATAAATCAATGTAATAGAATTACATTATATAAAAATTATTATTAAATATGAAATATAAGTATGTATATTTATTTTATCAGCTTTTTTTGAAAACATTATTTAAGGAAAATAATATATATATATATATATATATATATATAGGATGTAGAAAAATATTCTAATGTTTGGTCATTTGGAGAGATTTGGAGAAATGTTTCGGACCAAGAATTGTTCCAAAGCTTCAAGTATATAAATATACGGGGAAAGGATTAAGTTTGTAAACAAAATTCTACGTATCGAGTGATCGATCAGGAAATGGCCAAAAATATAAATATATTTGTGTAGCATATCCATGTATTTATATATGCGAATGTTTATATATATATATATATATATATATATATATATATATATATATATATATATATATATATATATATATACAAAATTTATCTCCAATAATAATTGAAAGAATTAATCGATATATCGAATC
>OZ010610.1:52477394-52514894 GCA_963932145.1 Acanthosepion lycidas | reverse complement strand
CCACCCAGACCCGGTTACGGAGATACGACGTGTTACAATTCTATGGGACTACACAATACAAACTGACAGAACAATCAAAGCCAACATTGTTATTAGAGATGGCAAACAAAAATAAATGCCTTCTTAAGATATGGCAGTCGCTGCAGATTGTAATATATCTTTGAAGATCTTCAAAACACTATCAAAATACAAAGACCTTGAAATTGAAATCTCAAAAATGTGGCACATGAGAGCATCAACAAGTCCAGTTATAGTTGGAACCCTCGGAATAATTGAAATAATTGATTCTTGATCGCCCATATCTTAAAGTAATAGAAAAGATTGTTCTCACGAGTACAACCCACACCTTATGAAGGGCTTTATCAATGTAAAATATGTGTAATTATTTTTTTCAAAACTGCTTAGTGGAAAATGTCATAATGCCATTTCTGTCCTTAGGTCTCTGGACGTGACCCGGAAAGAAATGAGTATACGCCAAAAAAGAAAGTAAATAATAATTATAATAATAATATTTTTACTTATCGCTACTCGAAGTTTCGCAGATTTTGAAAATGACTCATCAAAACAGAAAAGTCTCTTAGATTTCTTGTCATGCGTCAAGCCTTCGTTATAAACTAACGTCTTTTATGAAAAAAACAATCATATAATCATTGTACTTTTTCCTCTTTTCGTTAGTTCGCACGGCCTTTACGCCCTGTCAATACTTCATAAATAATGGACTATTCGATTTTTAATCGCGTGGAAAGAGAAAAGACATATTCGAGCTGCTACATGGTTCCAGAGAAAAAAATAAAGAAAGATAGAAGTGTTTAACGTCACCTGCTAATACCTAATAATTAATGGACTATTCGATTTTGAACGCGTGAGAAGACAAAAGATATATCAAAACGCTACTTGGTTTCAGTAAGAAAATGAAAGAAAGATGTTAGAATGTGAAATGTTGAAAGTTTTCATTTTCATTTTTTTAATTTGTATCCCCTTACTTCTTAAATTTACCGACCAGCATTCATATTGATGATGGCTATTCCAATATATTTAACGATGCGATAGGGGGATCTTTTACGGATATTTTATTGCTGTAGGACTCGCCATACGCGTATTCAGTCATTAACTGAAGGATTTTGATTCCTCAGACATTTAAAATATGAAAACCGAGAAATTTTCGCGGGTTAAAAATACACCGTGTCTGAAGTTCTTAAGCAAGTCATATAAACTTTAATAAATCAAAATTGGTTTGAAAATAATTGTCAAATTTTAAACGATCGATCTAGATGTCAAAACAAAGCCGGAGTTAAAATTTTAGGTAGTATCAATATGTTTTATTGAAATTATGCAAGTCATTTGATGTATTGTAAAAAACAGCCTTCCGGAGTTATTAGGCCAAATTAAATAATCACATTTTACTTCAATAAAAAGGTAATAAATTCATCAAAAATTGATCAACACCCACAAAAGAACAAATAACAAACACATATAAGTCTTCGAACCCTTTACATTTTAATAGAGTGGATCTTCTCAATAACAGCCAGTAATCTATTATACATAGATTTTGTTAATTTTTTACTTCATCAGGTTCAATTTCCAACATAGTAATTTTAATTGCTTCCATAAGTCTCCGTTGTTGTTATATTGTTTGCCACCTTTATATAATTTCATATTTACAATTGGCCATAGATTTTCGATCGGATTTAGATCAGGACTTGATGTTGGCTTTTCCATTATCTACTTTCGTGGAAATCTTTTGTTCTACTAATTTACGGGTAAGATTAGATAGATGGTAAAGAGCATTGTCTTTTATAAATGCACATTTCACTTTGAAACTAGGAAACTGGAACTTTTACCATGAAAAGAAAGTCTTGTTCATAAAATTCCAACAGTTAGCACTTTTCAGTTTAACTACTTCACTAACTTTGAATGGCCCGATATTGGTTTAGTCCACAATTCCTGTCCATATCATAACATTACCGCCTCATTGTTGCCTTCTTTTAGCTACAGGCACATCTGTATTGGAGAAAATCCATCTTATGGCCCATCCATCAGGTTCATCAAATGTCACTCAATATTCGCCCGTGAAAATTACTTTAGAAAAGTCAATTTTCCTCTATTTCTTGACCCAATTTTGACTCTCTAAAATATTTGCTTTAGTCAGAAGAGGTTGCCTAGGAGATTTTTTTTTCACGGATTCCAATTTGCAAAGAATTCTACACTTTTGTCCATCTTGACTCACTGAATTTTCAAAAATCTTGGCGCTGGTCAAAAGTGGTTATTGCACTATAACTTGCTTTAATTTAGTTTATGTTCAGCTCGAGGAAGCAAGTTCTTAAAGCCATTTCCTTTTTCTTCGCTTTCACTAAATATTTTCAACAGACTTCTTTATAGTTCGATGATATCTGTAAAGCTCATTTTATAACTCTAATGAAGACTTTCCTTCACACAATAACTTTGTTATTTTCTGTTTTTCAACAATTGTTAGATCCTGCCCTTTGCCTATGTTTCGACATATATTATCGAGAAAAAGAAAAATAGATTTTTTTATTAGATTCCAGAGGTCTTAAGCCAATATTAGTTTAATCTGCATAATAACTACAGTCAAGGAATTTTTGTAAATTCCAAATATCTGAAAAACTAACTAAATGGCAGAAAGTTTTATTAAATATTTTACAAAGGGTGGAAATGGACGAGTTTAAATTTGAAAAATATTGGTTCAGAAATTTTTGAGTTATTGAGGTTTATTTGATTTGCAAAATAACGTAGGTCGAATAATTTTACATCGTAAATTTACGTCATTTAGGAAAATGTGTTGCATCACAGAAGACCTTGAAAAGCATATCACGAGTTGACGCATTGTTGGTTGATTGGTTCGTTGGTTTCTTTTATGGCATATCAAAACCTCAGTGGGTCATTTAATGCCAACAAAATTTTGAAATAGTTTCATATCGATAGTTTGGTAATTCAAAAATGTATTGCTGGTTATAATTTTTTTCAAAAAATTATTGCTAGTAATATTTTTTTCAAAAAGGTATAGCTGGTAATATTTTTTTTCAAAAATGTATTACTAATAATATTTTTTTTTAAAAAAAGACATTGTTGGTATTATCTTTTTTGTCAAAAACATATTTCTGGTAATAGTTTTTTTTCTTCAAAAATGTATTGCTGGTAATAATATTTTACAAAATATTTCTGGCAGTAAAACCTATTTTTACATTTTTATAGTGTTTTGACCCCAGTTTCGTGGTTAACTATTTTCCCATATCTGGCACCCTAACAGGTGCTACCACCCCGGGTCAGGGCGGACCTGGGAACATCAGCAATTGAGAGGTGGTTCCACGTTCCTCAAAACCTCCTGATCAGAGGCCTTTCTGTTGGATGTAGCTTATCGTCTTACCCAGGACGCGGGCGTAGTTTATCGTCATACCCAAGACGGACGGGTTGACCGAAAATCTTATTTGTTAAATTTGTCATGATAAATATCATCGGTGTTTATGCTCGCAAGAAGTCACAAGTTATCGTGAGCGCAGGTTTGAGTATAACGTCCTTGTTCAAAAAGCTGAGCAAACTGCCAGGTTATGTGCTCTCCTCGAGAAAATGTGACGAACGTCCGCTCAATATAGCTGCAGTGTAAGGGGTGTTTTTGCGTGTTGAACAAGCACAAATGTGCCTGAACAGGCGTCACCCTAGCAGAGGGGCATACTCGAAAACAAGCGGCCGGTCACACAACTCGGAAATAATTCTGTTTATTCTTTTCAAATAAATAATTACATTTCCCAACAAGTCGATAATTTCTCAATTCAGGTCGCAGATTTCTGGTTGCTTTGAACACTTCCCTATGGATTCCTTCTGTGGACATAAAAGAATATCACATTCTTTAAAAGAATCGCTGTATCGACATCTTGAAAGAGTTCATTAGTGGTGTCTTTCATGAAACCAATGGTAACAAGTATCTTTGTTGGAAATTTCTTTTTCCAGGAAATCGGCTACAAAAACAAGTGAGGCATGATGGGAAATAATTTCAAAATTTGCTTCATTAGTTCAAATGATGCGTCATTATTTGAATTGTACGGATCGCGGGGGTAATTTAAAGCAAAGAGAAAAAAGGTTTCTTTTCTCAGTGAAAAAGAAATTAGGAAGAAAAAAATAAGTCCTGTATTTCTTTGTCTATCATGCTGTTAACCAAAAACTGTTTTCACGCGGGGGTGGTGGATAGAAAGTCTTATTAACAAGAATATTTAATACCGTCTAGAATAAATTTAAATAGGAAGATAGATTTTAGTACAATTAAGACACAACCAGCATATTACAGTGTTTCGCAACACTAGAATAAACGCAAGCGAGAACTGCTGACGAGGGAAACACAAAATGAAACGTCAAAGAACATGACGCAAAAGTAAATGCAATGTACCAAATGCAAAAACGTTGGCAATATAAGCCTCTTCATGGTCACTACACAGTCCGTACCAAACAAGCTGATGTTGACATCAGCAGTTACGTAGTGCAGGGTTAAAAGCTGTAGCCGACGGTCTTTTATTCTTGTTGCACAGGGCCAATTCTTGCGAACTTGAAATTCCCAAGTCCACATACTGAAAAATTGTTAGACCAAAAGGCAGATTATTTACATTATTCGGACTATTGTCCTCATCTTTGTCGCCATATTTATTACGTTTCGGCCGTTGTACGCACCGGCCTTCTACAGGTGGTTGGAATGTCTAACTGAACCCTTTATTTCGCTCACTGGAGTAAACTGTTCTAGTTCCACGTGCTATGTCTAATAGATGCCAGTTATCAGCTATCCCCTGTTAATTCCCCTCTGCAAGTTCTCCACTGCCTTAACCGGGTATTGAACTCACACACTTTGGGTCCTGTCACTGGATCTAACTAACGCCGTAATCCACTGTGCCATGTGTCCTTCAAACGTTGTAATAAATATGGCAACAAAGATGAGGACAATAATCCGAATAATGTAAATAGTGTACATAATACCTCATCTCAGAAATATAGACAGATATTGAAGGGCCGAAACATTGTAATAAATATGGCAATAAAGATGAGGACAATAGTCCGAAAAATGTAAATAGTGTACATAATACCTCATCTCAGAAATATAGACAGATATTGAAGGGCCGAAACGTTGTAATAAATATGGCAATAAAGATGAGGACAATAGTCCGAAAAATGTAAATAGTGTACATAATACCTCATCTCAGAAATATAGAGAGATACTGAAGGGCCGAAACGTTGTAATAAATATGGCGATAAAGATGAGGACAATAGTCCGAATAATGTAAATAGTGTACATAATATGTCATCTCAGAAATATAGACAGATACTGGAAGGCCGAAACGTTGTAATAAATATGGCGATAAAGATTAGGACAATAGTCCGAATAATGTAAATAGTGTACATAATACCTCATCTCAGAAATACAGACAGATACCAAAATGTATATTTTGTGATAGATATCCTGAACCAACTGACCATCTTTTTCTCGGGTTGCATGGTATTGGAAACCACTGAATATAATACCCGGTTTGCGAGTGTGGGCCAATATCTGCATTGGAAAATCTGCAAGTTTTACGGAAAGGAATCTGCAATAAATTGGTATAAACACCACTCAAACCCGGTTACAGAGATTGGACCTGTAATAATTTTATGGAACTTTACGATACACAGAGACAGATGAATTAATGCTAATCCTCCAGACATCGTGATTAAAGCCACAAAAACAAAATGATTAATAAGAATAATTTTAGTTGTCTTGCATAAATCTCAGTAGAAAGAACTTTTTAAACTATATCCTTCAGGCGTTCGTTCTAAACTGACGCCATCTTTTTTCTTTTTTGACCCGTATAACGAAGCTATGTTTCTCATATAATAATTGTGCTCGTCCTTTCCTTCATTATTTCCTTAGTTTGTGTGACCGTTACACACTGACACTACCTCATAAATAACGGACTATTTCATATTGATCGCGTAGAAAGACAAATGACATATCAAAACGTTACTTGATTTTGGAGGGTTGGGAACAGAGAGAGAGAGAGAGAGAGAGAGAGAGAGAAAGGTAGAAGTCTTCAATGTCTTCTGCTAATCACTTATAAATAATGGACTATTCCGTTTTGATCGCGTGTGAAGACAAAAAAAATATCAAAGACGCAACTTGGTTTTAGTGAGAAAATGAAAGAAAGAACGCTAGAAGTGTTTCACGTCTGCGAATACCTCATAAATAATGCCCTATTCCGTCTGGATCACGTGAGAAGACAAAATACATATCAAAGACGTTACTTGGTTTCAGTTTGAAAAATGAAAGAAAGAAAAGATTTTTTAACGTCTGTTTCAGTGAAATGGAAAAATTGTCAGTTACAAATCTTTTCATTTGTACGTCCATCTTAAAATAACGGCCAGCTTTCATATTTATGATTGTTATCGCAATATTTTGTAAAAGTTGTCAAACCCAAATATTTAACGATGTGATAGGGGAATCTTTTACGGACATTTTCTTGTCGTAGAACTCGCCATGCGCTTATTCGATCATTAACTGAAGAATTAAAATTCATCAGAAAATTCAAATAGGAGTACGGGGAAATTCTCACTGGTTAAAATAAGTAAACTATAATTTACAAATTGCAATAACCGTAAAATCTATGCTTTCGTACTTCTCGGTTGTGGATATCTCTATGCGAATAATGGCTCTCCACAAACCTCCAACAATGCGAATAATGGCTCTCCACAGCGTCTTAACAGTTTTTCTATCTTTGCTAAAGCCACCGTTGCGCCATTCATTCAGACAAGTGACTCGCTGCTAGTCCCCGATCTCTCCTGCCCTTCAGAATGCGCTGTAGATGTTAAGTTCTTTGTTTTCTGTTTCTTTAAATCCTGGTCTTTCGATAATCGGTATAACACCAAGCAAGGCAGTAAAGCCACTAAAAGTCGGTTGGGTGGGGTGTTAAAATGTGTGGAGGAATAAGGAACAGAAACATTAATAAAGAACAGAAAGAAAAAAGAGTAATCAGGAGGACAGTCGATAGCGATTGACATTGCTTTTTTTATCATGCGCAGTGGCCATATAATTCAAGACTTCAATGTTTACATAAAATAGTATTTTTGGGGGTTGGTGCAGAAATAATGTCGGTTTTTGACGTATTTTTAACGTCAAAAACCGACATTATTTCTGCACCAACCTAATAATTCCAACCGCAAATAAATACATACCAAGAACAAAGAGGTGAAAATCAACCAAAGCTAATTAACCATTTCAGTGAATACCTTGTTAGTAACGCCTCTCGGTTTAACGTCCGGTAAATCCTAAATCAAAACCCAAATCATCGACGCACAATAATTCACACTAATTCGACTGGATAGTTCCACTCAGTAGTCACTCAATAATCACAATAATCATTACAGTCAGTAGCCTGACACCGCTATTTATACAGCTGGTGGAAAATATATATTCATAAGTCCAGAGTGTCACGTTCGAACCTCGGTGTCGGTAGTTGCTTTTTTTTCCCTATATGACACATTTAATTTTTTTTCCGATTAAATTTGGCTGGAAAGCAGGGAGTCGGAAGTGAGTTCCACAAGCGAGAAGTGTGAGAACTTTTAGCATAGATCTTGTGGCTACATCTAAGCCATCTTAACTATAAATTGATGAGATCTTGACGCCAGTCCAATACTGCGCTTAAATTCGAGAAGGTCTAGACACTATAGCGAAGAGCTCATCCGTACAATTACCATGAAAATATGTCTAACAAGACATAAAGAGGCGGCGGATAAGTGTCTGAATCCTTTAATGTCCTCAATAGGGGTTTCCCGGTTTAGTTATTTCAAGTTCAGTAATGCACTACGTCTGAATGTCTTTATCATCTTGCTTGGGGTGAGAACATTAAAATAAACTATAATGGAAAATTTCAGCGTCTACACTCGAAATCATAAAAATACGTACAGTAGTCAAAATGGTCAAATGCGCGCGAAAAAAAAAGGCATCACGAAGATGAGTTGAATAAAGTTAATATATAAACAATGAAATTGGCTTTTAGAAAGGCGGGAATAAATTCTAAGAGAACAACTTTCACGGATTTAAGTATAAAGTAAGTTTTGAAGGTAAAGGAAGGACATCTAAGGTACCTATGTTTTAATCGGAAACTAAGGAACCGTAAGTACGGTTTCAACCATTGTTCAGACACAGAAGTACCATGTCGGCCATATTGTGTATGCGTGAATAAAAAGAAGTATCGCTTCTGCAGAAAGAAGTCGCGAGGCTAAACCGCGTTGTCGTTGCTATTACAGAACCCCTTACCAAGTGGTGACAGAGATAACAACAAAGGTAAAATAGATAGATTGACATGAAAAGCCTGACAGACAGACAGATAGATAGATAGATAGATAGATAGATAGATATGACGTCATATATTACGAAATGGACAAAGTCCGACAATTTATTTATTAAAGACATTTTTAGGTTTAACGTTATAGATACAAGTATTTAAGTAAATGCTCTGTTTATAATAAACAGTATTAAATAACATTTACCGGTAGAAAATATTCGTTCTTTGACAGGATTATTATAAACAGAGCATTTACTTAAATACTTGTATCTATAACGTTAAACATAAAAATGTCTTTAATAAATAAATTGTCGGACTTTGTCCATTTCGTAATATATGACGTCATTTGTTTACATTTGATACGCCATGAGCAGTTATGAATATTCGAGATTCATGGAAGATTGAGTTTATATGCAGTAAATTCGACCTTGTCTACCGAACGCTTCTTTGTAGCCTAACGGTAAGGCACGTCAGCGTAAATGACGGTTCCGTATAGGATGCAGGTTCGAATCCTGTCAAAGAACGAATATTTTCTATGAAAATTTCTCGGACATTCAGGCCGGTAAATGTTATTTAATACTGTTTATTATAAACAGAGCATTTACTTAAATACTTGTATCTATAACGTTAAACATAAAAATGTCTTTAATAAATAAATTGTCGGACTTTGTCCATTTCGTAATATATGACGTCATTTGTTTACATTTGATACGCCATGAGCAGTTATGAATATTCGAGATTCATGGAAGATTGAGTTTATAAGCAGTAAATTCGACCTTGTCTACCGAACGCTTCTTTGTAGCCTAACGGTAAGGCACGTCAGCGTAAATGACGGTTCCGTTTAGGATGCAGGTTCGAATCCTGTCAAAGAACGAATATTTTCTATGAAAATTTCTCGGACATTCAGGCCGGTAAATGTTATTTAATACTGTTTATTATAAACAGAGCATTTACTTAAATACTTGTATCTATAACGTTAAACATAAAAATGTCTTTAATAAATAGATAGATATGAAAAGCTTTATATATATATATATATATATATATATATATATATATATATATATATATATATATATATATATATATATATATATATATATAAAACATGATAGATAGATAAATATAAGACAACTGTTAGATAGATATAAAAAACTTGATGGATGGATAGATAGATAGCCAAGTAGCTATTAGATTGGTGCAAAAATAATGTCGTTTTCTCACATAGTAACATATGTGAGAAAACGACATCATTTCTGCACCAACCTAATAGATAGATAGATATGAAAAACCTGATAGATAGATAGAAGAAAAACCTGGTAGATAGATAGATATAAAACACCTGATAGATAAATATATATATATATATATATATATATATAGATAGATAGATATGAAAAACTTGATGGATAGATAGATAGCCAAGTAACTATTAGGTTGGTTCAAAAATAATGTCGTTTTCTCACATAGTAACATATGTGAGAAAACGACATTATTTCTGCACCAACCTAATAGATAGATAGATAGATAGATAGAAGAAAAACCTGGTAGATACATATAAAACACCTGATAGATAGATAGATAGATAGATATGAAAAACCTGATAGATAGATAGATAGATAGATAGAAAGGTATAAACAAAACCCTGATAGATAGATAGATAGATAGATAGATAGATAGAAGAAAAACCTGGTAGATAGATATAAAACACCTGATAGATAGATAGATAGATAGATAGATATGAAAAACCTGGTAGATAGATAGATAGATAGATAGATAGATATGAAAAACCTGATAGATAGATAGATAGATAGAAAGGTATAAACAAAACCCTGATAGATAGATAGATAGATAGATAGATAGATAGATATAAAAAAAACCTGATACATAGTTATAAAAAGTCTGAGAGGTAGATAGATGGCTATGAAAAGCCTGATATATAGATCGATCTATACATATGACACAAATATTTATTTTTCTCTCAATAATAAATCTAATATGTTCCATAAAATCAAATTGGCTGACCGATTATTAATCTGCTATTATTTGGGGCAAGAAATGACTTGTTAATGGGAATGCTTGCAAAACAAAACTGCTCTTTATTCATTTTTAAAACTCTATTGTAACTGCGAACTGAAACGGAACCACCGTTTCAACCATTGTTCAGGTACAGAAGTATCGTGTCAGCCATATTGTGTATCTATGAATAAAAAGCAGGAGTATCGCTTCTACCGACATAAGTCATCAGACTTAACTGAGTTGTTTCTGTTGTTACACAACCTTTTATCAAGTTGTGACTCATAGACTTTATTAATTTAAGCACAGCGCTAAATTTTCTTAATTTTTGCTTGATTTATTTTCAGAATTTCTCTGACTCTTAAATTTTTGGGACGGATGATCATACGCTGCTCACCGCTTAGAAACACAACACTTTCCTTAGGATCTTGCTAAAATCCAAAGAAAAATCTGCTATATTATTAGTCCTGACCTGGCATCTCGGCTTCAGTAACTTTCTCACCGTCGTAACATAGTTTCCCTGTGCCTTTTATATAAATACTTTCATAGATACTTGTTTGGATGAACTTTCCTCTATAGTATTAGGTTGGTGCAAAAATAATGACGTAATAATGTCTTTTTTTGACGTTAAAAAATACGTCAAAAAACGACATTATTACGCCATTATTTTTGCACCAACGTAATACCTAGACTTTATAAATTTAAGCGCAGTACTAGGTTGGCGGCAATGTCTCACCATTTTATATTTGAAATGGCTAAATGTAACCGTAATTTCTATGCTAACAGTTTCTTCTCTTGCACTTCTCATCTAGTTCTTGGCAGCAAGGTTTCATCATTTTATCATTGCACTGGCTAGATGTAACCGTAAGTTCTATGCTAACAGATTCTTCTCTTGCACTTCTCATCTAGTTCTTGGCAGCAAGGATTCATCATTTTATCATTGCACTGGCTAGATGTAACCGTAAGTTCTATGCTAACAGTTTCTTTTCTTGCACTTCTCATCTAGTTCTTGGCAGCAAGGATTCATCATTTTATCATTGCACTGGCTAGATGTAACCGTAAGTTCTATGCTAACAGATTCTTCTCTTGCACTTCTCATCTAGTTCTTGGCAGCAAGGTTTCATCATTTTATAATTGAAATGGCTAGATGTAACCGTAAGTTCTATGCTAACAGTTTCTTTTCTTGCACTTCTCATCTAGTTCTTGGCAGCAAGGATTCATCATTTTATCATTGCACTGGCTAGATGTAACCGTAAGTTCTATGCTAACAGTTTCTTCTATCACGCTTGGCGCTGGTGGAACTCTCTTCCTTGTCAACTTTGATTTTCAAAAATCTAAATCCAACATCAATTGTTATCTTCTGTCTTCTTAAATCTTGTGTTTTATCATTCTCTGTCCTTAATGGTATATTTTCTCGTATTCTCTAATACTCAGTAATCACTTGCATCATGGTGTGAAATGATTTAAACAAATGTAAGAAAGATGACTCTGAAAAAGAAAAAAAAGAAAAAACTGTATTTTTTTCTGCAGAAATGAAGTTGTCATTACTTGTTCAAAACGAGGCTCCCGAAACAAGGGAATTGTGTATTGGTAAATTTCTGTTTTATCGACCAATCAGAACCCTCGAAAAAGGACGCTACATTTTCTAACACACGCAGACGATCTTGTTTATAATAATTTAAGATATAATCACTGAACGATCTTCGCTAATTTTCCCTCTTTAATATTTTAGTAAAATAATCAACTAAATAGAAAGTTTAACCACGTGTTCTCTTGATTTGTCGTCTTAGTTATGAGACGATTATATTCTTTAAATTTCGCTAGCTAATGCGCGATAACCACACTTCGATGAACCTTATGTTTCCCCGTACTGCTCTTCTTGCTATCCTCTAACTTTACAAGAGCTAGATCAGGCCGAGAATGGAAAACTTGTCATATTTGGAGGGGAGCTGTCCAGTCACTACTTCCATATGTGTCTCAGCGTCCTTCTGGCTGTCAAGTTATTTTCCATTCTCAAACCGCTTCCTCACGGGCGGAATGTGGCAAGCTACTCCCATGTAAAGTGCTTAGACGCACTATATTCCTTGCTTCCGCCATTCACAGTTAGAACACGCCATGCCTTTCACACTGTGGCAAACCACCTCTATTCCCCCCCCCACGTATTCCATGGGTTAGAAGTTCCACTCGAACAGCTTCTTTTCGCGAACATCAGGTCTGTGGAACTTACTTGCAAGAGAATATTTCCTCGATCACTACAATCTAAACCTGTTCAAGCCCAGGGTTAACAGTCATCTTCTCATCCTATCCGTATACACTGTCTCTTAATGCAGCCCTATACCTCTAGTAACCCCCACGGGCCTCGTACAGATCGAATCTCACTGTAAAAAAAAAAAAAAAAAAAATACCGATTTTCAATATTGTTCAAATGTGAGTGGTATATGTAAATATCATTTTCATTTTATTCCTTTTCATTTTGTCACAACTGTTTCAAATAACCACACAGTTTTTATTATCGCTATGCCGAATTTACCTGTTGCTGAGGTACGAGTTCTACTGCTACTACTGGTGATACTGCTACCATTGATACATGCACATATAGGCTTTGAACGCAAACATAATTTCGCGTATTAAAAATCCACATGCGTAAAAGTAGGGACACCTTTTGAACAGATACACGGATATAAATGAAAAACTATTTGACATTTGGATCGTCAAAGGAACTCATACACGGATATAAATGAAAAACTATTTGATATTTGCCTCGTCAAAGGAAGGTTGACATTTCATTTTTATTTCAGTGTATTTATAACATTATGCTTATGACCATTTTTATTTTCAAGTGAAATCAATTTGTTAAATTTCTATGAGTGTTCCATCTTTCGGGTTTTTTTTCATCAAATTTATACCTCATCAAACATTTATATCCTTCCAAATCATTTCTGACACCTGACGTAATTCTTCTTAATAGATATTTCTATAAAGTTTCTTCTGTTTCAAGTGCCAAGTTAAAAGAAACCATTAGAAAATAGAAGCTGGAAAAAAAAGGTACCAACGCTGGCAGATATTTATTTCTCTTCTATATGCTCTGAACCTTCAAAACGTGGCCGGTCATCGCTCCCCACGAAGCGAAGTCACTGGGCCGATATTTAATGGCATGCGTGTGTGAAACGTGAACGGTGATTTAAAGCAGGATCTTGTTTAGAATGGGCGATAGAAAAAAAAATTGAGTATATATATATATATATATATATATATACATATAATATTATATATATATCTATGTTAGATATTATATATATCTATTATTATATTATATTATATTATATATATATATATATATATATATATATATATATATATATACTAGTAGCATGGCCCGGCGTTGCCCGTGCTTGATTCAAAAATCGTACGACTCATACAGCAATCGCTATCACTTGACTTAAAATATTTTTGCCCTTCCTTGCCTTTAAAGGGGTGCTCTTTGCCGTGCTACATGTCTTACTTCTTGCCTATCTCACACTGCGAATTTTTTCTAAGCTCTATACTAAACATTAAATCTGTTACGAAAAAAGAACTAAACAAAATGAACACAAAACGATCAGCTTTAAAAAAGTACTCGTAACTGGAAAAACCGAATGAAAAAAGAATGTTAACAACAAATACTTTTTCAAACCCAACCCATTTTCCTGAAATATTGAGACTGGTCATACTACTTGGGCGGGGTTGTTGTTGCCCTTGTTTTGTTAAACCCGGCACTTTGGAAACCATGCATTGATCCGATTTTAAGTTCGAATAAAAAGAGCTCAACAGTGTTTAACAACGGGAAGTCAACTGCACAGAGTCCAAAATGAGGTGAAAAGCTTAGATGTACTGGGCCGCGTAGTGCAGGCGAGACATTCAACTTAAAACCTCCAAAATCCGTATCACCTGTGAGTTAATCGTTTTTTTTACAAAGTTTGAGTCCCAAATAAAAAATCGGGCTCCGGCATGACACAATGACGTAAATTGAAAAATCGGATCTGCGATGCGGCCTGGGAGAAAGAACAAAGTTTAAAGAAGTGGGAAATGGACTGCTGAGCGTATGGTGAACACGGAGGTTGGTATCGATTTTTGAGTCACGACGGGGTCACACGGCATTCTATGCAAGGCACCTCTAACTGGGTCGCGTAGGAATTTCTGGTTGAATTGTAAAGAACGCCCGAAATTTTAGAATGTAATCCGCCTAAATACTGGAGTACCAGCAGATTTACCAATTTTTTGAAAGCCTGAGTCCAAATTGAAAATCTGTCTCCGTTACGAATTGACGCCGTAAATGTCGGAAGTTGAATCGACATTTGACGTTAATTGCCGCCTGGGCGTGAAAAAAAGTCAAAAACTGACAGCTGATGGCAGGGTCGAACCGGTGCTTTTTATCGATTTTTTGCTGCACGAAGGGGTCTCGCACGAATTTTTGAAAGGGCCCGTAATCTGGTCGGGGTCATTCTTTTCTGTACATATGGTATGGTGATGTGAGGAGAGACAATTGATGCTTGTAACTATACATTAGTTGGCGATGAGTTCAATGCTTCACAGTAATGCGGTAAAGGGAAGCAAGTGCTTATCCCAAGGATGCATTTGTATCCATCAGATGCCGATGTCCACTTCACTTTCAGAAGATCCCCATTCCCATTCGTACCCTGTTTTGCTATGACAATGAACAAGAGCCAAGGACAAACACTGTCTGTCACTGGTGTACACTTAGAAGAGCAGTGCTTCTCATACGGCCAACTTTACGTAGCCTGCTCTCGGGTCGGCAGGCGCGATGATGTGTTCTTTCGTGAACACGTGAAAAATAACGAAGTTCATCGTTGCACGTGAAAGTTATGAATAGGTCTGGTCAGCCGTACTTACGAACGTACGTCATCACATCTTGCCTCCTCGCGTGTATGTATCGTGGACTGCCTGTGAACGTTGCAGGTAGTATACACATCTTGCCTATATTGCGTGGATCAGCGTCATTTCCTAAAGCATCACGGAGGTGAATGTAAGAGTCGCAGCGCAACTTGGTCTGATTCAATCTGATGTAACAGAGTCTTTCGGATTCCATCTTAGCAGCCATGTCTACTGTGAATTGATAAAAAACTTGTCGGCTTCGATGAAGATGATTGAATGCACCCTCATGTACCATCAATAGGTAGGCGTAGAAATCCCTGAAAGACACTGTTTTTAAGGTGGACCCATTTTGCAGAATGCCAAAGTGGTACCCATCTCCTCCATAAGGGAAGAGAAGTGGGTAATGCAGTGCTTTGTAGAACCGGTGCGTTTCACTGATTCTTCGGAACCCACTGCCGCGCGATTCGATAACAATGTCACGTCTGTTGTGCTGATCACCGCTGACAATGACGGAAACTTCGTTACTTCCGGGAGCATTGTAACGACGTTCGTGCTCTCCCTGAGGCCGCTTGTCAGCATCAATTACAATAATGAAATCAGAAGAAGAGTTATTTTCGAGAGCATACTTAAAACTGCAGACATAGCTGTTTGTCTCGTGGAGCATTTATTGGAGACTCGTTATGATATCCCAGCGAGGTGGATTGTCCTGGCCTGTATCGTTTTCGGGAATAATGCCCATACGGGCATCTGCTTGTTGATTGTAGTCAGCTATGAAGTATATTTGTAGAAAGGTCGAATCATTGGCAGTTTCCGGCAAAAGAGACCCAATCCGGTGGTAAACATGACCCTGAAACTTGAAGGTGGCATTCCAAAAGGGCTCATTAATTTAAGGATCAGATCTCCTTCGATTGGGGTTTAATGAGCCCTCTTTGACGGAAATGGAGGAGATTCTTAATAAAACGAAACACCCGAAGAGATTCATTTAGTTTCATTAGTTGGCTGCAGTCAAATTCCACGCCAGGGTACTGACGAACGCACAAGGAGCTTTTTATCAAGAAGACCTACAGAAAAGAGAGCAGGGCTATTATCTTTCTATACTTTCTCAACTAGGGCTGTTATTTTAATTATTCTGTCGAAGTAATAATTTCAGGTTACTTTACACTTGATTAGAGGACAATGCTCACAAGCTAACTAATCAAAATCAATCATCTATATACCGAGTATAACAACAAAACTGTTCAAATAGTGTAACAGCAAAATTGTCCAAATCGTGTCACAGCAAAATTGTCAATTTGTTAAATTAAGATCTGAACCGTTGTATCTTAGAAATGATTAAAGATACCATACTGGAATTTTCTGAGGTTTTTCTAACACTATTTGAGCCTACTTTGAGCAATAATAATGTATACTTCCCAAACTTAACAAAAGAATCGTGATGAAATCAATCATAAACGAATTTGACATGTTCATCAATAATTAATCATAGGTAAAGATTGGAAGCTCCTGAGGGATTGAAATAAACTTCATATAATCTTTTTCTTAGTCCAGGATAATTTTCCACCTTATTCAAGATGATCTTCGCCTTCTCTAACTTTCTAACTTTCTGTCCTGGAGTAACAATATGCCTAACACGTTTTACGTACGATTTCATTTCCAATTCTTTTTCCACTGCTCTTTGAACTGACATGGATGAAACTCCCCTCTCACGTGCCAAAAATCTTATAGATTGAGTTGGATCTTTTCTAATTGATCTCATTTAATTGAAATGATGATCCCGTCTGCTGTTTTGACCCACTGATCCAGTTTTATTCTCTATCGTTCTCTCTTTTTTAAAAACTTATTCATCGTTCTCTTGGTGGTTTTTGAATGGACTTTGAAGACGGAAACCAGAATATGAATGTTGATGCCATTACTGAAGGCCTGGATAATATTTTTCTCTTACCATTGCTCATTTGTGAAGATCGTGGGGCTGATACAAAACGATTTTAACTTGTTCTCTTTCTAGCTGAATAAATCAAAGGGTTTTTACAGGGATTCTTACGACAAATAGTGTCAAGATGGCTAAACGTCTTATCTGAAGATCAAGGAAAAGAAACTCAATTAGTTTCGTGTTTTTTTTAGATATTAAACATGTTTTGGGATGGACAATTATGCTGTTACACGATTTGGATAATTTTGATGTTACACCAGGTATATATATATATATATATATATATATATATATATATATATATATATATATATATATATATGTTCATCATAATAGACCTTTACTTGAATTCGGAAACAACGTTAGTAGTTTCCTTGGCGTTTACTCTCACATCTGAAATTCTAAAACGATCTCCGGATCCCGGAGGAAAGAGTTACCATGTTCGACCGTGGATTTCATTTGTACAGTGAGAGACACAACGTTTTTCAGAAGGAAGTCCAACCTCTTGGTGGCGCTGTCAGGAACGCTATCGTACCATAGGAAGGCTATACTGATATACGAGAATACGTCGATGATGTCCAACACCGCGCCATCGGTTGTTCCTAAAATGTTAGGGAGGTGCATTGGATTGCGATAGATCTAGGTCAGACAAGGAGGTGGTATATTTGGTGGCAGGATTACCAGGATAAAGACCTAGCATATTTGATGAGATTAAGGAGATTGTATCTTTGCACTTCTCAGCAAGGCTTCTACTTTGTAATTTTCATTAATGACCTCACCAATGGCAAACAGCTCTCAAATTAGTATCTACGTTGACGACTCCCCCATTTACTCATGTCTGATCAGTTCGATAATGTCAAATTTGCGTCTGATATCGAAAACGACCTTGAGTCTGTTGTTAACTGGTGCAAAAGATGACTTGTTAAACTTGTTAATTTTAACGCCCCCAAAACTAAGCTGTGTTCTATTGAACACTGTTTTATTCTATCTTAGAGAAACCTCCCTATCCTTCAGAAAAGTGAATCGTTGTGCCTACTCGGGCTAACGTTCGCGGCCGACATGAAGTGGAAAAACTATATTAAATCATTGCTAGCTCAGCTGCTGAGTTGGGTCACAGTAATGTGCTAGAAAATTTTCCTCCCCAGAATATATCTTGCATATCTATAAGGCTACTATTCGTTCATACTTAGAATATTTAAGCCACATAGGATCCAGTGCACCTGAGATTTATCTAGAGCTCCATGATAAAATCCAAAGAAGAGTCAGCAATATTATTGGTCCTGTCCCGACATCTCGGCTTCAGTCACTCTCTCACGGCTTCCCTGTGCCATTTCTATCGATACATTCATAGTAAATTTACAGATGAGCTCTTGGCTGTGGTACCTAGTCTTTTTGAGTTTAAGCACAGTACTAGACGGGCACGGATATCTCATCAATTTAAAATGCAGTTAGCTAGATGTAACCGTAAGTTATATGCTAAAAGTTTCTTTTCTCGCACTTCTCGCTTGTGGAACTCCCTTCCAGCGTCATGCTTTCCAGCGAACTTTACTCTTCAAAACATTAACTGCAATATCAATAGCTATCTACTATCCTCCTGATTACTCTTCTTTTGTTCTAGCTTCTTAATATTGTTTCTGTTTGTAATTCTCCCACACCCAGTAACCCGCTGTGCCTTAGTGTTTTTCATGCCTTTGCTTGGGGTGAACCACATAAATATATATAGATGTTTGATTAACTTGAACCTTTTAAAACCCTTTATTCTATATTCAACATCATCACTTGGTAAGACACCAGAACTGTTGAAAAAAATGGCTATTTTGGAGTGATTTTATAACCTATTTATGCTATAAGTTTTTAATAAATAATCTTTATATATATATATATATATATATATATATATATATATATATATATATTTACATATACATATATATATATATATTTACATATACATATATATATATATATATATATACACACACACACACACACACATATATATATATATATATATATGTGTGTGTGTGTGTGTGTGTTCAATAGAAGAAATTGTTAGCATAGAACTTACGGTTACATGTATCCATTTCATTTGTAAAAAGATGAGACCTTGCTGCCAGTAACTAAGCGCAAATATATAAAGTCTAGGTATCATATAAAAAAGCCCTGTTATCATGAAAGTATTTATAGAAAAGGCAGAGAGAAACTACGTTACGGTGGTTGGAAAATGACTGAAGTTGAGATACCCGGACAGGGCCAATAATATTGCAGATTTATTTTTTTTATCAACAATCGCTAAATATATAGCAGGTGCATCAGACCAGATATGGCAGCAATAGTTATAGGAATAAGAAATGGTAGACTAGAGTCTGACAAGAGGAATTGTCAAGGACTTCACAGTGAAACAACTTTCCTCTCAGCAGACCTAGCAACTGATATCAATATAATCTTTCCACCTATTGACATTGGAAAATGTTATTCCGAGAAGGCGCAATTTGTCACTCTCCTGGAGGTTAGCATCAGCCATGCTAATGAAAGGCACAAGACGATTAAAAGTGAACAGTTGCTTTTTGGAATGCATCTTTTATTGTCTGTCTATATTTCTGAGATGAGGTATTATGTACATTATTTACATTATTCGGACTATTGTCCTCATCTTTGTCGCCATATTTATCACAACGTTTCGGCCGTTGTACGCTCTGGCCTTCTTCAGGTGGTTGGAATTTCGAACTGAACCCTTTATTTCGCTCACTGGGGTAGACTGTTCTAGTTCAAGAATAGAAATAAATACAATATGGGAACCAGTAATAAGGAGTGCCAGAGAGAAGCAATGATAACAACAAAGTTGCAATAAGAGCTCTGGTAAAAACATGGATTGATAACAGAAAAATTGCAAAATGAGCACAGGTAAAAATGGTTGCTGAAGACATTAGGTTTATAATACCCAGAAATTCATACCCAGATGTCCTCAAGGACACATGGCACAGTGGATAAAGGCGTTGGTTAGATCCAGTGACAGACCCAAAGAGGGTGAGTTCAAGGCAGTGGAGAACTTTCAGAGGGAAATTAGCAGGAGATAACTGATATCCAGTTAGCGAAATAAAGGGTTCAGTTCAAAATTCCAACGGCCGAAACGTTGTGATAAATATGGCGACAAAGATGAGGACAATAGTCCGAATAATGTAAATAAGGTGTATCTTTTATTATTCGCAATTCCCAGCCTCTGAACTTTTTAATTCCTACAATGTCAGAAAGACGAAGCAGATTGATCGCAGTTTACATAATCAAGAGTCAGTTTGTTTTTATCAAGAACGATTCGCAAAAAGATGAAAAAAGACATGAGCGTTTTTTTTTAATTCAGTTAAAATTAGAAAGAAGCAATGAAATTGCAAATTCATAAAAAGAAAATCGACAATCTGAAATGAAAAAAAACAAAAAAACAAAAAAACCGTGGAAAATATTTTTCGTTCTAATAAGAATATTTGCGAATCTAAGTACACATGCATGAAAATATGTTTTTATTTAAAATCACGTTAATATAATCTGATTATGTATTTGTCTGTCTGTCTAGCCTCATATCTAGCATCTACTAACGCAAGGATATATAGGTCTTTGTACTTGCTTTATATATTACAGGTTATAAAACACACGCGCACACACACACACACACACACACATATATATATATATATATATATGTTATCTGCAATGAGTTTAAACATTTTAGGTTGTTTCGGAAAAATGAGCATTGCATTAAAAGATGGCAGGAAGCAACGGAGATCTATAGAGTCTAAGATAGATAGATAAATAGATAGATAGATAGAGAGAGAGAGAGAGAGAGAGAGAGAGAGAGTGAGAGTGAGAGAGATATGGACAAACTACAGATGTATCAGAACAGACTACATATATATATATATATATATATATATATATATTTATATATATATATACATGTATGTATGTGTGTATGTGTGCATAAAAAGAAAGAACGAATTAAATTTATGAGATAGCAATGGAAAGATTGCTAGATATTAACAGACTATCATAGATAGATAGATAGATAGATAGATAGGTAGATAGATAGAAACTAAAAAAAAATAGATAGATATGAACAAAGGATGGATACCGCGCTTGATGAGCTTGAGAAAGAAATAATGAAAGAAAATGCGAAAAAACGAATTAAAATGCCGAGATATACATAGATATGAACAGACTACGATAGATAGATAGACTAAGCTATATATATATATATATATATATATATATATATATATATATATATATATATATATATATATTAATAAAGAGCCAGCAAAAATTCACCTAGATTTCACCTAAGCAGATTTTCAGGGTAAGCTGTTTAAAGAGAAAATTGACAGGAAACAGTATTTTTTTTCGCTTGTTTTTTTTTTTCTTTTGACTAAAAACTTCAGGCACTGGATGATATTTTTTTCTCCCAGTTCGAATGTTTCTAGTTCCTTCTTTTTCTTCCATTTTTTTCCTCGGGTGCCAGTTTGTCCTGATATATTAGGTTGGTGCAAAAATAATGACGGTTTTTGACGTATTTTTAACGTCAAAAACCGTCATTATTTTTGCACCAACCTAATACTTACAAGTTGTGCTATCCGAGGTTTTTTTCCAACCGGGTATTAATATTAGCATAATTGTTATGGGGTCCAACCCTTTTTCATACAAGTGGACTCGACCAGTGTGGACTTGGACTGCTACCGTTAAATACCCAGAGTCAATCAGAGATTGTGATTGTGATTGAGTTGGAGGTAGAGTAATAGTGTGAGGCAACCGCTTGTAGAAGTCACAGTTACAAGCATATAGACTCTAAGGAAGTCCTACTTCGAGACTATATATATATATATATATATATATATATATATATATATATATATATATATATATATATATATATATATATATATATATATATATATATATATATATATATATATATATATATATATATATATATTATTGCTACTAACCGCGTTTCTGGATCTACTAACCGTATTACCAATTGTATTATTGTGTAAATACATTTATTTGTTATATTTCATTCCTGCGTTTGTCATTCATTGGAGACCGGATTTCATCCCGGAATCCACAACAATAATATATATATATATATATATATATATATATATATATATATATATATATATATAAAGAAAGAACAGTAAGATATATAATCCGGTGTTCTTATAGACATTGCTGAATGTAAATTTACAGTGCATTAATATTTAAATTGATTTATTTAATATATGTTTTTTTCGCTACACAGTTCTAACCATGTTTCAAAAATGGAAGCTAAAAGCTACGAATTTAATTTTGTAATTAAATTAAAGACATTAGTTTCATTTCATCCTCAAGCGAATTTTGGAGTAACTTTTTCAAATTAATTTTAAAAAGTTACTCCAAAATTCGCTTGAGGATGAAATGAAACTAATGTCTTTAATTTAATTACAAAATTAAATTCGTAGCTTTTAGCTTCCATTTTTGAAACATGGTTAGAACTGTGTAGTGAAAAAAAAACCCATATTTTAAATAAATCAGTTTATGATATATATATATATATATATATATATATATATATATATATATATATATATGAGGTTGGTGCAAAAATAATGTCGGTTTTTGACGTATTTTTTAACGTCAAAAACCGACATTATTTTCGCACCAACCTAATATATATATATATATATATATATATATATATATATATATATATATATAAACTGATCTGTCTATCTATCTATTCAAACTGATCCACAAAAAGAGTTCAATGTATTTGTTATAACATATACATTGAGCTCTTTTTGTGGATCAGTTTGCTATTCTTTGGAAAGCTGAAACTTTAAAAATATCAACGCCGACCTAATGTATAACGGCTGTTGGGGCGAGACCGCACCAAAATTTATTTAAAATTAATTTATTTTTAATTTCATTATATATATATATATATATATATATATATATATATATATATATATATTGTAATAATATTTTTTTTAAAAATATTCTGAAAATTTCTGTTTCGGAACTAAAATTGTTTCGTCATCAGGCCATGTTAGGTAACTTATAATGAAAATGATTTAATTTTGAAAACAGAAAACAATATGGCAGCTTATTTAAGGTTTAAAAAGGAGAGGGAACACGTTTTCAAAGTTTTGTTGGTATGTCTAGGTTAACCAATAAAATGACGAGTCAAGGCTGAAGCAGAAATGGGAGAAATATAGGTTGGATATTATGGTTAGGTGCGTTATTCAATCCTGTCTATATGAAATGACATTTTTAGGACGTATCAGCATTAGATTAAACCCGGTTGTGATTGTAAATGTAAGATTCATTGCTCTATACAGAGATATATATTTAACAAAAGGTTAATTTTAAAGAATTTCAAGGTTTTACAAAAATGTTTGTATATACATGAGAACTACATGAAATGTGGCTCTAGTGTAATTAAATCATTTTATATATATTATTTTGAACCCAAAATACAATATATATTATGGTGAATGGGCAATAAAACATGGCAATTTTAAAGTTAAAAAATCAAGGAATTAAATAAATGTAACATTATATAGCAATAAAATAATGGATATCTAATTGTAATACATAGATTTTTATGAAAAATCCTATTAACTATATTATAACGTAATCATTATACAATTCCTACAAATGACTGTTAGTTCATTACGCTGATTTAGATGATCATTATTTTTAAGAAACTTAATAATATGCAGCTTTTCATGTAGACAAAGGGGACATGGGTCATTTAAGGACTTACAAATTCTCGTTTTTTAATCTCTTCTATTTTACTGCGGGGATTTTGTTAATTTTCTTTTTCTATCCAAAATATTTAGATAGGGGTGTTCGGTTACGATACGCATTGTTCTTAAAAGAAGAATTATGTTAATACCATCTGAGTTTAAAAGGTTTTTTTTGTGCTACCAATATAAAATTTTTTAACGTTTGGGTTTTCAGTAAATGAAATAGTGCATTGGTAAACAATAGATTCTTTAAGACATCTATTTTGCATTGGGCAATTTATGGGATTTCTACAATTACATAATTAATTATCAATATTATTGTTTTCTCCTTTGGGATTACTATTGTTATTTAGGTTTAAGTGTTCATTTGAAGTTATATTATTATGCTTTTTATAATTTTTCTAGATTATCAGTACAACTATAACTTAATGTAATTTTAATTAAGTTATAGTTGTAATATATATATATATATATATATATATATATATATATATATATATATATATATATGTTTTAATTAGCTAAGTATCAGGGACATAAAGATAAGTCACCTGTGGAAATTCAACTTTCTGGCCGTATTTAAAGAGGAAAAGTGTAGAACAGAAATCTGATGGCTCATTGGAATAGCGAAACACACTGTCTGAAAGTAGTGACTTAGATCGTCGCTTAATCTATACAGAATTCTTGAATTCGGTCACTGAATCGGGTAGTGCTGAAAAGCCACAGGCAAGCTACATAAATGAAGAATTAAACTGTTAAATGTTATTAGGAAATATCCCAAAAGTATAGTAAGCGAGGTCGAATAAAGTGTTCGGTTCAAAAATTAGCTATTTCAACGATAGATATCTGAAGAAGGCCGAAGAATAAAACGACTGACATATTGTGACTATAATAACCAAGATGAGAAATCTAGTGTTGTGAGGGAGAATATTTCACTATAAGCTGGACTCGGCCATCGGACGAAAGTCATAAAAAAATACTCCTACATCAAGAGGAGTAGCAGCGGTAGTTTTTGCTTGAAACAATCACTCATGTCTAAACATTCTCTGTCCTAGTTTCTATTCTACATTATGCTTCTCTGTACCAAAAGGTAATAAACTTGTTAAACTGATTCCGGTTTTCTACCGTTGTTTTTGATAACAAATTTAAAACAACTCATCTGAATGTAAAGTCATATGATAACGTCAAAGTTTACTTGGAAGTTTGTTAGACAGATAAGGAAAGTATTTATATAAGCAGGAATTTACAAAAAATGTCAATTTGAATTCCAGTATTCTCTACAGAATGCAGAAATTTTATTCCATATATTGCGGAGAGTTAATATTTAAAGAATATATCCCCAGTATCTAGGTGGCTTGATTTGCATCTTTCACTTTGGAACACTGATGAAGGCAGTACAATCTTTCCTTAATCAATTGCGATAATCATATGATTAATATTGGCTAGTTTGTCCATTGTAAGTAATGACAGACCGAGTCAGTACAACAGTAAATGGATATCTGTTATTGGGGAAGAATACAGTTCGGCTGGCAATAGCCAGAGAGTACGTTTTTGATTGTATAATCGGCTTACCGCCAAATATTTTATGTACTCTCGTTTTGAGAAGAAAGCAGATGTTTTCGTAATATTCTGGCTGTCTGGTTAAAAGAAGTCAGATTTACAATGCCTCACCATGGGGAAATGTTTAACGAGTTAGTCGAGCAGAATATTACTACTGTAATTCTTTCAATCCTCAATCTCTTCTCTATCTCTTCATGTGTCCTGTCTCCTCAGGACGTAATGATCATGGCTCTCCACAATGTCCTGTCCCATGCAGCGCAAAATAAATTATGTCTTAACGTTATTTCTAAAAGCTGTCCAGCTATGCATTTTCTCAAGCTCGTCAAGTATGTTATGTGTTGTTTCCTCTATCCTTTTTGCCCTCAATCTGTCCCAATCTGAGTAATAGATTTTCCAAGTCCCCTTTCCTCATTATGTGCCAATAATTAAACTTCCTTATGTTAAGCATGTTACTTTTTATTTGTTGGTCTATGTGTTATTTAATGCCGAAATCTAAATATTTTGAATGCAATTATATGCCTTCAACTACAGATAAAATATATCGTTGGTCATTTTACTATAAATATGTATTGTTGGTTGGTTGATTTTGTTTAGTGGCATATCAACCTCTATGGGTTATTTAATACCGAAATCTAAATATTTTGAATGCAATTATATGCTTTCAACTACAGATAAAATATATCGTTGGTCATTTTACTATAAATATGTATTGTTGGTTGGTTGATTTTGTTTAGTGGCATATCAACCTCTATGGGTTATTTAATGCCGAAATCTAAATATTTTGAATGCAATTATATGCTTTCAACTACAGATAAAATATATCGTTGGTCATTTTACTATAAATATGTATTGTTGGTTGGTTGATTTTGTTTAGTGGCATATCAACCTCTATGGGTTATTTAATACCGAAATCTAAATATTTTGAATGCAATTATATGCTTTCAACTACAGATAAAATATATCGTTGGTCATTTTACTATAAATATGTATTGTTGGTTGGTTGATTTTGTTTAGTGGCATATCAACCTCTATGGGTTATTTAATGCCGAAATCTAAATATTTTGAATGCAATTATATGCTTTCAACTACAGATAAAATATATCGTTGGTCATTTTACTATAAATATGTATTGTTGGTTGGTTGATTTTGTTTAGTGGCATATCAACCTCTATGGATTATTTAATGCCGAAATCTAAATATTTTGAACGCAATTATATGCCTTCAACTACAGATAAAATATATCGTTGGTCATTTTACTATAAATATGTATTGTTGGTCGGTTGATTTTGTTTAGTGGCATATCAACCTCTATGGGTTATTTAATGCCGAAATCTAAATATTTTGAATGCAATTATATGCCTTCAACTACAGATAAAATATATCGTTGGTCATTTTACTATAAATATGTATTGTTGGTCGGTTGATTTTGTTTAGTGGCATATCAACCTCTATGGATTATTTAATACCGAAATCTAAATATTTTGAATGCAATTATATGCGTTCAACTACAGATAAAATATATCGTTGGTCATTTTACTATAAATATGTATTGTTGGTTGGTTGATTTTGTTTAGTGGCATATCAACCTCTATGGGTTATTTAATGCCGAAATCTAAATATTTTGAACGGAATTATATGCCTTCAACTACAGATAAAATATATCGTTGATCATTTTACTATAAATATGTATTGTTGGTTGGTTTATTTTGTTTAACGGCATATCAACCTCTGTGGGTTATTTAATGCTGAAATCTAAATATTTTGAGCGCAATTGTCTACCTTCAACTAGGCACAATACAATGTTTGTAATTTATTATAGGTATTTCTGGTAATTTATTTAGAAATATATATTGTTGGTAATTTCATTACACATATGCATTGGCAGTAATTTTACTACACGTTTGTATTGTTGGTAATTTCACTACACATATATATTGTATATAATTTCCCTACGCATATGTATTGTAGGTAAGTTCATTAAAAATATGTACTGCAGGCAAACTCACTACACATATGTATTTTCTGGTAATTTCGCAACGCATATTTTTTTCTGCTAATTTCAATACGCATATGTATTTCTGGTAATTTCTCTATAAATAGGTATAGTTGGTAATTTCCCTGCATATATGTATTGCTAGTAATTTCACTACATATGTATTTCTGGCAAAATTTATTAGAAATATATATTGCAGGTAATTTTACTACAAATAATTATTGCTGGTAATTTCACTACACATGTGTATTGTTCATAATATCTTCATATAAAAATGTATTGTTCGTATTTGTGCTATAAAAATGTATTTTTATTCTTTTATAGTATTTTGTTTTGGGGAGGGGTTAACAATAGTTGTGACCCCTAGCAGGTAGAACCGACCCCAGATCAGGGTGGACGTGAGAATAACAGCAATCAAGACGTTGTTTCACGCCCCTCAAAACCTCGCGATTTGATGCCTTGCTGCCGGATGTTGTTTATCGTTATGCCCATGGAAGTTTCCTTTTTGTTTCTATTTTCTCTAAAACCTTGTCGTTGTTCGGTTCATGTTATCTCCAGCATCATCGTGTAGAACTATATTTCTGTTGCTTCAGGTCTCTTCTTCATTTTGTATGAAATTGTCCAGTCATACAGGAGGAGAGATATCACCTAACAGGTCTGTAGCCTTGTAGCAGATTGGACAACACTGATATTTTTTAGCCTGCCTATTTTGAAAGGTTCATTACAAAAAAAACAACAACAAAAAAACAAATACAACCCCCCCCCAAAAAAAAAAACAACAGTATTATCACACCCCTTTTTAACGCTCCTAGTCTTTTCAGGTAATACATCAAATGTGACCCCCGAGGGAATCAATTTGAGTTATTTATTTATTAAATATAGCGAAATGTTGTGGCTATCGGTACGAACCCTGGAATCCGCATTCCGATTTCAAATTCATAATCTTCTGCCTACTTTGGATCTGGGAACATACAGATGATCCACATCAGCCTGAAATAGTGTAGACTTGGCCATTATTATTATTGCCTTATAGCAAGTGGATGTGGCTAATTTCCTTGTAGACCCATTAACAACACATATTGTGAATAAGCCTTTATTCTTCCAAGTCTTTAGTATAATTCAGCTTTTATTATCATTATTTGTCTATATTTCTGAGATGATATATTATGTACACTATTTAGATTATTTGGACCCAAAGAGTATGAATTCAATACCTGGTTAAGACGGTGTAGAACTTGGAGAGGGAAATTAACAGGAGAGAACTGTTAACTGACATCCATTAGACATGGCACGTGGAACTAGAACAGTCTACCCCAGTGAGCAAAATAAAGGGTTCAGTTCGACATTTTAACCACCTGAAGAAGGCCGGAGTGTACAGCGGCCGAAACGCTGTAATAAATATGGCGACAAAGATGAAGACAATAGTCCGAATAATATAAATAGTGTATTATCATTATGCTTATTATAATTCAGTTTTCAATCGAGTAAATTCATCAAGTGACAGCGAATCTCCTCAATATCCTTAACAGGTTCTTTGTGGGTGCCAGTACCATGCAACCCGATACAAGATGGTCAATTGTTTCTGGATATTTGTCATAGAATCTGGATTTTGGGCTAACAATTTTTCAGTATGTCTACTTGATAATTTTTTGTTCGCAAGCATTTGTCCTGTGCAACAAGAATAAACATACGGTTTTAGCTTTTATCGAAAATTAAAAAAATAAAATTAATTACTAATACTTATTTTTCTTGAACAGCATATCCGTCAGGTCAGGACTCTCCAAAACTACATTTTTGTAGAATATCTGTGAATTTCCATGGCTTCTTGTTAAAAATATTGGCGTTGTTTATCCTTGCTAAATACACGACTAGATATTCATTTTTTTTTCTCCTACACTGGCTGCTATTTATGTTAGAGGTCACAAATTACCCTACTATTAAATCTATAAATAGAGGGTGAGGAAATTTATTTAATCTAGTTTCTTATGACTATTATAGGGACTATTATAGGGAAGTGAACGAAAGGGAATCGAACGGTATTTGAACACGACTTACCGATTCCATAATTCGTGTCGATAACAGACTTCAAGTGGAACACACGATCCATCGCTAAAGGTACAAGTAAAGGGGTAGGCTTCCTTTATTACTGAATAAAGTTTATTTCTTTAGTGTCCTTTGAAGCAGATCACAATCTGTAGTTTCCGGGTATCTTTAAAGACCGATTGTTGTGGCTTTTTAAAGACAGTCCTAGTTGAAATAATCCTCTTCCTCTTCCGGATCTGGGCACATCAGTGACATGCGTGATAAACGCTTAAGCGTTCATGTATGTTTCAATACATGACTGACGAAACAGATTTTTCACGCAGTTGTTTGCCATTACTTTCTGCGGTAGACCAGCTGCCATCCAAGGCTATAGAACCCAGTATGCCCTGCTATTTACCTATAGCTTGGGGGAGGAGAGCATTCATACATTTCGCATGGGTAGTAGCAGGTAAGTAAATGTAATGGATTCGACGGGAATTCGAACTCGGCTCTCCAAGTTCTCAAACCGAGCAGACGATTAACATCAGCCTTAGGATTATGCATGCGGTGGCAAGTGATAATTTTTCTCGTTTTGACATCCATTCACTTAATATCAGCTGTGGTCCAGTTAATGATGTTGAAACTGTATTGCATCACAGGGATAGTCAAATTATTTATGGCAGATAATCTTTTTTATGAATTCAAATTATCATTATTATTATTATTATTATTATTATTATTATTATTATTATTATTATTATTATTTTCTTTGATTTCTGGCGTTTACACATTTCTTTCCGGGTCCCGCCCAGGGACCTAAGGTTAGAAATGGCATCATGACATTCTCCACTGACAAAAAAAAATTACATAGATAAAGCCCTTCGTAAAGTGTGGGCTGTACTTGTCAGAACAATTTTTGTATCTCCTTGAGGCATGGACTTCCAGGAATCCCTTCAATTAGTCTACTGCAATCTTTTCCAACCAGTCCTAGGGCTCCAACTACAACAGGGATTGTTGATGTTCCCATATGTCACATTTTCGAGATTTCTATTTCAAGGTCCTTGTATTTTGACAGCTTTTTGAATATCTTCAAAGATATATTGCAGTCAGCAGGAACTGCCATATCAATAAGGAGGCACCGTTTTTGTTTGTGGTCTTTAATAACAATATCTGGGCGGTTGACTTTGATTGTTCTGTCAGTGTGAATTGTGTAGTCCCATAGAATTGTACCAGGTCCTATCTCCGTAACCGGATCTGGGTGGTGTTCATACCAGTTTCTTTCAGTTTCCTTCCCGTAGAAGTTGCAGATTTTCCAGTGCAGATATTGGCCCACTCTGTCATGTCGGGTTTTATATTCAGTGGGTGCCAACATCGTGCAACCTGATACAAGATGATCAACCGTTTCTGGATATTTATCACAGAATCTGCATTTTGGGCTGACACAATATTTTAGTATATGTGCTTGATAATTCCTAGTTAGCAAGCATTGGTCCTGCGCAGCAAGGATAAAACCTTCAGTTTCTGCTTTCAACCCTGCACTGCGTAGCCACTGATGGGTACGGGTTTTGTCTACATCAGCTTGTTTGGTACGGGCAGAGTATTGGACATGAAGCGGTTTATTTTGCCATCGCTTCTGTATCTGGTCGGTTGCATTCGTCTTTGCAGTCTTTTTCAAGTATTTTGCAGTTTCAGCCGCTGTATTGTGCTGTAGTTGTATCTCTACGCCCATTTGAAACTCCATTTTGAATTTGTTGGCTTCTTTCATTACGGAGTAAAGGCGCTTACTACTTTCATGTTCCTTGACGCATACCATCATCATTATTATTATTATTATTATTGTTATTGTTAATATTATTATTGTTATTATTATTATCATCATCTTTATTATTGTTATTATTATTATTGTCATTATTATTGTTTTTATTTTATTATTATTATTATTATTATCATTATTATTGTCATTATGTTATTAATGTTATTATTATCATTATTATTGTTATTATTATTATTATTGCTATTATTATCATTATTATTGTTATTATTGTCATTATTTTTGTTATTGTTATTATTGTCATTATTATTGTTATTATTGTCATTATTATTGCTATTATTATTGTTATTATTATTGCTATTATTATCATTATTGTTGTTATTATTGTTATTATTAGCATTATTATTATTATTATTGTTAATATTATTATTATCTTTATTGTTATTATTATTATTGTCATTATTATTGTTATTATTGTTGTTATTATTATTATTATTATTGCTTCAATGTATATTGCGTCTTAGAAATGATGTCTACCCCAATAATAAAAGTGATTGCTTAGCAACTATTATTTAGACAAACGGCATTTTAGAGGCTTAAGGAAGAATGTAAATGGTTAAAATAAGGCATCCATGATTCAAAAATTATTATTTTAAAAGAAGCGGTTTAAAGGCTTAAAATTTTAAGTGCATGTGAAAGATTCGAGATACAAAACAAAACAAAAGGTAAGAGAATTTGTGATTAATAAGTGTTCGCATATATCTTGCGATTATTTCAACTAAAATTGATCTTTATTGTCATGTAACAGGTAAAATGTACTGAACTATTAACGGTACAAAAATGATAAGACAAACTAATGAGGTAGTTAAATGCACATTTGATTTTGTGCCAGTGTGAAAACAGTAAACAAATGAGTTACAACAAATGTTATTCTAGAATCTATTAGATTTAAAGGAAAGTAATTTTCAAGACAAATCAGTCAATCCATCTGACTGTCTGCGTTTCTATCTCTCTATTTATCTGAGTCTTCTAAGTGTGTTCAACTATTTATTTGTCTATCTCAATCTGTTTCTATGTAAGTCTCTTCAACTGTCTATCTATCTTTCTCTGTCTCAGTATCTTCAGTATCTATCTATCTATCTATCTATCTATCTATCTATCTATCTATCTATATATATATATATATATATATATATATATATTAGGTTGGTGCAAAAATAATTTCGTTTTCTCACATAGTAACATATGTTAGAAAACGAAATTATTTTTGCACCAACCTAATATATATATATATATATATATATATATATATATATCACTTTCTCAGTATCTTCATTATCTATCTATCTATCTATCTATGTATCTATCTATCTATCTATCTATCTATCTATCTGTCTATCTATCTATCTATCTTCATTATCTATCTATCTATCTATCTATCTATCTCAGTATCTTCATTATCTATCTATCTATCTATCTCAGTATCTTCATTATCTATCTATCTATCTATCTATCTATCTATCTCAGTATCTTCATTATCTATCTATCTATCTATCTATCTATATTTGTTGATATATATATATATATATATATATATATATATATATATATATATATATATATATATATATATATCTTTCTATCTAGATATCTACTTCATTCTCTCACATTTTTAATATCTCATTTTTTTCATAAATATCTCAGTCGATTCATATCTATTTGGCAACTACCTACATCACTGTCTCACTCTCTCCATATCTATCTATCTATCTATCTATCTATATATATATATATATATATATATATATATCACTTTCTCAGTATCTTCATTATCTATCTATCTATCTATGTATCTATCTATCTCAGTATCTTCATTATCTATCTATCTATCTATCTCAGTATCTTCATTATCTATCTATATATCTATCTCAGTATCTTCATTATCTATCTATCTATCTATCTATCTATCTATCTATCTATCTATCTATCTCAGTATCTTCATTATCTATCTATCTATCTATCTATCTATCTCAGTATCTTCATTATCTATCTATCTATCTATCTATCTCAGTATCTTCATTATCTATCTATCTATCTATCTATCTATATTTGTTGATATATATATATATATATATATATATATATATATATATATATATATATATATATATCTTTCTATCTAGATATCTACTTCATTCTCTCACATTTTTAATATCTCATTTTTTTCATAAATATCTCAGTAGATTCATATCTATTTGGCAACTACCTACATCACTGTCTCACTCTCTCCATATCTATCTATCTATCTATCTATCTATCTATAATATTAAATATTATAACAAAAACATGTTATAAGCCGCTACATAAATGCAATCATGTTTCGACACTGTATGTGCCTCCTCAGGCGGTGTTGCTCAACTGGAGAATAGACGGTCGTTTTAGGGTTTAGTAGCAATACGCTCAACGTGGGTGGGGGGACTAAATTTCTAATATACTTGGAGGGAGGGCTCTGATCAGTTTGAAGTTACCTTTCGTGTTGGATTTCTTTTGGCTGTACAAAGATATTTAGAATGTTACCTCGGTGTTAATAGGGTGTCAAGTTCATAATCTTCTTTGGTCTTAACTAAATAAAATAACATAAGAATATAAACTATAAGGAGATAAGAAAAACCTGGCAACTGCTCTTGAAAAGGACCTGAGGCAAGTGATGGCTTATGAATTGCATTGCTTCCAAAACAAATCTTTTCTGACGGCCATCAGCATTGCTGAGGTTAAACTTCAGGAGTGCAATAATCTATACCTTCTTGGTCTCACGTTTTCCACTGACATGAAGTCAAATGACTATATTGAATCAATTGCTACGTCTACTGCTAGGAAGGTTCGTTCACTATGACTTAATAGAATTCTTTCCTTGTCAGAATCCATCTTGCAGATTTATAAATCTATCGTTCTTTCGTGCATTAAATATCTCGAGATTTTTGACAAAATTCAAAGAAGAGCCTATGATATAATCGATCCTGATCAGGCATATCGACTTCAGTCGCTTTCTCACCGACGTAACATGGCTTCCCTCTGTATGTTCAACAAATATTTTCATGGAAACTGTTCCGATGTGCTTTGTTCCCTGGTGCCTTGACTAGATTAATTTAAGCGTGCTACTAGATTGGCAATTAGGTCTCATCGTCTTACTGCTCAACTACCTAGAGGACATCGTCACTTGTAGTCTAAAGGTTTTTTCTCGCACTTCTCCCCTGTGGAACTTGCTTCTGATTTCCTGCTTCTCTGGTAACTACAATCTTCAAAAATTTAAATGCCAAGCCAATCGAAATTTTACGTCTTCTTGAAGCCTGTTCGTTTTTTCTGACCCCACCCCTAAGTTTTCTCAGTCTCTTTCAATCGCTGTAAACTCCTGCGTCATACTGCATTATCGACTTGCTTGGCGTGAAACGATTCAAAAGAAATTTTCCTCTTCTTGGAAGAATTTTTTTTGACAGACCATAAGGCTTTCAATTTCGTATTGATGTGAATTTGAAGTTAACTAGATATCTTTTAAATATCCCATTCCCTGTTGGTCAATTATCACTGTACGAACTTCTTGCGACAGTTCCTTGCCGTCCTTATTGCAAAAACATTTGCACATGCCAGCCAGAAAATCAATTTTCATTCAGCATAGTAGCAGGAGTTTTAAATTGTCCATCTTTGTGCGTGGCTTGCTTTGGCGGATCTGGTGAAACTTACAAATTACTAAATTTGGATATAATTCAATAGCAAAATGCAAACTTTTTAATTATTAGGTTGGTGCAAAAATAATGACGTAATAATGTCGTTTTTTGACGTTAAAAATACGTCAAAAAACGACATTATTACGTCATTATTTTTAACATTCATTCATAATTTCAGAATATACTTTTGCATTCAACATATATGTTTAATTTACTTATCCCCTTCTGCGGAGACCAAAATGTCCTTATTACTACTTCGATTGACAGGGTACCTTTAAAGCAACGCATTTTTCTATTTATTGACTATCACTGAACAAAAATTAATTTAAGAAAATTTTCTTTTTAAGTTTATTGGAGGACCTTGTTCACAGGCTCAAAGCCCAAACAATTCCTGAATTAAAACCTGCAATTTCTGATACATTTTCTGAAATTAATATGGAAATGTCTATATTTCTGAGATGAGGTATTATGTACATTATTTACATTATTCAGACTATTGTCCTCATCTTTATCGCCATATTCCAACCACTTGAAGAAAGCCGGAGCGTACAACCGCCGAAACGTTGTAATAAATATGGCGACAAAGATGAGGACAATAGTCCGAATAATGTAAATAATGTAATATGGAAATGTCTTAAATGATTTGTAGTAGGGATTCTTATCATTGATAAGAATATATTTTCTGACCAATGAAGGGACCAGGAAATTTGTTCAACAATTTTGGAGGGAAAAGTCCCCGATTCTTCGGCGCCTACCAAATCTCCACGGAGAAACTTTGCCTATTTGGCAGTGAGACTTCAGCTCGCCGTCTGTAAGGTCGACGATAGGGAGCTCCAGTCAACTTTAGAACCAAAGAAGAACTACCTGCTAAAAGGCTGTGAAGAACGAACGTCGGCCCACAATTCAAGACCAATTCAAATATGACAGTGTTTAGCGTTTATTGAACACAAAGGGGTACATTTCGAACGTTTTGAAGAAATCGTGCTGTTTTGATAGGATAATATTTTTTTAATCATTTCACACCAAAGAAAGCGGGAATCCCACAATTTAGCAAAGGGTTACAGGCAGTGAATTTGAAAGAGAACACAGACATTCGGAAGGATTGAAGGAAGGACAAAAGATGAACGAGATCCAAGAAGACAGAAGAACGGCGATTGGTATTGCATTTACATTTTTGAAGATTGTAATTATAAGGGAAGTCTGTGAACAGAAAGGAAGTTTACAGGTGGGAAGTTCGGGAAAAGAAACTGTTGGAGTAGAAGTGGAGGTTGCATTTAGCTATTTCAAAAGTATGAACTGAATAGAACCAAATACAGAAGTTCTTTTGGCCCGATCAAGAAATGAACTCTTGCATAAGTCAGTAACATCAAATGGGTAAAAAAAAAAAATTAGCAATTATTCGGTGAAGAAATTTTTAAAGTTTATTTTAAACGCTACGGAAAAGACGTGTGCAAAAACTGGTACCTACAGGAAGCTACCAAAATATCTGCGAATTTTTAGTAGAATCTTTGGCTATTAACTAAAAATTAATTCAAGATAATAATAATAATAATATTAATTCTGAGAGGTTCGATAAAGCCAGATTGGTAGCTGACTTAAAAAAAAAATTATCAACATCCTGTTCATAACTAACGCAAGGAATGGCTTGGTAATTTTAACGCCTCTAAAAGAAAACTACTCTGTTTTAATCGTCTGAGAAGCTTTTACCTTCCATCAGTATGGCTGTTACTGATCTCCAGAAGAGTGTCAATGCGTCTTCATGGAATATCGTTTTGCGTGGATATGAAGTGAAAATGTTATATCGAATCAAATGCTAGGTTTGCTGATAGGAGAATTAGTCCCCTGTGCCTTTGTAGACAATTTTTGTAGTCAGAATCTATCTTACATATTTAAGAAGAATCTGAAATGTTACTGGTCCTGACCTGGCATCTCACCTTCATTCACTTTCACATCGCCGTAATGTAGCTTCCCTATGATTTTTTAAAATAAATACTTTCATGGTAATTGTTCTGATGAAGTTTCCTCTATGGTACCTAGACATTATGGGTTCAAGCGGAGTACTAGATTGGCGGCTAGATGTCACCGTAAGATCTATGCTAAGTTTCTTTTCTCGCATGTTGAACTCTTTTCCGGCTTCTTGCTTTCCTGTCAACTTTGATCATCAAAAAATTCAGTGCAATGACACTCGTTATCTTCCGTTTTCTTATATCTTGGTCATTCAATGTTCTCTCTCCTTAATAGTATATTTTTCTCATATTCTCTAACACTCAGTAACCCTTTGCGGCTTAATGGCTTTATTCCCTTACTTGGACTGAAATGATTAAAAAAGAAAATAATTATACAATGCTTTTGCAAAATATCTTTTTGTATTTGAACCTTATGGTTATAAACTTCCTCATAGCTAAGAAAGATAATTCCAAATGATGAAGACGACAAGTGTTCGAATTTAATTTGAGAATAATATTTTACAAGTTCACGTTCTCGCTATTTTTTCTATCCTCACTCCAACCTCTTTTT
>OZ010610.1:52424894-52472394 GCA_963932145.1 Acanthosepion lycidas | reverse complement strand
ATGCCAAACGGATTTAATTTAAATAATGTGGAGATTGTTCGTTTCATTTATTTGTATATTTGAGTCTATAAACAGGTACGTGATTAATAGATGAATATTGATCGTTTAAATTTGAGTCAGTAAAATATCATTCGAGTCTGGAATGTGTAAATATTGATCATTTATATTTAGGTCTAAAAGCATTTACATGATTTAGACATAAATAAATCGTTATCCTTTTTATTTGAGTCTATGCGTCTTCACTTGATTCACGAACAGATAAATATTGAGCGTATAAATTTGAGTTCACTTGATTCAAAAATAAGCAAATACTGGTTATTTATATTTGAGTCTATAAGATATCGCTTGATGCAGAAATAGGTTAATATTTATAATTTGTACTACAGTTTATAAGCATGTACTTGAATCATGACTTGACTTGACTAACAGTCTAACTCTCTTACACCGAAGGCAGAGAGGAACCCGGACGAGGATCCGCCGAAGGGCAGAGTCTCGTTCGGAGTGGATGACTGCCCTTGAACCCGTTTATGCGGGTTCAAAAAAGGGAATATTTTTGGCCGAGATTCCACGTTAAACCCGGCCTTGTGCCACATGTAACCCTCGTGAGTGGGTAGCTAAATATCACTTGAATCAAGAATAAACAAATAGGGGTCGTTTAATTTCGGTCTATAAAACATCACTTATTTCAAGAATAGATTCATATTAATCGCTTAAAGTTGGGTCTATAAACATTTACTTGATTCAGGAATTGATAAATATTGATCGTTTTTATTTGAGTCAGTAAGTATTCATTTGATTCGGGAAGAGATAGATACTGATCGGTTAAATTTGAGTCGATAAACATTGATTGGATTCAGTTATAGGCTAATAGTGATCGTTTATATATGAGGCAAGAAGGTACGTTTAATTCAGAATTAGGTTAATATTGATCATTTATTTTTTAGTCTATAAGCATGTACTTGAATCAGGAATAGGCAAATATTAGTCTTTTATATTTTGGTCTATCAAAATTGCTTGTTTCGGAAAAAGGTTAATATTAATCATTTATTTTTTAGTCTAAAAGCATGTACTTGAATCAGGAATAGGCAAATATTAGTCTTTTGTATTTCGGTCTATCAAAATTGCTTGTTTCAGAAATAGGTTAATATTGATCATTTATAATTGAGTCTATAAGCCTGTACTTGAATCAGGGATAGGCAAATAATTGTCGCTGATATTTCGGTCTACAAAAATCATTTATTTCAGGAATAGGTTAATATGCATGATTTATATTTGAGTTCAGGGGCATTTATTTAAAACAAAAATAGGCAATTATTTGCAGTTTATACTTCGGCCTATAAAAATCACTTGTTTCAGGTTATTATTGATAACTTGTATTTGATTCTACCAGCATTTACTTGATCCAGAATTGGCCAAGAGTAGTTTGTATTTGCGTATATAAGATAAATCTTGATTCAGGTATATGTAAATATTGATCGTTTAAAGTTGAATGTATAAGCATTTACTTAATTCAGAAATTAATAAATATTAGTTGTTTTTATTTGAACCTTTGAGTCAAATTAGTAAATTCAAGAACAGATAACTATTGATTGTCTAAATTGGTTGATTAACTTGTTTTCGTACGGCTTTGTGTGTGTTTTTTAAAGCTTTAAGAGTTGGCTTACAGTAACTTTTTGTGCCGGAGCGTCCCCACATCCAAATACTGACCGGGCTTGACGCTGCTTAACTTCGGGGATCGAACCAGAACCGCTGTTTTGATCGAGATTTGATCATATATCATTTTGCTTGTAGTTGAGCAGAATATCTTTTAAGGGGTCCACCCCTTTTTATACAAATGGATTCGACCAGTGTGTACTTGTACTGCTGCCGGTGAATACCCGGAAGTGATAGATTGAGAAAGTGAGAGTGTGAGTTAACCGCTTTGTAGGAGCCACAGTTGCGAGCACGTAGACTCAGAACGAAGTCATACTTCGATATTGAATTTCCCAGACTGTATATATATTATTATTGCTACTAACCGCATTTCTGGATCTACTAACTATATATATATTTGCTATAATTCATTCCTGTGTTTGCCTTTCAAATTGAGACTGGATTTCATCCCGGAATCCACAACAATATCAATATCTTAATTACGTCATTATTTTCTCTTCTAGTAAACACGCTCTCCCTTTTAATCGAGCTGACGGACATATGACGTTGAAACACAGGTTCTCGTACGATAAGTTAAGCAGCTTTTAACCTGGTCGGCATCTAAGTGAGTAACCGCTTGGGATTGCTATGTGCTGTAAGCTTGGATGTGCGGGTGGTGTACTGGAGAACGGTTCGGAATTGGAAATTAGAAAACAGATTTCAAATTAAATCGGGTACTTAATATTCATTTACGCGCAAATAACCCTTGGTAAAGGTATGAATCCACTTCTTCTCCCCACAGCGATGGGTTAATTAATAAGACTTGTATCATTGAAAGGATTATTATCTCCCTCCTCCCCGACAAAAAAATGATTGTTACAATCTAAAAATAGTTTCTGGGTTTAAGTAAATTTCAAAAGGTTGATAACCCTAAGAAAAACAAAAAACAAACAAACAAAAAACAAACAAACAAAAAAACAACAAATTGATCAATCAAACCATTTTAGTTTTTACGGCTGTTGAATGTAGTCAAGTGTTGTGTTTTCTGTTATTTGGAGCAGTTATTTGTGATGCTGTAGCGCCAGTTCAGGAAATTCGAAGAAAGGGTTTTCGCTGAAACATACAGGCTTCATTTGTTTGAGGCCATTTTTAATTACTGATTTGAAAAAGCATTTGTATATATGTTGGTGCAAAAATAATGTCGTTTTCTCACATATGTTACTATTTGAGAAAACGACATTATTTTGGCACCAACCTAATAATTGACAGTTTAGATATTTCTTAATCCGTTTGTCGGCATATGTGACATCTGCATGAAAGTCTTGATGTATTCAACTGAAGAATATTAATCGAGTTTTCAAGTTGATATTTTGATTTTGTATCAATTTGTGTTGCTGGATGAAACTACCTCCTAACGCAGCCTGTTCTATATTCAATTTACTTATCTATTTAGATTATTTCCCCCTCTCAAATCTAATCCTTCTTGGGCATTAGGCTAATTTGGTATAACTGATCTATACATCGAGGTATTTAAAGTGTTTAATATTTACTAATTCGTCATCCTGATTTTTTACGATATTTAAAGGGTACGTGCCATACTTTCATTCCAATTCCAGATCTTGCTTCGATCTGACAAGGCTGTTAATCGACCGATTGATTTGTTTTTAAGGCTTATCCGTCTTTTGCAGTTTATTTAATGTCAGAAACTATTTTCATTGTAAGAATGTTTTGGAGGTATTAGGTTGGTGCAAAAATAATGACGTAATAGTGTCGTTTTTTGACATATTTTTTAACGTCAAAAACGACATTATTACGTCATTATTTTTGAACCAACCTAATAATAATGATTCATACAAGTTTTACTAATTAACTCCTAGCTGAGGGGTAAAGAAGTGGATTCATACCTTTCCCAGGTGTATTTGCACGTAAGCAAATATAACGATCCCGACTGGATTTCGAAACCGGCTATCCGATCTTCAAATCTGAGTCATTTTTCATTACACCATCTGCGCTTCCACTACTTGTTATTCATAGGCGATCATCCATCAAAGTACTGACCAGGCGACAAGCCTATTTAAGAACTCGATTTTTTTTTCATTTGTCTCCATATCTCAAACATCTATAGAGACTAAACCTTTTTCCAAAAATTGTGATTTGCTTTTATTAAAATACCCAACATGTTAACCTAATGCACAAGAAATGTTACCTTTCAAAGCAAAAAGAAGGGTTACCTTTCAAAGCAAAAAGAAGGGTTACCTTTCAAAGCAAAAAGAAAGGTTACATTTCAGTGCAAAAAGAAGGGTTACCTTTCAAAGAAAAAGAAGGGTTACCTTTCAAAGCAAAAAGAAGGGTTACATTTCAGAGTAAAAAGATGGGTTATTTTCAGAGCAAAAACAAAGGTTACATTTCAGAGCAAAAATTTGGTTAACTTTCAGAGCAATGGATGGTTTGCCTTTCAGAGTAAAAAGATGGGTTACCTTTCAGAGCAAAACAATGTTTGTTTGTTTGTTTGGGTTTTATGGCATATCAACCACTGTTGCTTATTTAATGCCAAATCCAGTTCATATGAATTTTAAATGCCTATTTTATCCTGGCAACATTATTGTTTCCAAAAAACGTATAGCTGGCAACATTGTTTCAAAAACATACCTGGCAACATTATTGTTTCAAAACGGTATAGCTGGCAACATTATTCTTCTGAAAACACTATCTGAGGCCTTCCTTGCTGTTGGACGTAGTTTATCGTCATACCCAGGACGCGCATGTAGTTTATCGTCATACCCAGGACGCAGAGAAAAAAGAAGAGTTATGTTTCAGAACAGAAAAAAGTATTACATTTCAGAACAAAAAAAAAATGAGTTAACTTTCAGAGCAAAAGATGGGTTACCTTTCAGTGTAAAATATGGGTTACATTTCAGAGTAAAAAGAAGGGTTAGATTTCAGAGTAAAAGGAAAGGTTACATTTCAGTGCAAAAAGTAGGGTTACCTTTCAGAACAAACAGATGGGTTACCTTTGAGTGAAGAAAAATAAGTTACCTTTCAAAGCAGAAAAATGTATTACCTTTCAGAGCAAAAAAATGGGTTAACTTTCAGAGCAATGGATGGGTTACCTTTCAGAGCAAAAAGTCTCTAACTGCCAATAACCTGCAAATGGTTGATTTATTGATTCGGTTTCTATGGCTTATGAACCCTTTGCAGGTTACTTAAAGCCAGATTTTTATTGTAAGAAATCTTTGGAGATGATAATGATTTAGGGATAGAATTCCTACTAATTAACCCTAAATTAATTTATATAGCAATCATAAGTATTCATTTCTATTTCTCTTGTAATCAAAGTATTTGCGAAATTCGAATTCAGTCTAAAATAAAAATTGCTTCACGTTGATTTTTGTTTTTATATGTAAAAGACCCTATAGAGATCAAAACATTTTGTAAAAATTGTATTTTTTTTTATTAAAACAGCCGGGACGTTAGCCTAATGCCCGAGAAGGATTATTTTTGAATGGAAAATGTCTCTAACTGTTAGTTTGATTATTTTTAATGCTTATGAACTCTTAACATGTTATTTAAAGCCAGAATTGTTTTTTTATAAACTGTAACGATTTTTTTTTTGAAATTTTAAAGATATAGTAATTAGATCCTCCTAATTAATCCATAGCTGCGGGTGAAATTAAATTTTGTAAGACCAAACTTGATTCAAAAACAAGAAGCCGGAAGAGAGCCCCACAAACGATTGTAGTTGATTGATTCGTTTCCAACGGATTATCAATACTTTGTAGGTTATTTAAAGCCAGAAATTATTTTTAGATTGTTAGAATTATTTTGAGATAATAATAGTTTGGTAATACGAGTATTGTCGAGTACGTGAATAAAACGGATGAAACAGAAATTGCAACATAACTCTTCGATCCGTTATCCATTCCATCATCCACATATGCAAGGTGACAGGTATTCCCAAGAGGTCAACGATCAATATACTGACCAGGCTCAACGTTTCTTAACATCGGTGATCGTACGAGAACCAGTGTTTCAAAGTGATATCCAGCTTCTCGAGTATTTACACATAGCAGTTTCAGGTAGAAGAATGTTCATGCCTCTCCGAAGGGCGTGTACGCAGCTTTGTGGGTGATTATTTTCCATACTACAACGCCTTTCTCACAGTCAAAACGTTGCTTGCTTCTTGCTATTCTATCATTATTTTCATGGGAAATGTTCAGAAGCGTTACATTCCTTATTTCCACCGGTTCAGTGGGTTAGAGCCAGGATACGATGCTATGTTAGGGCAGGTCTATTTTAGAAGCTCGGTATAGCACTCAGCTTCAAAGTTTCTGTTTGACATGATAAACAAAGACAAATTATTTTCTAAATTATTGCCGTTTTGTGGGGAAACGAATTTAAATGATTAAGTTTAGTTTCAAAATCGTAGCGTTAGAGTTTAATTCTGGTGATCATTTAAAAGCCTTAACATTTCCGGAAGCTTTACAAATTCTATATGGACCAATTTTATATGGACAAGATGCATGGTGCAAGCCCATCACTGTGCCATCAAATTTGCTTCAAAGGGAAATTATATTGAACAATTTAGCTATATTATGATATATTATTTTATACGATTTTAGTGTTATTTTCAATAAACAATTCAAATTTAAAACATTTTCTCTTATAATATGTGCCTAGACATATTATAGTGTTTTACATACACTTTTATCTATTTTTTGTTTTTATGAATTATAAACTGACAAATTAATTGAGATTTTTTTGTAATCATTTACAATCTATTTGCATAGTTTTAATTACTGAATACAGTAAAAGAAAATTGCACATTTTGCTTGTGGGAATTCATATATTTTTTAATTCAATTTATCTAATACGAAATATATCAACTTTATTTGGATTTATTCTTGAAATAGTAAAATTCTAAAGTCAGTTTGTAAGCAAAAACCTACGGAAATTACCGTAATTCCCGACGTATAATACGCATTTTTTCAAAAAATAACAAGCAAAATTAGGGATGCGTATTATGCAGAACTACAAAACAAATCTTTAAAAAATTGCCGTTTCATAGATCGATTTCAATTGCGAAATGACTACTCACCACAAACATACAACGATTTGACACTAACATTCGGCAATTGCGACCCCATAAAAATACAATCATATGTACCTAACAATACTTAAAAATGTAAAAGAAAATAAGGATTATCATAAAAATAAATTAGAATATTATTATTCTATGTTTAAAACCAATTTTTGTGAAAAACTACATACAGATCCGGTAGATTAGACATTTTATCAAACAAAAACAGGTTAATGAGTCTGCGCAGTAGGCACAATATAGGTATTTCCGTTTCCTTTTAGATTCGTGATAATCGAAAATTTTGATAAATACTTTCAATTACAGCTTGAATAAGAGTAGGAAGCGCTGGTTGTAATGAAATTGGAGAGGTACAATTTATAGGGTTTGATTACGAAACAAGGGCTGCATATTATGCGTGAGTAGAAGCATTTTCAGCACAATTTTAAGGGTGAGTATTATCGATAAAGACATAATATACATTGGGATTTACGGTAGGTATTTCTGTACATTTCTCAGACGTCTTTAAAATTAAATGCTCAAGAATTGGTTAAGGCTAGGAGTCTAATTTTTGGTGTCAGTACTTATGACATCAAACCCCAGGTTTTCCCATAGTACAATTTTGATTTTCTAAACAAATGTGAAAAATCAAGACTACATACATAATGTCGACTCATCTTACGCACGTACAGTGAGATTACATTCAGATATCTTCATCCCCAGAAATATTACTTTGTGAAATAGACTCCCGAGAGACTACTTTCCCGATCACTAAGATCTTAACATTTTCAAATTTACCGTTTTTTTTCCCTCCTAATCTGCTCTTTCTGATTCCTTCCTTGACGGACTTATAATCTGTAATCATTTAGCATGTGACTCTTGAATCTTGTATCGAGCGAACAATTATTTTAAAATATTCAGAAAGGAATATAAACTGTCCAAAAAATGACGATGATTCGTAGAATGGCTCGTTTTAAAATATTTTGAAAAGAATGTAAACTGTCCTAACAATAGGTATGATTCGTGACATGGCTGCCATTGTTGTAAAGATCTAAACTGGTGTAACTAGTAAATGTAGATCGTCAGAATATATTCTGATGGAAAAAGGGGTTTTAGAGTGGAAAATAATTCATCACTCAAAAGCAATATTGGTCAGTACCTAGATGAGTAGATCGCTAGGAAATGCCACACGCTGAAAACTTGTAAACGCGGGTGGGACAATTAGATAATTGCTCGGAATTGTTAATCGGAGAGCCAAGTTCAGATTCCTATTGGATTCAGCATATACCCTTATGCGCAAATACCCTTATGAATTCACCTCTTCCGGCTCGTTATATTCACTTGCGCGCAAATAACCCCAAGAAAGGTATAAATACGCCGCTCCCCCTCCTGCTATGGGTTAAATAACAAGACATATCACTAAACCGTTATTATTTAAAAACAAAACTTACAATCTAAACATATTTTATGGATTTAAATAACCTGCAAAGGGTTGATAAGCCGTAAGAAAACGAATCAATCAAGCTTTTTTAGTGATGTACCCTGTATATGAATCCCGGGTCTGTTCAGCCATGGTAAAACGTTACTAGTTTGGCTTTGGAGGTATTAAATGTTACAAATCTGTTTGTAATATTCTAAATTCAGTGAGGAGTGTTGTCATTGAAAAATCCAAACAAGAACACGTTGTAATTGATTGGAAGACGTTTAATAGGGAGGTTTTATAGCTTATCGTCTGCTAAATGAGATAGTAATATGTTAATGTCTTCCATTTATGAGATTAGATTGAATAAAAGCTTAATGTGTGCCCGGGGTAAAGTACAGACAAAGAAAATAAATCATATTATAAAAAATATCGTTCTTTACATATTAAAAAAAGAATAAATAAGCCCCTGAATATTGCAATGTTCTGGGTACCATCTAATAGATTAGTCCCCGAAAGGGAAAATTAAATCTCTACACTGGAACGGACATTAATTAGATAAAGACATAAAAAAAGTTTGAAAAAGAAGAAGAAGAGAGAGAGAGAGAAAGAGAGAAAGAGACGATATACTTATTAATTTGAATAGTTAATTGTCTTTGTACTATCTTTCATTATTTCGCGCGGCCGTTACGTACTGCCAATTCCTCATAAATAATCGACTATTCCGTTTTGAATCTGTGGAAAGAGGGGAAAACACTACTTGGTTTCAATGAGAAAATGAAATGCAGCGTAACCCGGATATAAGAGAAAACCTGATATAAGAGAGATTTTCTGTGGTCCCAAATTAGAGCCATACTTACCTAAACAAAATAGACCAAACCCGGATATAAGAGAAACTCGGATATACGAGACTTCTTCTCCGGTCCCGACAACTCTCTTATATCCGGGTTACACTGTAAATAAATAAATAAATAAAGGAGGAGGAAGGTGTTTAAAATCTTTGGCTCATAAATAATGGGCTATTTCATTTTGATCTCATGGAAAATGGGGAAAAGGTACAACGTGATTTAAGTGAGAAAATGAATGAAGGAAAGAAAGAAAGAAGGAAAGAAAGAAAAAAAGAAAGAAAGAAAGAAGGAAAGAAAGAAAAAAGAAAGAAAGAAAGAAGGAAGGAAAGATAAAAGTATTTAACGTCTCTGGCCAATACCTCATAAAAACAGACAATTCCGTTTTGATTGAAAGCGAAAAACTCAGAGACGCTACTTGGTTTCAGTGATAAAATGAATGAAAGAAAGAAGGAAGTATAGAAATGTTTAACGACTGTTGCAGTGAAATGGAAAACATTTCATTTTCACATATTTTCATTTGTACCCCCTTCTTAAAATAACGACTAACTAATATTTATGATTGCCATTGCAATATTTTCTTAAATCTGTTTAGCTCAAATATTTAACAATGTATAGAAGAATTTCTACAGATATTTTATTGTCATAGAACTCGCCATGAGCTCATAAAATCATTAACTTAAGATTCAACGGAAAATTAAAATAGGAAAAACATGAAATTTTCACGTGTTGTCTAGTGATTATAATAATGTGATAATAACTGTTGCCCTATAAGAAAATATTCGACATTCATTGACCGAATAGGTGGCGTTATGTTCGGTTGAAATTTATAAAAATCCACGCAGTTTTTCAGAAAAATAGGTTCCTGGACATCAGTAACTGTTATCGCTCTTTCTCGTACTGATGGGAGTTTCCTTGTCAACCCTTTGTTTGAATATCTGTCTATATTTCTGAGATGAGGTATTATGTGCACTATTTACATTATTCGGACTATTGTCCTCATCTTTGTCACCATATTTATTACAACGTTTCGGCCTTTCAGTATCTGTCTATATTTCTGAGATGAGGTATTATGTACACTATTTACATTATTCGGACTATTGTCCTCATCTTTGTCACCATATTTATTACAACGTTTCGGCCTTTCAGTATCTGTCTATATTTCTGAGATGAGGTATTATGTACACTATTTACATTATTCGGACTATTGTCCTCATCTTTGTCACCATATTTATTACAACGTTTCGGCCTTTCAGTATCTGTCTATATTTCTGAGATGAGGTATTATGTACACTATTTACATTATTCGGACTATTGTCCTCATCTTTGTCACCATATTTATTACAACGTTTCGGCCTTTCAGTATCTGTCTATATTTCTGAGATCAGGTATTATGTACACTATTTACATTATTCGGACTATTGTCGTCATCTTTGTCGCCATATTTATTACAACGTTTCGGCCTTTCAGTATCTGTCTATATTTCTGAGATGAGGTATTATGTACACTATTTACATTATTCGGACTATTGTCTTCATCTTTGTCGCCATATTTATTACAACGTTTCGGCTGTTGTACGCTCCGGCCTTCTTCAGGTGGTTGGAATGTCGAACTGAACCCTTTATTTCGCTCACTGGGGTAGACTGTTCTAGTTCCACGTGCCATGTCTAATGGATGTCAATTATTAGTTATCACCTGTTAATTCCCCTCTCCAAGTTCTCCACCGCCTTAACCAGGTATTGAACTCGCAACTTTTTGGGTCTTGTCACTGGATATACCAAACGCCTTTATCCAATGTGCCATGTGTCCTCAGTTCGACATTCCAAGCACCTGAAGGAGGCCGGAGCTTACAACGGCCGAAACGTTGTAATAAATATGGCGACAAACATGAAGACAATAGTCCGTTTGTTTCAAGTAGTGTGGAACGTCAACATCTTCAATTATGTCCTTATTTTTTTCGCTATCCATTTTAGACGATGCTGCAACTGAGAGTCTTCATGCTATGTTGTTTCTGTTATTTGGTATTCTTTTAGATTGTGTAGCGCCAGTACACGATACCTGATGAAGAATGATCATTTTTAAAACCTACAGGCTTCAATCGCTCGGAGGCATATTTAATCACCGATCATCGAAAATTGTTTTCTACAGCTGACAGACATGTATGGAAAGGAACTAAACAGACAAAGACATGACAGAAAATGCAACACCGAAACCCAAATAAATTAGGAATAGCGAAAGATCCCTTTAACAAACTAAGCAAAGTAAAAATTAATACAAAAACGTCGTTAGAAACAGAAAAGACGGCTGAACCGGAATTTACCGTGTTATATTCTATACTAGCTTAAAAGCTACCTTATTGGCCAGGATTTAAGCTAACTCCCGGGTAGGGTTCTTAATTAAGCCTCCATCCTAATAGGTAGTTATTTTCTAAGCGTAGCTTAGATGTGGCACAAGGCCTAAAGTATGGGGTACCTAGTGAGGATTGAACTCACTTTTCAGTAGTAACTGATCTAGCGAGATAAGCTTGCTAACCATTACACCACGCAGAGGTGCCCTAGCCTCCATCCCAATAGGTAGGGAGGAGTAGATGCGATATGCAACAATAAACTATAGAAGAACTCTAAATTTAATGCTGCATTTAAGTATTGCATTAATATTTAAGCTTGTCTTTTAAAGGTGCAACAATAATTAAAAAAAACTGTCTTAACATGAAAAAAAAATCACAACTCTATAAACCCATCCCTAATATTTCTACAAATTTACGTGAACGCGTAATGCATATTGCAGGACAGTGCTGGCGAGCAAAACACGAAGTTACGAGGGATCAGGACACCTAGCCATGGTGCAAGACGGGTTGGTCGTCAAGCAATCACCGGCATTGACCAACTATGTAATGATACCGAATGCCACTCTAATCACCTTTCGGCCATGATGCAGGACCGTGATGGCTGGCGTAATAGATTAATGAATATCAGAACTAGCTCGATCAAATAATAAAATAATTCTAGCGTAAAATTGGCTATAATATTTAAAACAAAAAGCAGGAAGTTTGGAAGAGTCACCACAGAGAATCTTTTCTGACTACCACCAGGATGGCTGATGCTAAACTCCAGAAGAGCAACACACTACACTTTCTTGTCCTCACGTTTTCTACTAACATGAAGTGGAGAGACTATATAGTGCCACTCTCTACGTCTGCTCCAAGTACGTTTACTTCACTGTGCCGGGCCAAATAAATTTCCTCGTCAGAATCCATCTTGCATATTTACAAATCTACCAGTCATACGTGTATTGACTTACTGTCTACTTGTCAAATTCTCTGCCTGGAGACAGAGAGGAACCTAGACGAGGCTATGTCGAAGGGCAGAGTTTCGTCTAGGGAGCTACCCGACCCCGTGTATACGGGGCCTACGGAGAATTTTTGCCCGAGCCTACAGGCTCGGTTCACCCCGCATTAAATTCGGCCATGTGCCACATCTGACCGTGTGGGGAGATTAGTGAATATGTTCATACGTGTATTGAATACTTTTGCAATATCTGGTGCTCCTAATGTGTATTTCGAGATTCTTGGCAAAATCCAGAGAAGTGTCTGCAATACGGTCGATCCTGGATCGGTGTATTGTTCCCATCGCATATTCACTGACGTGATGCGTGTTCCTTCTGCCTTTACTACAAATATTTTTTGGTAACTGTTATGACATGTTTTTTTATCTGGAATCTCGACTACATGAATTTAAGCGTGCTACTAGATTGGCAATTAGGTCCCACCCCTTTTACTGTTGAAATATCTAAATACAACTGCTGCTTCTACTCCAACAGTTTGTTTTTTTTCACGCATTTCCCGCCTCTAGGACTTCCTTCTGATTTCTTGTTTCCCTGATAACTACAATCCTCAGAAATTTAAATGCAACGTCAATCACTATCTTCTGTCTTCTTGAAACGTCTTCTTTTTTTTTCGGTCTTTTCGTCTCCATTTTCAATTTCAGCATTCATTTTCGCATTCGCTCCCTGTAACCTCCTCCATTTTTGCTTGGGACGAAACAATTAAAAAAAAAAAATAATGCTATATCATTTAATCGAAGAGGAGACTGAAGTCAAAAGAAATGTGGTTATACAGAAGGATACTGAGAATGGACTGAATAGGTGAATAACGAAGATTCAAGGAACATGGAAATAAAAAGAAAAAAAAAGTTGAAAGCCATAAAATCAGTATCCTCAGTTATTTGCCATGCGTGATACACGCTTAGGCGATCTTTCAATACATGACTGACGAGGTAGATTTTTTTCCGTAGGTTGACATTTCTTTCTGCAGTAGACCAGGTGCCATCCACGGTTATAGAACTCGGACTGTCCTTCTATTTACATATAGCTAGTGGGGGGTGGAGAAGAGGATTCATACCATTGCCAAATAAATGTAATGGATTCAACTGGAATTCGAACTACAAGGAATCAGTTATTTGCCATGCGTGGTACAGGCTTAGGCGATCATGTATCTTACGATACATAACTGACGAGGCAGATTTTTTCCCGAAGTAGGTTCTGCAGTAGCCATCCAAGGCTATAGAACCCAGTCTGTCCCGCTATTTATCCATATCTGGGGGCAGAAGAAGAGGATTCATACCTTTCCCAAGGGTATTAACACGTAAGTGAATGTAATGGATTCAACTTTTTCCCCCGCAGTAGGTGGCCATTTCATTCTGCGGTAGACCAGTTGCCATCCAAGGCTATCGAAGCCGGTCTGTCCTGATATTTACCAATAGCTAGTGGGGGGGTGGATAAGAAGAGGATTCTTACCTTACCCAAGGGTATTAGCACGTAAGTGAATGTAATGGATTCGGCTGGAATTCGAACTACAAGGAATCAGTTATTTGCCGTGCGTGATACACGCTTAGGCGATGATGTATCTTTCGATACATGACTGACGAGGCAGATTTTTTTCCCGCAGTAGGTTACCATTTCTTTCTGCAGGTGGACCAGTTGCCATCCAAGGCTATAGAACCTGGTGTGTCCCATAGCTGGCGGAAGAAGATGATTCATACCTTTCCCAAGGGTATTAGCACGTAAGTGAATGTAATGGATTCGACTGGAATTCGAACTCGGCTCTCTGACTCCTCAATCCGAGCTGCTATCCATTACTTTACCATGCCTCCTTAAACTTCAAATAAACTCACAAAGAGATAATTTTATTTCTCTTTTTAATTAGGTTGGTGCAAAAATAATGACGTAATAATGTCGTTTTTTGACGTTAAAAAATACGTAAAAAAACGACATTATTACGTCATTATTTTTGCACCAACTGAATATTATTCGGCAACTGAGCGGACATTTCTCTGCTAATATGTACTTCCGTCTTGCTTTTTATTTGGAGAGATTATTATTTTTAGTTTTCAATTCGTTATTCATATTTTCTAAGTTATTTTCCTTGTTCCAAAAAGCCGGCAATCTGTACAGTTCTCACTAGTCTTATTACGACATCTTTTCTGGGTTTTTTTTTTTCCTTTAGAAATAATATTCAACCCTTGAAGCTACCATTCTCTCATCGCTGACTGTTTTATCTTTATTCATGAAGATTGCACATTTAAAACTCCTGGTCTTCTTAGGCATTATAAAGACAATTTCATATTTCTTGCCCAATTTGCACTTTTCAATATCGGCTTGTGAAAAACAATAAAAAAGAAGAGAGATTTATTAATGGTTACCTTGTACATATTTGCAAAATCAGGTAAATAGTAAAAAAAAATCCTGTAGAAAATTCGCCATCTCAGTGAAATAAGTTTCTTTATTTTTTATTCAAGAACTTTTGAGAAATGTGGGAAACATTCGGTGAGACGGGGAAAACGTTTCGTAACTTAACAAATTGAGTATAGTCTTCAAATTATCCTAATTATCCTAGTGAGAAAAAATAATATGTATGTATGTATATATGTATGTATCTATCTAGCTTAGCATGTTCTATCTATCTAGTTAGCTACCTCAGCATGTTCATATCTATCTATCTATCTATCTATCTATCTATCTATCTATCTATCTATCTATCTATCTATCTATCTATCTATCACAGTCTGTTCATATCTATCTTTCTATCTATCTCAATCTGATCATATCTACCATTCTATCTCGATCTGTTCATATCTCTCTATCAATTTCAATCTGTTCATATATATATATATCTCCCTCTATCTATCTATCTATCTATCACAGTCTGTTCATATCTATCTTTCTATCTATCTCAATCTGATCATATCTACCATTCTATCTCGATCTGTTCATATCTCTCTATCAATTTCAATCTGTTCATATATATATATATCTCCCTCTATCTATCTATCTATCTATCTATCTATCTATCTATCTATCACAGTCTGTTCATATCTATCTTTCTATCTATCTCAATCTGATCATATCTACCATTCTATCTCGATCTGTTCATATCTCTCTATCAATTTCAATCTGTTCATATCTATCTATCTATCTATCTATCTATCTATCTATCTATCTATCTATCTATCTATCTATCTTGCTACCAATATCCTACCATATTTCAGTATATATTAATCGTTGAGCCAAACCACAAAACACATGGCCTGAAGATTTCGTTCAAGCAGGAAACAGACTATCTCCGCTACTTAGAAAAACCTATTATTTTTTTAGAAAAAACTATTAAGAAATTTACTTAATTTATAAGCAAATAAACTCTTAATATTTTAAATTATTATGGTTACGAAAATTTCAGTCATTTTGATAAGGAGTGGTTGGATTTTAATTTTCCTAGACAACTTCTGTATTCAATATAAATTACTTTCAAAATCAGGTTAAGTTAGGGTACGGGTGCCTGCTCACAAACAATGACATTCGTTTTTCGCATGTCGTCTGGGCTATTTTCTTATTATTTTAATATGTATAATATTTATATATATGTATATTATTTTAATATACATATTTATATATATATTATTTTAATATATATATTTTAATACACATATATATATTATTTTAATATATATATATATTATTTTAATATATATATATATATATTATTTTAGAACATATATATTATTTAATATATATATATATATATTATTTTAATATATATATATTATTTTAGTACATATATATTATTTTAATATATATATATATATATATTCTTATTATTTTAATATATATATATATATATTTATATATATATGTGTTTCGTCTGGGTTATTTTTTATATTATATATATGTATGTATGTATATACACACACACACACTCACACACACACACACACACACACACACATATATATATATATATATATATATATATACATATATATATATATATATATATATATATATATATATTAGCAATTTGTGATTGGTCGGTATAATTCCATGGAAGACATTAATTCAGAGAGAGCTCAATGTAAATTACATAGCACTATATTAATAGTGAATCAAGAAGAAAACCATAAAGATCCATTCGGTTATAATTTATTTCATGAATATATACATACATATATATATATATATATATATATATATATATATATATATATATATATATATATAGGTATGTATATATGTATGTATGTATGTATATTCATCACTTCAGATCGAATACTGTTAATAAATGGAGACAATCTCCCCGCACTGATATATTAGGTGGAGGAAGGAAAGCAAAAGAGAAGAGAAGAAAGATGGAGAGGAAGAAGAAAAATGAGAGATTATAATGTTCTTTTTAAAACGTGAAATAGAGAAAGAGAGAGAGAGAGAGAGAGAGAGAGAGAGAGAGAGAGAGTGAGAGAGAGGGCGAGTGATGTAGGGTAAAGAAAGGAAAGAGAAGGAGGACGAAATGAAGAGATAGTAGTAAAACTAAAATAGAATTACTTGTCTTTTTTCCTTAAAGTGTGGAACATTGTACATCGGGTGATGCAGAAAATTGACCGACAGGGCCTGTTATTTTAGGCAGGAGAAATCAACACAATTTCAAATTAGTTAATCTAGTAAAGGGGCCCTTAATAAATAATAATAATAATAATAATAATAATAATAATAATAATAATAATAGTAATAGTAATAATAATAATAATAATAAATAATAAATATAATAATCATAATGACCCCAAAAATAAATGAAGGGATTTTGAATAAAAGATGAATTAAAAATTAATTTAAAATAAAGAATAAAAAAAGAAAATCTAAGGAAGTTGTATAGATAATAATACTGAAGATGTTAATTTAGAATTATAGGCGGCAGCGAATGTTGGATGATTTCCTCACAGATGAAAAAAAGACTTTAGGTGACGGAGATGTGGTTCTCCAGAATGATGCTAAGGATATCATGGAGCGAGCGTGTGAGCAACGATGAAGTTTTTGAGAGGATGCAAACAAGGAGGAAGCTTATACTTAACATCAGGAAGAGGCAGATGAAATTTCTGGGACATATAATTAGAAAAAAAGAGACTCACGACAACGGAGGTATGGTTCTACAGAAGGATGCTAAGGATATCATGTAGCGAGCGTGTGAGCAACGATGAAGTTTTTGAGAGGATGCAAACAAGGAGGAAGCTTATACTTAACATCAGGAAGAGGCAGATGAAATTTCTGGGACATGTAATTAGAAAAAAAGAGACTCGCGACAACGGAGGTATGGTTCTACAGAAGGATGCTAAGGATATCATGGACCGAGCGTGTGAGCAACGATAAGGTTTTAGAGAAGATGCAAACAAGGAGGAACCTTATACTTAATATAGAGGCAACTGGAGTTTCTGGGGCACATAATGAGGAAGGAGGGCTTGGAGAATCTGATACTCACGGGTCGAATAGAGGGAAAGGGAAAACAACGCATGACATATCTGGCGAACATAAGCAAGTGGATAATAGAACGTCGTCTGGGGCAGGAAGCAGAGGGAAGGGACATGTTGACAGATGCAAGGGATATAGGTAGGTGGAGAGCCATAATCGCCGACGTCCTGAAAGGACCTGGCGCATAAAAAGAATAAAGACGTTGTATACATCGGTAAGACAATCATAATTTTCTTTCCTTTCTTTATTTTCTCTCCCTACTCATACGACCGCTTGGGAATACCATATGCTGTAAGGTTGGATGTGCGTGTAGTGTAATGGTTAATGGGTACTAATTGTCAATCAGGCAGCAGAGTTTCAACTCGCATCGGATTCCGCATATTTTTTAATGTGCAAATACCCTTATGAATCCACATCTTCTATTTACATTATTTGGATTATGATAAGTTATCAAGGACACATGGCAAAGTAGATAAAGGCGTTAGTTTGATAAAATGGATAGCGAAAAAAATAAGGATATAATTGAAGATGTTGACGTTCCACAATACTTGAAACAAACGGACTATTGGCCTCATGTTTGTCGCCATATTTATTACAACGTTTCGGCCGTTGTACGCCCCGGACTTCTTCATGTGGTTGGAATGTCGAACTGAGGACACATGGCACAGTGGATAAATGCGTTTGTTAGATCCAGTGACAAAACCCAAAGAGTTGCGAGTTCAATACCCGGTTAAGGCAGTGGAGAACTTAGAGAGAGGAATTAACAGGAAATAGCTTAGAAGTGGCACGTCGAACTAGAACAGTCTATCCCAGTGAGCGAAATAAAGGGTTCAGTTCGACATTCCAACCACCTGAAGAATGACGGAGCTTACAATGGCCGAAACGTTGTAATGAATATGGCGACAAAGATGAGGACAATAGTCCGAACAATGTAAATAGTTTACATAACACCTCATCTCAGAAATATAGACAGATCCACCTCTTCTGCCCACCAAATGAGGGTTAATTTTTATCCATCCCTAAATATTAAAATCTAAAAATATTTTCTGTCTTTAAATATCCTGCAATGGGTTGACAATCCGTAGAAAATTAATCAGTCATTACTACTGCTACTACTACTACTACTACTACTACTACTAATAATAATAATAATAATAATAATAACACTGGGGAACATGTATTTTAGTGAATGATATCTGACGCTTGATTCAAGGAATTTTGGGTGCGTTGAACACGAATTTCGAATTGGTTTCGTTCTATCAGATCTTCATTCTTGTCAACAGCCTATCAGCCATTTTCCAGATTTTTCAAATTAGGACTAAAATATTAAGTCAAATGTTAATAATACAATCATTTCAAAAATACTCTAAAATTACATTGTAACGATAGAAATGACAATAAAATGTGAAGCTTTCATAGTGGCAAAATTTTTCTGTTTTTCTGCATGTTTGCATGTTGATGCTAAGTCTCTTTTCAAGTACAAGCAGTAATCAGCCATCCTGTGGGAATCTCAGTGGCCTTAGTACCGTTCTTCTATAATTTTGATATCTTGGTGGACTCGTTCCCCTTATTCCTTATTTACGTCACCTAAATCACTTGCAAATTGGTCAAGATGTCTATTCAAAAAACGCATTATTTACACTCATATTGCAACTTTGCTCGTTGTAGTAGCTTAGAATTATTTTTCACGATTTTATTCGTAGTTATTTGCGCTATAATTGAAAGTTTTCTATTAAGTCCATGTATGAGAACCAGGCAATTTTTTTGCGTTCATTCGTGACGTTAGAAAAATTGCTGTCTTTAAGTAATGTTCTGATTTGTGGAACGTTCAAAATACCCGCCAAGATTTTTTCATAACTTAAGCTTGGAAATTTTAAAGTTATGTATTTGAAACAGTCACCTTCCGTATCTAAAATTTCTGCATATTGTTTAACGAGGTCTAGTTTAATATGCACAGGAGGAACTAGGATTTTATCTCTGCTCCCTAGAGGTGCATTAACTACGTTTATTTTCTCCGACATTAAGTGAGGTTCGTGCTGGCTAGATTCGTTTGAAACAATTTACTTCTTTCATTTTGCTGTCCCATAAACAAAGGAAGCTGATATATTTAGTATATCCTCATTGTTGTCCTAGCAGAAAATTGACCATTTTAAAGCTTTTATTTGGTTTGGAGTGTTTTACGTCATATCAACCACAATGGGTTATTTAATGCCAACAAAATTCTTATTTTTGGTAATATATTTTCCCTCAAAACTGTATTGCTGGCAATATTTTTCCTTCAAAAAATCTATTGCTGGCAATATTTTTCCTTCAAAAAATCTATTTCTGGGAATATATTTTTTTCAAAAATATATAGCGGGTAATATTTTTTTTCAAATATTTATAGCTGGTGATATATTTTTTTTTTTGAAAAATGTATGGCTGGTAATATATTTAAAAATGTATAGCTGGTAATATTTCTTTAAAAATGTAAAGCTGGTAATATTTTAAAAAAATGTATAACTGGTAATTTTTTCTTTAATAATGTAATACTGCTAATAATTTATTGCTGGTAATAATTTCTTTCTTCAAAAATCCATTACTGCTAATAATTCTTTACAAATTATTTCTGGTATTAAAACACTTTTTCACTTTCACAGTGTTTTGACCCCAGTTTGGGGTTAACTATTTGCCCATAGATGGGACCCTAACAAGTGCTACCACCCCGGGTCACAGTTGACCTGGGAACACCAGCAATTAAGAGGTGGTTCCATGCTCCTCAAAACCTCCTGATCCCAGGCCTTGCTGTTGGACGTAGTTTATCGTCTTACCCAGGACGCGGATATAGTTTATCGTCATACGCAGGGCGTCCATTTTTATGTTAACAATAGGATCCACTCGTGCTCCCTATACTTGATAAGATCTAAAACGTTTTCTATATTTTCATATTTTTCTTTTAATTCTGATGAATCGGGTCGTATAGATTGTCATTATGCATTACCTAAAGACTTCTTTTCGAACTCTCTAAAAACAAACGCCAGTCATTTACATCATAATACACAACACCCATCTTCTTTAATAAACCAGGTATGTAGCTACAACATATTAAACTATCCTCTGTTATAAAACACTAGCAGCGTTGCCCGGCGTTGCCCGGCGTTGCCCGGCGTTGTCCGTGCTTGATTAAAAAATCGTACGACTCATACAGCAATCGCTATAACTTGACTTAAAATAATTTTGCCCTTCCTTGCCTTTAAAGGAGTGCCCTTTGCCGTGCTGATGTTGCTACATGCCTTACTTGTTGCCTATCTCAAACTGCGAATTTTTTCTAAGCTCTATACTAAACATTAAATCTGTTACGAAAAAAGAACTAAACAAAATGAACACAAAACGATCAGCTTTAAAAAAGGACTCGTAACTGGAAAAACCGAATGAAAAAAGAATGTTAACTACAAATACTTTTTCACACCCAAGCCAGTTCTGCGGAATCAAAATCAACGTTGAGTTTAAGCAAGCGAATGAGCCAATTGGAGTAAAGTGCCATGCAGATTTAAATTTTTCCCACTTGTCATGAATGCAGCTATCGATTTTTTTTGCATGCTAGCATGCTAGTTATCATTCGTATCAGTCAGCTGTTGGCTCTCACGCTGGCCAATAGAATCTTCCTGCCTATTCGTGGCAGCCAGCTATAGGCTCTCACTCTGGCCAGTAGAAAATGGCCGCAAACTACATGAAAACTGCCGTAGAAGCATGAAAAAATCGATTATTTCCACTATCGATGGGAGTTGGGAAATGCAAAGTCGGTCTTGGCCTTCCCGCTAACTTGGAGCATGTTCATGTAAATTTTGGTGAAAATCCGTCGAAAATTGCGGTCGTGCATTCGTCACACACACACACACATTCACATCCTGCCTTTTATAGGTAGAAATTTAAGTTCTGTTTTTCTGTAAAATGAAATGTATCTGTTTCAAGTAAACAAGTTTTTCTATTTAAGTTTTGAAGCCAAGACTTGCGCGGCATTTTTGGCAAATTTAGATCCCTTACAGGATACTTTTATCTCGACCTGGTTAAACTTTTGCGGATCGTTTTGACTTTCAAATACACTGGGGACAAAATTGATGAGTGAATTCTCAGAGTACAAAATATTTCCAGGAACATCTTCAACTAATTCTTGAGCTGGCAGACCCTTACATTTTTTGGAATGAAGTTCTCGTTTGAATGTAGATGAGGTCGTATCACGGTGTCAAAATTTGGGTACTTGATACAATGTTTATTTTTCTTAGTGAATCCCGATGTCTTGACAAAGCAAAAGTGACAGTCAGTTAACAGTCTCTCGTGATACGGATATGGGGAAGAAAATGTAAAGCCTTAACAAAAGCGACGAGAGGAATGTTTTTATGAAGTTTTCAAAAATGATAACCTAAACATTTAACATTTCTATGCGTTTTTAACCATGAACAATAGTTGAGATTCTTATAAACATTTTACTAAATTTGTATTTATGCCAATTTAAGTAAGATGCAGTACAGTAGGCTAGGATTATTTTTAGCAACTCTTAATTACAGCAATTTTGGCTTGTGTAATAACGTATCTTCTTTTTTATCAGACAATACTGTTTTAGTACCAAGCTGATATATAGTTGAATGATAGTTTACTTATATTTTCCAATGAAAGTTCGTGAAAGTAAGGAAATTTGTGAATTTAAACAAGTGTAAATAATAATCAAATGGCGTCAGTGTGGCAAGACAAATAGAGTAATGTCTATGTTTTTCCAGGTTAATCCTCAAACGGTTAATAATATTGTCAAGAAGTTTAATGAAGAAGGCCATTGTCGTGCGGGACAACGTTCAGGAAGACCAAGCATCGTGTCTGAGTGGACGAAAAGGGCACTGAAGAGGGAACTCATCAGAAACCGTCGTCAGAGCGTCAAAGAGATGTGTCACCATATGCGGTGAGAAAGACTCTGAAAGAACCAGTCTATCAAAGAAGTGTTGCAAGAAAGAAACCCTTGATTTCAGAAGTTAACAAGAACAGGCGTATGGACTGGGCGAGAGAATTCGAGAGCAAAGATTATAAATTTTGGCAGACTGTAATTTGGTCAGATGAAAGCACATTCTGCCACTATTCAAATTTGAGACATGTTTATGTTTGGAGAAATCAGAATGAGACTTGGAACATTGAATGTCTGCAGGCAAACATGAAAGATGGAGGGATTTGAGTAATGGTTTTGGCGCTGTCTGGTTTGGACGAAAATCTGAGCTGATTCTTGTTGAGTGGTTTAATGGTCCAAAATACAGTCAAATATTAGAGAAAGGACTACTCTTACTATCAGATTGATAAGAATGTCTACCTTTTTCAAGAAGATGAAACGCCATGTCATACGAGCAAAGTAGCAAAGGCCTGGAAGGAATCGCAAGAAATCAAGTCACTGCCATGGGTAACCCAAAGTCCTCATTCTGAATCCAATAGAGCACGTTTGGGAGCACCTTAACAGAAAACCTCAAGAACGTGCAACCAAAATCACATCAGTGGCAACCCTTAAAGAAACATTGCTAAAGGAGTGGCAAAAACCTGGCTCAGATTGTTGATAACTTGATCAAATCTATGAAAAATGGAATACAAGCAATGAAACTAGCAAATGGAGGACATATTGCATACTAAATCCAAATACTTATATATTTATGTTGTGTTGGGATTACGTAATTAAATTGTGAAATTGGATGTAGTTTATTTCTCCCGGCTAAAAAATTTTCTTAGACAACTGTATACTAGTGATTAAATTATTTAGTTCTATGAAATCATAAACTCACCATGGGAACTACAAAAAGGATTTTTGCAACTGAACACTGAATGCGTCTAATGTCGCAGTCTTTCAATGCATATAGTGCACGCTTTATGCAAAAATAAGCTAAGTAGGCTGTTTTTACGAAGTCAGTTACATTTGCTCGTTGATGTGGAAGTGTAAAATTTCCACATATAAAACAAAAGGAATCAGAATCGATTTTGCATTTGAATTTTTTTATTGCTTGATGGCATATCGCTTAATTTACCAATCTGTCAAGGTATTTAAAGCCCTTAATTCTTCTAAATTTAAGACAATTAGAAATATAAACACAAAAATTGATTAAACAGAAACTTATTATGTTATAGGTACTTACAATCTATTAAATTAAACTAGAAACACAGATGAGTATGTACAATAGAAATTGCATCTAAATAAATCAACTGTCAAATAACGATGAGAAAATTATTTATGCCAAATCAAAATTATGGTAACTTATTTAACTTAATGATTGAATTGTCTGATTAACTTCGGAAACGAGTCACTATTATATATTTTAGTCATCCCTCTAGAATATTCTGCAAAAACCAGGAATGTTCGGGAAAATTTGAGAATTCTATGATAGGTTTACCATAATTTACTAATATTAAAATGGGTTAAAAAGAGTTACTTTTTTTTCAGAATGTTACATATAAAAGTATACAACAATATCATAACAATACGCACAAATACCTAGATAAAATATCTATCTATCTATCTATCTATCTATCTATCTATCTATCTATCTATCTATCTATCTATCTATCTCAGTCTACTCATAATCTATCTATCTCAGTCTACTCATAATCTATCTATCTATCTATCTATCTATCTATCTCAGTCTACTCATAATCTATCTATCTCAGTCTACTCATAATCTATCTATCTATCTATCTATCTATCTATCTATCTATCTATCTCAGTCTACTCATAATCTATCTATCTCAGTCTACTCATAATCTATCTATCTATCTATCTATCTATCTATCTCAGTCTACTCATAATCTATCTATCTCAGTCTACTCATAATATATCTATCTCAGTCTACTCATAATCTATCTATCTATCTATCTCAGTCTACTCATAATCTATCTATCTATCTATCTCAGTCTACTCATAATCTATCTATCTATCTATCTATCTATCTCAGTCTACTTATAGTCTATCTATCTCAGTCTACTCATAGTCTATCTATCTCAGTCTACTCATAATCTATCTATCTATCTATCTATCTATCTATCTATCTCAGTCTACTCATAATTTATCTATCTCAGTCTACTCATAATCTATCTATCTATCTATCTATCTATCTATCTATCTATCTAAGTCTACTCATAGTCTATCTATCTCAGTCTACTCATAATCTATCTATCTCAGTCTACTCATAATCTATCTATCTATCTATCTATCTATCTATCTATCTATCTCAGTCTACTCATAATCTATCTATCTCAGTCTACTCATAATCTATCTATCTATCTATCTATCTATCTATCTATCTATCTATCTATCTATCTATCTATCTATCTATCTATCTCAGTCTACTCGTAACTTATCTATCTATCTATGTCAGTCCCATCATTATCCAACCAGCTAGCTATTCCTTCAACTGCTTGAGCTAAGGTCACACACGCAATACCGACACAGATCTTCGCACTTGTACGCAGATAAATTTATTGGTTTATTTTCGAAATTTCTCCGAGGCTTGTAAACAGGCTTCAAAATAATCGATATTTTATTAATAAACAAGGAAATGCGATTGATTTTCTACAATATTTGATTCACATTTTTCTTGCCGAATAGAAATAATATTCCGAATATTTTCACCAAGAATTAAGAATTAGCATCAGATCTGCCCTCGAAATGACGACGGTTATTGGAAAGCCAAATCATTTTTCTCCTCATAAGTTTATTTACTTTTCCGGTGTTAGTGAACCTCGTATCAGAACTCAAGGTTAAATTCGAGACATTCTGGAACGAAACATATCTATATCAATCACCTAAATTATATATTCTGCCTTCCATCGGCATGGCTGATGCTAACCTCCAAAATAGGGAGTGGTTGCTCCTTCTTGGGCTAAAATTCTAGATTGATATGTAGTGGAAAATCTACATTGAATCCAGACAATGTGTCCTACCTGACAATGTTTTCCTCTAGAAATCTATCTTACATATTTATAAGTCTAGTATACGTCCACGCTTCGAGTATGGAGGTTAGCATCAGACATGCTTAGATAGTTACGTATTCCTCACAGTAGTGGGTAGTGTTCGAAATTTGAAAATAGTTATGAATTCGGATACAGATGTTGTAATCATTTTTTTGGTGTCAAATTGTTTTCCCTGTCACTGTCAATAGAAGAGGGATGACGCCTCTCCTCTCCGAAATTCCTTGGAATACTGTGGTTTCAGCACGGATAAGACACCACAGGATGATATCTAGTGACTGACTGACGTTGAGGTCCGTTCTAACTCCCTCTCCATTTCGCTTTCTCCAATAAACGATACTACTACTACTACTTTTACTCCCACACCACGAAATTAAGCGAGTAAAAAAAAAAAAAAAAAAAAAAACAGCCTAAAGAATATTGTCCGTCGTTCTTTCAGTCTGAGATGCAGACTTGGTGGCATGAAAAATTGCTGGTAAGCCACAAGAAGCCAGAGACGACACGCAACACGACACACAGTTCATAATGGGTTCACCACTTATACCTATTGTTTCCCGACTCATCAACAATATTCGATAATTATATGGTTTACTGTCTCGTCTTTAATGACTAGCCTACTTCATCTGTTTTCTACAGTTTTATCTATCTTCGTTCTTAATGACTCTTGCACTGTTGTCAAGAACGGAATCATTTGATTTCTATATAGTTGAAATTCCATCAAGTGATGTGTCGATATTATTGATTTCTTACCAGATTTTTTCAGTTCTTTTCCTTAGGTTTCCTGTGTTCTTCTTCGTTCTTTGAGTCTGTTCATCGCACATTTGACAGTCGTAATTAGACTATGTGATATCACTATAATAATTAGTTATGTTATGACATATTTAATATGGGCACAATCTGCTAAAATTCACGTGACTAAGCAAACTTGATTATTGCAGAGATCAAAAATTTAAATGTTTGTTTTAAATCAAAATATTTTTTAAAGTGAAAAACATAATTCAATCTTCCCACACAATCATAAAATTCAAATAACGAAACCTGTGATGAGTTATTGCACAAATAAAATATTGCAGTTATTTTAAAAATTAAAACCATTATTTTATATGCAAATACATACTCGTTAAACTGACACACACACACACACACACGCACACACACACATACATACATACATACATACATACATACATATATATATATATGTTTCTTTGTTTTTGTCGTTATTTTTAATATGGCCGCGTAGCCGAGTGTGTTGAACGTTCATGACCATAATACCCGAGTTCGAATCTCAGCACGGTTGATTTGTTAGGAAGGAGAGTTCGTTCCTGATGTTATTGCTCAGGAGGGATCGATCCCAGCGTGCGGAACCTTTGGAAAGTGCCTGAAAACAATACCCCGGGTTGACCCAAACCATGTGATTGAAATTGGGTAGAAGGAACACATAGGGGACCGTCAGTAGCTGTGCTAGCACAAAGTCACAAGTCATCAGGACCGTGGTTTTGAGTGTGCTGGCCTTGTTAAAAAAAGTGGTTCATGCTAGACAACGCGTTCTCTCCTAGAAACTGTAACTAAGATCTGCCCAGCATAGTTACAATATAAACCACAGGTTGGCTCAGTGGGTGTTGAACGAACAGATATGTGCCTCAGCGAGTGTCTTCAATAGGGATTGGCAAGCCGCCCTAATAAACGAGTATCCTCAAATACGATGACGTTATTATATATTCTTTATTATAAAGCATTACATTTGAACATATGTTTCGATGCCTATCATAGCATCTCATAATTATTAAACTCTTCGGTAAGTCGACGTCCTTCGCCAGATTTTTCCAGCATTCCTTTAATTCGTGAAAAAGCTCACCTTCTGTGTTAAATTTCCTATTACGGGCACGCTTGCCCATTATCGTCCAAAGGTTTTCAATTGGGTTAAGATCAGGACTCTGACTAGGCCACTGGAAGAGTTGCAATTTACCCTTGTCACACTTTCTCTCTAGATAACGTTTATTTTTTAAGGCAGTATGCTTAGGATCGTTATAGTTTTGGAACGTGAAGCGTTGACCTTGGGCAACAAGTTTTTAGCAGAAAGCCACATTTAATTAACAAGAATGTTGTTGTATTGACACTGGCCCATGATTCCCTTGATTTTGTACAAATTACCAACACCTGCTGCTGAGAATGAACCCCAAACGTTGATTTTTTAATCATGTTTAACAGTGCCCTAGTCAGAGTCCTGATCTTAACCGAATTGAAAACATTTGTGGCGATAATAGAAACGTGTACCCGTAATAGGAAAGTTAACAAAGAAATCTTTCGTGAATTAAAGCAACGCTGGAAAAATCTGCCACAGGAAGTTGACTTACTAAAGAATTTTAAAGCATGTCACGAAGAATTAAGGCCATTATTAAAGGAAAAGGTTACCCAAGAAAATAATTATTATTTTGATTTGTATAATGTACATATGTACGCATATTAATACCTTGTATAAACAAACGAATTCTACTAATCACTTGTCTTGGTAAAAATACAAAAATCGACTTTTTATAGGTGTGTTCAATATTTTGCCTCTATAATGTATCGATTAATTCGTTTACCACAACCGAAGTAATAAAGCCACTAAGACGCAAGCCATTAATGAATGTTAGGGAATATTAAGAAAAAAAAAACACTATTAAGGAGAGAGAACAATAAAAAAAAAAAAAACTGAAAAGCCAGTAGATAGACATTGCATTTCAATTTTTGAAGATTAAAGCTGACTGCGAAACCAGAAGCCAGAAAAGTGTTCCACAGGTTATAAGTGCGAGAAATATTAGCACAGAACTTATGGTTACATCAACAATAAAATGAGACCTAAACGTCTATAACTTATAGATAGGCGGAGGAGAGCTACGTTATCTAGCTTAATTTTAAATTTTAAATTAAAATTATTAATTTATATACGGACATTCATAAAATCCCGATAACTAAGTAATAACCAATATTTTAGAAATCCGAAAATCGAAATTATTTTAAAATTTAAAAAAATATTTTAATGAACCTTAGCAAACATGGGTATTTTATATATCAAAATTAAAAATAATTTAAAATGGGATTTAATATGCAAGTGCTCTAATATAAAATCCCCCCCACAAAGCAACCATGTGTATTTTACATATAAAAAAATTAAAACTATTTTAAAATTTAAAATATGGAAAGAACGACACTGAAATCTGAAGGTGCACTGGGATAGTAAATGTTGCTTTCTAAAAGCTAAGCAAAGTATTAAAAAACAGGAAAATTTCTTTAGCAACAAAGAAAAGAGTGCTGAATTTTTATGTAATATCAGTCTTCCTATATGGCAGAGAATGCAGGACAATCTCCTCAGACGAAGAAGTGTCTTGAAGCAACGGGAATATGGTCCTACGAAAGGATTCTAGGAAAACGCCATTGACGGATATGTGAGCAAAGACAAAGTTTTAGAGAAAATGGAAAAAAACAAACAAACAAAACACACACACGGAAAGAATCAGTTAAAATTTCTAGAATACGTAATGAGGAAAGAGGGCTTGGAAAATTTACCACTGACAGGACATATTAAGAGCAAGAAGGACAGGATAACAACCTATAAAAAAGAAACGGACGTAAGACAAGGGTGTGTCTTCTTGCCGGACTTATTGAGTAAGGAGATTCTGAGATAATTATAAGTCCTACCAGGATTTATTATTGGCGGCTACAATCTTAACAACATAGGATATGCAGATGACACAGTCTTCATAGCAGAGATAGAAAGTAAACTGTAAGAATGTATACAGAAGGTAGTGAAGGAAAGCGTGAAGAAAGGACTAAAGATTAATTGTGAGAAGACAGAATGCATGGTAGTTAGCAAAAGGGGCAGCCCAACCTGCAAATTACAAATTGGGGATACCAATATTAAACAAGTAAAGAAAATTAAATATCTGGGAAGAGTTTTAACAGTGGAGGGAAAGTGCGATATCGAAATCCGAAAGCGAATTGGGATAGCGAAAGGGGCCTTTCTGAAGCTAAGCAAAGTATTAAAAAACAGGAAAATTTCGTTAGAAACAAACAAGAGTACTGAACTGTTACTTGATATCAGTATCTCCTAAACGGCAGATGAAGACGAGACTTGAAGGAACAGAAATGTCGTTCTACAGAAGGATGCTGAGAATAAGGGCACTTATATTTAACATCAGAAAGAGTCAGTTGAAATTTCTAGGACACGTAATAAGGAAATACGGCTCGGAAAATTTGATAAACACGGGAAAAACTGAAAGCAAGAACGATAGATGCAAATAACGCATAACCTTGGAGAGCTTGCGTAAATTCATGGCGGAGCAAAATTTACTAAAACCTACAAAAGTCAGGAAATTGTAGAGACCGGGGATCGCCAATGTCCTGAATGTACACGGCACATACATGAAGGAGAACATGCATACACACTCATAAAATTCTCAGAGCCGAGCACTAATTACCATTTTATAAATCAATATATAAAACCATTTTTTAAAATGAAAATTATCCTTAAATAAGTAAACATTCACAAAATTTAATATGCCTAACAGTTATGAATATTTACATGCCAAAATTTACCTATATTTACAAAAATTCAGAAAACCTACCAATAATGACTATTTTACAAATCAAAATTTAAAAATGTTTTTTTTTTTTTAAATATATTTCAAAATTACACACACTATTCTAGTGGGTGAAATCGCTAGTTTGTGAATTTGGTGACATAGTGATTGTGAGTTCAATCCCTGAGTCGGATAGTGGGTATTTGCTTTCAGTGGAAACGGGTGAACAATAACTGAGCTGTTCTAAATAAAATAAGAATATTTAGTAGTGGAACGGGAACAGTCTACCCCTAGAGTGTACATAGAACAGGCTACCCCTAGAGTGTAAATAGAACAGGCTACCCCTAGAGTGTAAATAGAACAGGCTACCCCTAGAGTGTACATAGAACAGGCTACCCCTAGAGTGTACATAGAACAGTCTACCCCTAGAGTGTACATAGAACAGGCTACCCCTAGAGTGTACATAGAACAGGCTACCCCTAGAGTGTACATAGAACAGGCTACCCCTAGAGTGTACAGAGAACAGGCTACCCCTAGAGTTTACATAGAACAGGCTACCCCTAGAGTGTAAATAGAACAGGCTACCCCTAGAGTGTACATAGAACAGGCTACCTCTAGAGTGTACATAGAACAGGCTACCCCTAGAGTGTAAATAGAACAGGCTACCCCTAGAGTGTAAATAGAACAGGCTACCCCTAGAGTGGAAATAGAACAGGCTACCTCTAGAGTGGAAATAGAACAGACTACCCCTAGAGTGGAAATAGAACAGGCTACCCCTAGAGTGGAAATAGAACAGACTACCCCTAGAGTGGAAATAGAACAGGCTACCTCTAGAGTGTACATAGAACAGACTACCTCTAGAGTGGAAATAGAACAGGCTACCCCTAGAGTGGAAATAGAACAGACTACCCCTAGAGTGGAAATAGAACAGGCTACCCCTAGAGTGGAAATAGAACAGACTACCCCTAGAGTGGAAATAGAACAGGCTACCTCTAGAGTGTACATAGAACAGACTACCTCTAGAGTGTAAATAGAACAGGCTACCCCTAGATTGGAAATAGAACAGGCTACCCCTAGATTGGAAATAGAACAGGCTACCCCTAGATTGGAAATAGAACAGACTACCCCTAGAGTGGAAATAGAACAGGCTACCTCTAAAGTGGAAATAGAACAAGATACCCTTCGACAAGTTTTCCACTGCCAGGTATTGAACTCCCACTCTTTGGGTCCCTGTCAGTGGATCTAACGAAAGCCTTTATCCACTTTGCTATTGGTAGCTGTAGAAAATTGATTAAGAAAAATAACAAAATTTTCTTTCAAATAATTTTTATTTCCCAAGTACTCATTTGAGACACTTTTCAGGGGGGTTAGATTGTCTGTGTATGTGCATACGTATACGGCTGCCAAGAAATTGATTCATAGACTTGAAAGGATTTAAACAAAAATAAACAGACAGTATGTCTAAATTATTTAACCAAACCTGTTTGAATATATATATATATATATATATATATATATAAGGTTGGTGCAAAAATAATGTCGTTTTCTCACATATGTTACTATGTGAGAAAACGACATTATTTTTGCACCAACCTAATATATATATATATATATATATATATATATATATATATATATATATATATATATATACAGAGATGACGGTCTTATTTTAATAAGGAAATCCAATGGCCCCAAAGTAGACAAATTCAGGAAGAAAATAGTGAACGCCCTAAAAAATATTGAATTCAAAATAGAGATAAATACAAGCACAACAATAGTAAACTTCCTTGACGTCACTCTTAACCTGATCAACAACACATATGAACCATACAAAAAAGAAAATGACACCCCAACTTACGTACACACATCCTCCAACCATCCACCTTCTATCATCAAATAAATACCAAATTCAATCAGCCGCAGATTATCTGAGAACTCATCTAACATACAGATTTTAAATAGCAAAAAAGCACCATACAACGAAGCACTAAAAGCAAGTGGTTACACACAACAACTACAATATCTACCTCCACAGCCAAAACGCAAGAACAGAAAGAGAAACATCATCTGGTTTAATCCACCATATAACAAAACCGTTAAAACGAGCATAGGCAAACTATTCCTAAACTTAATAGAAAAACACTTCACTGAAGCAAACAGATTATCAAAAATATTTAACAAAAATAACGTAAAGATCAGTTACAGCTGTACAAAAAACATAACAGAAATAATCAAAAGCCAAAACAAAAAAATGACAACCTACAAAAATGAAACCAAGGATCCAATATGCAACTGCAGAAACAGAACAACATGTCCACTCCAGGGAAATTGCCAACTTACAAACACAATATACAAGGCCAAGGTAAGTGAAAACAACAACATAATGCACTACATCGGTGCCACCGAAGGTCCATTCAAGATGAGGAATAACAATCACAACCTTTCATTCACCAACAGGAAATATTCGAACAGCACGACACTTTCTACATACATATGGCAGCAAAAAGACAATAATATTACACCAACAATAAGTTGGGAAATATTGAAAAAAGCCCCTGCCTACAGCAACATTACAAAAAAATGCCTACTTTGCCTACACGAAAAAGTAGCAATAATATCACACAAACCGCAAAAGAACCTACTAAACAAAAAAATCAGAGATAATCTCCAAATGTAGGCATGAGAACAAGTACCTATTATCCGAATTCCTACCAAACGGATAAAATAGACATACCACCAACAATCACAATTTAATTTCAAGATACCATCACAATAATTGCATCTATCATTATTATCATTGCACCACCATTAGTAATCACTTTTACCACTTTACAATAACTATTATCTAATAATATTATCATTACCACCAACACCCAGCACCATCACTTACACATCACACCTACTATTATAAATCCTCTACAATCTTTAACGCATATTACTCCCCCAGCATATTTAACACCTTAAAACAATAAGATCAGATATAGTTTCCATATATAACCATGAGAATAAACACCCATTACCAGGATTCATAATAAATAAAAATAAACAAATAAATAGAAAATAAAATAAAACACCAACCACCACCCTTTAGTTCAAGCTAGCACCACAATAATTACATTTATAGGTTTTATTATTTTCCCACCAACATTACTAATCACTACTAACAATTTACAATAAATATTAACCACTTATATTATTATTGCCACCATCCACCTTACATATTACTATCACACCATATCTAACATTACCATATAATCCTGCCATAATTATTAACGTAAACTACCCCCTCTCCCAACATATTTATTACCACCATAAAAATAACCAATAAGGATTACAAACTGAAATTTCTACCAGCCACATATACACAGTCACAAATAAACAAGGAAATAGCGAGCTTTAATATAATAAACAATAATATTTTTGTAAATTAAAAATTAAAAATTAAAATATTATAGCAATCTTCAACTACCATAATTTTACACAGAATACCTATTATCAGGATTTATACCAAAATAAATTAATACATATAACAAAATAAAATAAAATAAAATAAAACACCAACAACCAGTCTTTAGCTACCACCACTATAACTACATTCATGGTTTCATCATTCTCCCACCACCGTTACTAATCATTTCTACCAATTTGCAATTTCTACCAATTTACAATAACTATTAGCTAATTATATTATCATTGCCTCCAATCCCTTGCAACATTAATATCACATCATATCATATAGACCCGTTATTAAATCAAACTACCCTCTCACCCAGCATATTAAATATTAAACATCACCATATAAACAACCAATAAAGATTACAAATTTCTACCTGTTACATATACACAGTCAAAAACAAACAAATAACCAGCTTTAAATATAACAAATAAACCGCCATTTTTTTCAAAATTTAAAAATAAATATAAATAATAATAATTTTTACCTATCATAATTTCACACAAACCCCACCACACGTATATACATACATGCGAGGAAATATTATTCACCGGAAAAAAAATGACATGTATACATTCACGAGACATTCACGAGACATTTCCGCCACACTTCCAATCTTTAAATTTCAACATACAAATGCGTATGTATAGACACAACACCACCCGTATACATACATATGTCATATCTGAAACTGCCCACATATGTTTATATATGTATGAGTCCCGACGGACGTCCAAGTATGTATATGTCTCTGCATACATCGATGTTTGCGTCAGTACGATGAAAAAACGACGAAGTTTCCCCCACCACTTACACAATAACACCAATACACGCAATCTACATAAAACCAAATTTAAAAAAAAATTAATCAGTTTGTCTGACGATCGCTAAAGCGTGAAACCCAGGGTTACAAACTCACATCTATCCAACCGAATATATATATATATATATATATATATATATATATATATATATATATATATATATATATGTAGTGATTCCCGCGGAGCTATGTAAAATTCAAGGTTGAGAATTGGCGCAGGCTAGATACCCTTGATGAGGGTGAAAGGAGTCTCTCTGAGCTTTGGTCAGCAATCCTTTTAGTGTTGGATTCACTTATAAAAAGATTTCAGATGGAAACGAAAACTCATGACAGCTTAACCCGCTCATTATATTGCATTTGTCTGCCGAGAGGCGTGTACTGGCGGGTATTGATTGTGATCCGGAGAGATTAAACCCCGCAATATTAACACATGAGGACTGATATTCAGAGTTTCCGTGCCAAGTCTTTTGCAACGTTACTTTTTTAATGTTTTTAATCTTATCAGACAATATGAAAGGAACTTACTTAAAATAAATAGGAAAAACTTGTCTATATTATTTAATTAAACATGCATTAATGAAAAAATGCTGCCTAAATATACACAATATATATATATATATATATATATATATATATATATATATATATATATATATATATATATAAGAAAGAACAGTAAGATATATAATCCGTTGTTCTTATAGATATTCTTATTTTTACAAAATAGTGCTCAATGTAAATTCACACAGCATTAATATTATAAATTAATTGATTATGATTTTTCCGCTACACAGTTCTAACCATGTTTCAAAAATGGAAGGTAACCTTGGAAACGTGAATTATGATTTTAGCGGTGTCTTTAAAACCCAGTAATTTTTAAAGTTACTCCAAAATTAGCTTGAGGATGAAATGGAACTAATGTCTTTAATTTAATTACAAAATTAAATTCGGACCTTCCATTTTTGAAACATGGATAGAACTGTGTAGCGGAAAAACCATATTTTAAATCAATTAATTTATTATATATATATATATATATATATATATATATATATATATATATATATATATATATATAGGTTGAGAACTGGCGCGGGCTAGCTTTGGTTAGCAATCCTTTTAGTGTTGGTTTCATGATAAAAAGACTTCAAATGGGAAGGAAAACTCATGACAGCTTAACCCGTTCATTATATTGCATGTGCCCGCCGAGAGGCGTGTACTGGCGGGTATTGATTATGATCCGGAGAGATTAAACCCCGCAATAATAACACATGAGGACTGTCGTTCAGAGTTTCCGTGGCAAATCTTTTTCGTTACTTTTTATCGACAGATCCCAAAAGTGTGGATGGTCCGACACAAGCCTTAATCACTTGATACAAATCGTTGTGTTGGTTTCCCGACAACTACATCTAATTAGTTCCACACATATCCGGCTACTGCAAAAAAACAAAAAAAAACAACTAAAAAACAAACTACGAAACAACATCAACTTCATCTTGGCATTTGGAATGTACGAACTCTCCAGGACAACAACTCAGTACCAGAAAGAAAAACAGCTCTGGTCGCATTGCAGCTAAAGAAGTACAACATTGATATAGTTGCACTGAGAAGTAAGCATCAGTTGACTACATGAAATGAGAAAACAGTATAAGACATCTAACAGTGTTCTTGCTGCATTTGGATACAATACATTCTCCTGTACTGTTTTTGATCTTTTGTGCAATTCTCAAGCCGGTCTCAAAAGTTATACCTGTCATAGGCATGCAGATAATTAGTTCGTGGTCGTCGGGAATTCATACATCGAAAATTCATATATATATATATATATATATGTATATATGCAGGTGTAATGACAATGAGAATAATGTAAATTCTAACCATAAACATTCTAAGCCTAACCATTTTTAGTTCCCACCAGTCATGATGCAATAAGGCATCGAAACAAGACTGCATCTTTGTAGTGGGTAATTGTTGTTGTCCACATGTAAAAATCTACAATATATATATATATGTATATATATATATATAAATTTCTTTACCGACCAGTTTCGTCTTCTGATAGACTTTATCATGGCAAATGTGTAAGGATTTTATTTCGCAACAAGTATTTAAGAACAGAAGTAAAAATGTTGTTAGGTTTTCAAATTCAAAAAATTTATTAACCCTCATAAATAACAATATTTATGGTCGTTTCTGAATTTAAATCTTTTGACAAACTTTTGCTTTGCTTCGGGTCAGATGATTAAAAAGAAACAATATCTTTTGACAAAGTTGCAGAAATTTTTAATGTGGCCAACTCTCCTCCGAAAGTCTGGTTGAAGTGTTTGTTATAGTCTTCGCCAGTATATTGGAAGCACGGTAGATGTGTGAGTAACGATAATTAGTTCGTGGTCGTCAGAACCACATACATCGGAACTCGATCGGAGAGCCCATCATGGTGATTGTAACGTCTTCTTAGTGACCTACCATCCCTTCTACAAGGCTTTCCGGGGTATATGCGTTTTGAAAGAATTGCAAGATGTTAGAGTACATCTGGTCCTTATACACTGTCAGATCTGCGACTGGCCTATATATTTTATCAACTAATCTCGCATAAATTTCGTGTAGGTCTTTGCTGATCGCTGTCAACGGACGCTGCATGGAATAGCTTAGCATCATCAGATTTTAGTTGACTAGAGAATCCTGATGTAGATTAGAAGTCACTACTCCGTGTGACTCTTGTATGATTAGCCTGAAGATTATCTGGGATTGAGGGAATGTCTCGCTTTCTAAGAGTCTGTTTCAGGATTGCATGATCAACCCTCATTTCGTCGAATATCTTACAACTTTCGTTTATTATTTTCCTCTGCAGAGATCGATTTTCTGTCAACGTTTCCCGCTTCTCAACATCAACAGCGAGAGTTTTCAGATTTTTAACAACATCTGCAAAACCATTTTTTTTTTTTGGTGTGGGTTTGGGGAGAGGTTTATATTTTGGATGTTTACCACATGGTAACGCTTTATTTAAAAAAAAAATAAAATAAAATAAAAAAATAAGTACTTTGGTAATCTTTGTTCTTCCCTTCTGGTAATGTCTCCTATGCATCTCATCTAGATGATGCGCTGGATAAATTGTCGTCTAAATATCGCAAAAAGGAAAATAACACTTATATCTCATTTTAACAGAAATATTTACCAAAATATTAGGTTGGTGCAAAAACAATGTCGGTTTTTGACGTCAAAAACCGACATTATTTTTGCACCAACCTAATAACACAAAAACAACTTGAAATATTAAAGAGTAAATTTACTCAATAAAATCGCCGTTGGTTTCAACAACAGCCTCCAGACGACTTCGCAATCTCCTGCAACTCTTCTGGACGGTCTCCTTGTTTAAGTTGGTGAATGCTGTCGTAATACTTGCCTTCAGTTCATCTTTGGTTTTAAAAGGAGTTTTGTTGGTCTCTCTCTCAAATGCAGGGGGGTTGCAGTCTGGGTAGTTAGGTAAGGCGTGATGTGGTCACAGAAATTGTCTGACAACCATGAGTGAGTTCTTCTGCTTGTGTGGCATGGTGCAGAGTCCTGTTGCCAGACACAGGTTCCACCAGCAGCCACCCTCCTGAGCCAGGGTAGCACTACCACTTCAAGGTACTCGATTTAGGTCTCCGTCTTGAGTCTGAGGCCCTCGCCAACAAATTCGGAAGTTATTTTCTTATCAGAACGATCAGTGTGATTTTTCCAAGCAACATTAAACTCATCCAACTTTTTTCCGAATCCTCCGCACCGTCATCAGATTGACACCCTAACACTGAAATTTTCGTATTGGGGATTCCGGCGCGAATGCCAAGCAGTACATTATGTCGTTTTCGAAATTCTAGTAGAGTGAAATGCTTCATGGAGCTATATGGCGTATAGTAGGATCAGTTGGTTAAACGGTGTTCAACTGAGGCTACTGTGCAGTCGACAAAATCAAAAAAACAAACAACGCGCAAGCGCGGAAATAAAAATATAAAATGGCGTCAATTTACTCATCGCACCATATATATATATATATATATATATATATATATATATATAACGCGCGATTTTAAAAATCACCATCATAACGGAATGCATATTTTATAGCTTACAATAATTCTGTCTTTGTAATTTACTTCTAAAGATGATCTTTGAAAGGATCAAAAGTACTTGGATTAGAAAAAATACAACTCTTTCTTTGTTGAATTTCATATTAACATCAAGAAACTGATAAGAGAATTGAAAGGGATTACAGTTATCAATTATCTCCTGCTAATTTCCCTCTGAAAGTTCTCCACTGCCTTAACCGGGTATTGAACTCACACTCTTTGGGTCCTGTCACTGGATCTAACCAATGCCCTTATCCAGTGACATCCATCAAACATGGCACGTGGAACTAGAACAGTGAGCCAAATAAAGGGTTCAGTTCGAAATTCCAACCAACTGAAGAAGGCCGGAGCGTACAACGGCCGAAACATTGTGATAAATATGGCGACAAAGATGAGGACAATAGTCCGAATAATGTAAATAATATACATAATACCTCATCTCAGAAATATAGACAGATACTGAAAAGCCGAAAAGTTGTAATAAATAGGGCGACAAAGATGAGGACAATAGTCCGAATAATGTAAATAATGTACATAATACCTCATCTCAGAAATATAGACAGATACTGAAAGGCCGAAACGTTGTAATAAATATGGCGACAAAGATAAGGACAATAGTCCGAATAATGTAAATAGTGTACATAATACCTCATCTCAGAAATATAGACAGACTCTGAAAAGGATTAGTATAAAAATATGTAAACACATCATGTCTATATTATTTCATCAAATATTCTTGTGTGCCGTATACCAGGAAAGTGTAAGACAGGACTAAGCATCAATTGTAATAAGACAGAAGACATGGTCGTCAGCAAAAAAGGCACAGCCCAACAAGCAAATTACAAATTAGAGATGCCCAAAATCCCGCAAGTCCAAAAATTTAAATCTCTGGGAAGTGTCTTAACAGAGGACATAAATTGCGACATCGAAATCTGAAAGCTAAGTAAAGTATTAAGAAAATACTTCGTTAGAAACGAAGAAGAAAGTTATCTTGTATGGCAGTAAATGCGAGACAATCTCATCACTAATGAAGAAGAGAATTAAGGCAACAGAAATGTGCTTCAACAGAAGGATGCTGAGGCTGACATGGGAGCAATGAAGAAATTTTAGTGAAAATCGAAATGAAAACGGGAAGTATACTTAACACCAAAAGAGACGGTTGAAATTCTAAGTTGCATACCGAGGAAAGAGGGCTTGAAAATACTGACAATCACAAGACACATTGAAAACAAGAAAAACAGAGGAAAGCAGTGAATAACTGTGTAAATCGTTGGCAAGACAGGGATTAGGGACAGCGACAACAGAATATTTGCTAAGAGCTTCATTGGACAAGAAATTGTGAAGGACCATGATCACCCACGTCCTGAAGGGACACGGCACACAAGAAAAGAGAAGAACGAACTTGTGTAAACCGTTGGCAGCACAGGGATTAGGAAGCATAGCAAGAATACAAACTTTACTAAGAGCTACAAAGGACAGGAACTTGTGGAGAGCCATGATCACCCACGTCCTGAAGTATTACTTGTATTAATAAAACAATCATTATCAACCCAACAAAAAAGAATTGTGTACAAAAGATTTAGATTCCAGCATTAAATAACCCACAGAGGTGTTGATATGCTGCTAAGCAAAAACAACAAACCAGACCAACTCACATTGATTTGATACTATCTGTAGTGGTTCCTGCATTTACCATTCTGTTCTACTTTCAAAGCCGTGTCATATACAATCCTGAGGATTTTTCAAATGGATTAAATGATGTATGTAATACTACTACTACTAATGATGCTAAGAATAATAAAGCGAACTTTATGGGGTCAATAAAATGAAGGTTATCAACGCCTTAGCTACACCCGTAGTAACATACAGCTTCAACGTCATTAAACGGAAGTTGAATGACATTAAAAGATTAGACGCCAAGACCAGAAAAATGCTTACCCAAATGAGGATGCTCCACCCTAAAACAGATGTTGTTAGGTTGTACGTAGCAAGAGCTTTAGGAGGCTAAGTTTTAATCCAACATGAACTAACTCTAAAAAATACAATCGGATTGAAAACGTACCTCACAAAAAAAAAAAAAATGAGCCTCTCCTGCAAATAGTAAAACACCAAATTCGCTCCATCAACAAAGAAGCTGCACACCGCAAGAAACAGATTAATATATCTGAAATCCTACCAACAAAAAAATGAAGCGAATATCATGTACATCAAACATGTAAAACAGAAAAAAAAAAAACAAGACAGTCGGACAAGACAATTGCATGGTAAAAACCTAAAAAGAACGGAAGAAGCAGATGTGGATGAACGGAAAACACATCAGTGAATGAAGCACACATCACGTTGAAAGCTGAGACAAGGCCTAATTATTGCAGCCAGATCCTATCATTATTATACAATCAAGGATGGAACTAACCCGAAATGCAGAATCTGCAGAAAATATGAGGAAATATAAAATATTATCTCCAGATGTCCGGAACTACAAAATAGTAATTGGAGCTTCGTGAGAAAAGGAATGGACAATTTTACTAACAGTGTCAAAGAAACATCAACTTTCAATTTATCCAGAAGATCGCTCTATTAGGAACATCCCATATACCAAGAAAACTGCAATCAATTAAATGTCAATTCTCCTATAAGGGCTTAAAGACCATAGTTTGGACCTGGCTCTACAAAGCAGGAAATATAACATACGCAAATAATAATAATAATAATAATAATAATAATAATAATAATAATAAGAAGAAGAAGAAGAAGAAGAAATGCCGTGGATCAGGTCCCAACAGCAAGAGGGACCATCATTTCAACTTAATACTTGCACCAAGTAAAGTCCAATAGTGCTATAAAAAACATTTAATCATTTCAACGGTTCAAAGCTTAATCTAGCAATCGGACAATTTTGCTGTTACACGATTTGGACAATTTTGCTGTTACACTCAGTAAAATCCCAACTATCATTGAGGTTTGGGGGTCTATACCAGCGAGTATTAAAGACCCACATTGAAAAGAACAGGATAAGGTCTAGTATCCCGTCGCTTCCGAAATCTAAATTGCTTGCCACTGCAAGTATGAGGCGAAGGGATTTCTCTTTGAGGTCGTACGACTTGATGGAGAATTCCTATGATGTAAGATCTCTTGTGGAAAAACGACACTTTCACGGCTTTCCTATTTGAAAGTTATGATGGATCTTAATTCCTCAGTTAATGATTGAAGAACAAGCTCATGGCGAGTTCTTCGACAATAAAAATAGCCGTAGAAAATTCCATATCACATCGTTAAATATTTGAACTGAAGAACTATAACAAAATATCGCAATAACAAATCACAAATAGAAATGCTGGTCGTTATTTTAAGAAGTAAGGGGATACAAATAAAAGGACTAAAAATTTAAAAGATTTTAAATTGACAACTTTTACCAATTCACTGAAATAGATGTTAAAACTATCTATTCTTTTTCCATCCATTTTCTCACTGAAACCAGGTAGAGTTTTGATATTTCTTTTGTCTACTCACGCGATCACAGCGGAATAATCCATTATTTATGAGGAATTAACAGAGGTCGAACACTTATATCATTCTTTCATTCTTTATTTTTTTTCACTGAAACCAAGTAGCGTACCTTATATATATCCTGTCTCTTTACGCGAGCAAAACAGAGTAGTTCCTTGTTGTTAGGTATCAGCAGATGTTAAACAATTCTATATTCCACATTTCCTTTTTTCAAGTCCTCAATTCGTCCCGGGTAAGACGATAAACTATATCCAACTGCAAGGGCTCTGATCAGGAGGTTTTGAGGAGCATGAAACCACTTCTTAATTGCTGGCTCTCCCCGGTTCCCCCAGAGCCGGGGTAGTAGCACCTGTTAGGGTCCCAGCTGTGGGCAAATATTTAATCCCCAAACTGGGGTCGGAACACTATGAAAGTTTAAAAATAGGTTTTAATACCAACAGTAATTTTTTGAAGAAAAATTATTACCAACAATAAAAAAAAAACTTGTCGGCATTAAATAACCCATTGAGGTTGATATGCTGTAAACTAAACCAGATCAAAACAATTTCCTCAATGAAACCAAGTAGCTTCTTTGATAAGTCTTTTGTTTTCTCACGTGATCAAAATGGAATAGTCCATTATTTATGAGGTATTAACAAGAGGCATTAAACTTTTCTATCTATCTATCTATCTAGAAATCAAGTAACGTTTTTGACATGTTTTTGTCTACTCACACGATCAAAACGGAACAGTACATTATTAACAAGGTATTAACAGAAGGCATTAAACTTTTCTATCTATTTTGAAACCAGGTAGCGTCTTTGATATGCCTTTTGTGTATCCACGCGATCAAAATAGAACAGTCTATTATTTATGAGGTATTAGCAAGAGGCATTAATCTTTTCTATCTATCTATCTATCTATCTATCTATCTATCTATCTATCTATCTATGTTCATATTTATTTATTTCAGTCTGTTCATTATCTATCTATCTATCTATCTATCTATCTATCTATCTATCTATCTATCTACCGCTGTTCATATTTATCTATGTATCTATCCCTGTTCATATCTACTTATTTCAGTCTGTTCATTATCTATCTATCTATCTATCTATCTATCTATCTATCTATCAAAATGTCTTTTCCTATCCACGTGATCAAACGAGGAATAGATGAGGTATAGACAGGTCGTAACGGTCGTGCGAACTAATGAAGGAAGTGGCAAGCAGAATTATTATATGACAATAGGAAAGAATCGTGACCGGGTTCGAGAATGCTGCTTTTTCTTTTGGCGAAGTTCAAACTATAAGGCAGCACTAAGATATAGCACATTGTAATATTCTGATGTTTAGTCTCAAAGAAAAGACAGAATGTATGGTCATCATTAAAAGGATGAGACCGAAATGCGATTTGAAGCAGGTACGGAAATTTAAATATCTGGGAAGTGTTCTGAGAGGGGACTGTGAGTGCGACGCTGAGATCCGAAGATGTATTGGGATGGCCAAAGGCGCATTCCAAAAGCTAGGCAGTGTATTACGAGACAGGAGGGTTTCATTGGTAACAAAGAAAAGAGTACTGAACTGCTACATAATATCTGTCATCCTGTATCGCAGCGAATGTTGGACGGTTTCCTCAACGATGAGAATTTGGAGAGAATGCAAACAACGAGGAAGCTTATGCTAAACATCAGGAAGTGGCAGCTGAAATTTCTGGAACACGTAATGAGAAAGGAGGGCCTGGAGAATTTGATACTCACAGGTAGAATAGAAGGAAATAGAGACAAGAGAAAACAATGCATGATATACCTGGCAAGCTTAACCAAGTGTGACGACAAGGGCCTGGGGAAAATAGCATAGGGTCAAAACTTATTGAGAGCTACAAGGGACAGGTGGAAGTGGAGAGCCATGATTGTCTACGTCCTAAGGGGACATGGCACGTAAAAAAATAAAAGAAATCTCAAAGACAGCGTCTTTATTTTGTTTTAAAATACTTGACATCGGGACGTTTTTAATATCATTATTTAGCTAATGCCTCCTGGATTATATAATGTCGTCTGTCATTTAATGAGAAAGACAAACAAACACGTGCATTGTTCAATGTACTACCTTGTAATAAGCAGATGCTCAATGCTTGACAATCTCAAATGTAATGCATTTGATGTCAATTTGCCACCATTTGACTCAATCAGAAGGCACTTGCTGAAAAGAACGACAGAGGTGAGGCAATAAAATTCATCTTTCGAAATGATCGACTTTTCACGAAGGTAACTTCTAAGCAGACGATCTCAGCGTGCGTAATCTTTGGGAAGTAGCCGAATCCAGACGATGGTTGCACTACAAACAACAGAGCGACTCTGCCGCTTTTCAAGGTCATCTAACTGGTAGAGTAATGGATATCGGCTCGGATTGAGGAATCAGAGAGCCGAGTTCGAATTCCAGTTGAATCAATTACATTCACTTACATGCTAATACTCTTGGAGAAGGTATGAATCCACGTCTTCTCTTCAGGACAGACTGGGTTCTATAGTCTTGGATGGCAACTGGTCTACTGCAGAAAGAAATGGCAAACTACTGCGGGAAAAATCTGCCTGGTCAGTCATGTATCGAAAAATACATGATCTCCTAAGCGTGGATCACGAATGGTACATAACTGATGACATAGTCTGGTGAATCTCTTACTATATGTGTCTGGGAATCTCGAGGTGGTGTAATGGTTAGCAAGCTTATCTCGCCAGGACAATTACTTACTGAGTGGTGACTTCGATCCTCATTGGGTGCCTCCTACTTTCGGCCTTATGCTATGTCTAATCTATGCTTGTGAAATTGCTACTCTTTCTCTTCCTATATTTATACAGGGGGTGTAAATATTTGTACACCATGAAATTTTTAATTAATATACAATACTTCTGAAACATTGCAATATGCAAAAAAAAAAAAAAAAAAAAAAAAAACAACTAGAAGACTTTGTTATAATTAAAATTATGTGTTATTTATAAAATTTCGAGGCGAAAATGGTATTCGTACAAAATATGCCTTTAATATCAAAAGGCTTAAATTAGCTTTATTTACATAATTCTTTGTAAGATTTTGCTAGATTCTTTTAATTATCTTATTACCGGAATAATCTAGAGCATTTCGTAATTCATTTTTTATATAAGGTTTTCTACAAACACAAATCATACACAATAATTAACATCATGGGGAAAGCTAAGGAACTATCAAATTCGCAAAAGGAATTGATCGTCAAACATTGAAAGGAATTCAAAAGCTATTGGAAAATAACAGAAATTCTTGGATATGCCTTTTACTAATATTAGTTCCTTTATTTCTATGTATAAAAAGGTAAAAGCTGTTAAGAACAAATCGAAATCTGTTGAACCAACCCAAGATCTCTCACAGATCAATTAGAAGAATTCAGCGCAAAATCCCCCCAAAATGCAATGAATACTTGGAGAGAAATACAGGAAGAATTAAAAGAAATACGAAGCGAAGAATAAGCAATGAACTTCATAGAAGTCAACTAAGATCGTGTTCTCCAAGAAAAAAAAATTCCACTGCTATTGAAGAATCATAGGGATGCCCTGTTAAAATTTGTTCGTGAGCATAAAAAAAAAAAACCTGAATCATTTTAGGAAAGTGTTTTATGGACAGATGAAACAAGAATTGATCAATTTGTTTGTAATTCAAAGACTGACGTTTTGAGAAAAGACGGCACAGGCTTTGCACCGAAGAACACAATCATAACAGTGAAATTTGGTGTTGACAATATGGTTTGGGGATGTTTTTTTTCTGCTAATGGTACGGGTAATTTAGAGATAATAGATGGTAGAATGAAATCCAAAAATATACCAAGATGTTTTGGACTCTAATTTGTTTGGGTCAGTAGTAATTCTTAGATTCCCAAATAAATGTGTGTCGCAACAAGATAATGGCCCAAAACATACGGCTAAATCTACGAAAAAAAATGGCTGATTAAAAACAATGTCAATACACTCGAATGGCCATCCGTCTCCAGACTAGAATATCATAGAGAATTTGTGGCGTTTATTAAAAATTCAAGTTAATAAAAGAGTTCCGATAAACATCCTGGACAAATTTTTCTGATTTTTTTTTTGTTTTGCATATTGCAGCATTATGCCATATTGTGTAGATTATAAAATTCTTTTATAAAATCGGATTATGTTAAATAAAAATATTCATAGTGTACGAATAAAAATATTCATAGTGTACGAATATTTCTTCCCTTGTGTGTGAATATATATATATATTAGGTTATAATAATGACGTAATAATGTAATAATGTCGTTTTTTGACGTTAAAATAACGTCAACAAACGACATTATTACGTCATTATTTTTGCACCAACCTAATATATATATGATAAAAAGGCTTAAACACTAATATATATATATATATATATATATATATATATATATATATATATATATATATATTTGGTATATCGGGTCCGTACCGATCCTTCAGAGTCTATATTTCTGAGATGAGGTATAATGTACATTATTTACATTATTCGGACTATTGTTCTCATCTTTGTCGCCGTATTTATCACAACGTTTCTGAAGAAGGCCGGAGCGTACAACGGCCGAAACGTTGATAAATATGGCGACAAAGATGAGGACAATAGTCCTAATAATGTAAATAATATATATATATATATATATATATATATATATATATATATATATATATATATATATATATATATATGTGTGTGTGTGTGTGTGCATGTGTGTATTTGTGTGTGTGACGGTGTAACGCGGTGTCTATCGGACGGACCAATCAGAGGTGGATTACGCAACATGTAGCTGCCAATTTGCGTTCGAGTAGTGGGAGTCGTATTAAAAGAAGCACTCAATCAGTGCACGAATCCTCCATTGGGCAGCATTTGCTGGACAATCCCAATTATGCCGCCGATTTTGATGATGTATTTTTTTTTTCATCATACCTATTGCTCGCTTGGTTCACCATTCCCGAGTCCTTGGACGCTGTTTACATTAAGTTTCATCAGCCGAGCTTATGTAAAGAAAAGGAATATTTTATTTATTCCTTACGTTTGATCGACGGATTATGAGTGACGTTTTTTCCATTTTATACTCTTTTTGGAACTTTGCAAATTTTGTAGTCTTTTATTTATTTGCAATTAAAATCTATTTTAATCGTGTTGCAATTTTTCCCTCGTAATTTGTTATTTATTTCTGCTTTTTCGATTGTTTCTTGTTTCGACAGCGATTATCTTTTGAAAAAAAGCGTTGGCCGAAAGGTAAAATAATGATGTCCATTTTATTCAAATTTATTACCTTTTTCTGTAGGTACAAGT